>OZ007500.1:93322903-93638019 GCA_963931805.1 Microdon myrmicae | reverse complement strand
GATCAACGACAAAACAATATATTGTTGCGAGTCGGATTAATTATTTTAATAAATAAGAGCCGTTAAATCGATTCTCTTTGCAAACACTTTATTAGTCTGTTAATAACAACCGTTTCTTGATAATTCGCTTCTTTACTTTCTTTACTTATCGCTTCCGTACTTATCGCGTCTTTGACTGCTTACTGCTTACTTCTTACTTCACTGCTTACTGCTTACTTCTTACTTACTCCCTGATCTGCGTGCGGCGTATTTATACCGTTTTTCCTCGTTCTGATTCGGCGTTTCGTTTCCACCCGTTCCATAGCCTCGAATTTTCTACTGCTCATAGTCTCCGGTTTTCCAGTACTTTCTAGAATATTCTAGTACTTTGTTTTGGAGACCTGCCAGATACCACAGCTGATTGTCATATACGTCACAATATTGTCAAGCGGATGTGCTTGCTTTTCATGATGTCCACACAACACCAACAGTCTGTTTGTAAACACCATGTATCTGTTTATGCAGCTGTGTGCCTCAGAAGAGAAGGATGGAGATTTATGTTATGCTAAATCAGCAATTCGTTTAAATGGGGTTGAACTTAATTTAACTCAACTGTGAAATTTCAACAAATACCTTGCTGATGTTCGGAAGCAAACTATTCGAGCGAAGATTGGCGGGTTTGCTCCTGTCCTTGCCCTTTTTGGGGATGGGATGGACTACTCGAAATTTCCCTTGGGTTGGATAATATGCATTATTTAGAGCGTTGTTGAACAAAATAGTGTAAACCTTCTTACTTCAAGAGGTAAATGCTTTAGAACAATGTTTGGAATACTATCTATTCCAGAAGATTTTTTGTTGTTAATAAATCTAAGAATGTCCGTCAGTTCATCCTTGTGTACAAATATACTAGTGTTTAGATTTCTAAGCGGGGAATCCGCTCTATTATTTTCACTAAAGATAGAGAAACTTCGACTTAAGAGACGCCAATTGCGTAGCGAAAAATGTTTTCGGAGAGCCCTATTTTCCAGGTGAAGATTAGAATGACCCGATTTGTTCAATCTATACACTGCTTGAAACAAGCACCAATTGAGTTCGCTTTTTTTTTTTTGCGGATCCTCGACTATTATGAAACTCTTCGTTGGAGTTAATGTGTTCCAGGGTAAGTCCTACGTTCAGCAGAGTTTGACAATTCTCGGGAGTCCGCGGAACTCGCCAGACATAGGATGTCATTATAATCGTTCCTACGAAAGACTTTATTTATTTGAGGAATATATTCGGCACACTAGCTTTAATGGTTTGAATTCTATTGTTCCAGTCTTCATTAATTACTGATCTATAGTTGTCACGGATCAGTTTTTGAAGATTTTTAATTAGTGACTTCATTGTTTTTATTTCCTGGCTATTTGGATCGCTGAACTGTGTGTAGAGCAGTTTTAACTTAGAGAGCAGAATACTCTTTTGCATATACAGCTCGTCGATCGCTGCGTTTCTGTATCGGTTTGTATGGCTCTCCATGTCAGACACTTTTGGGATAGACCGATTCATTGTATTAGTAACAATGTTGTTCATCGTCGAAAGATAATAATCAATTTCGTCATTATGAAGATTTCTGTCAGTTGGCGGATCTATGCGAGTGGAGCGAATTTCTTTTTTTTATTATCCGATCAAAGCACGACCAGGTGTGCTTTTCCGAAATTAAAAGAATGTATCTGTTTATTTCTTTTCATTTTTAAAACATTTTTTATTTTTCTTTTTATATTCTTAATTTCTAAATTAAAGGCTAGACAAAAAATGCTTAAATTCTAGCTTAGTTATCTTATATATAACTTACTGGTCCAACGCAGACGCTCTAAGCTAAACATTACTTAACATTTGTATAATTTGCCTTTCGGCGACAGAACTTTGTGGCAGTACTGATAATTAGTTGAAATACAAAGAAAAATTTGAAAAACTTTGTCAATTTTTTTTTTGTTTTTTTTTTTCTTAAAATTTAATTTTTTTTATTTAAAAGCACTTAACCTAACTTAACTTAAATCTTATACTACCCTAATTCTAGAAAAGCTAAGTCTATGTAAGCTAGCTGATGATAGTATGATTCTATACCGACTTTGGTATCCCGGTCTTTATATGCCCTTCAACCACCAGAACTGTTGACGCTGTCTAATACTATCGTTCCGGTCTCTGTGGGAGATAGCCCTACTGAAGCGCAGGAGCTCTTCTTCGGTGCGCGTTACTTCCCGGTCGTAGCACAATCGCCCGTCTACAGATGATCTACTTACATGATAGATCAGCGGAATTCCGGATCTATCCTGTATAAGCCCTTTCATATCCAAGTCAAGGAACGCCTCTGGTGGAACAAAGCCGTTGCGACGCACGCTCTCATAGTACAAGGTGTTTGGATAATAGGCCCCGAAAATTAGGTCTTTGAACGAGCTTATTGCTCTCGCAATATGTCCTCTGATTAATTTAATCATAAAATTATCCACCCTATTTATGTACGCTTCATTATATAAAGTCTCATTTGAGTAATACTTTTTATAGTGCGATTCCGGTGTCCGATATAATCTGAGACAACTTCTGAGACACCTTCTTTCGAACACCCGAATGTTTTCCATCAAATTTGGACCTATGTTAAACCATACTGGACAGCCATATATGAGCATTGGCCTGATTAGCGTCATGTAGCATATGACTTTTACCCTGCTGTCAAGTTGGCTACTGTGAAATAGCCTCCTTGTCATAGCAAAAGTTTTCCTCGCTTTGAGCAAAGCCTCTATATGTCTGTTGAAATACAGATATTGGTCTAGCCAGATGCCAAGGTATTTAACTAAACTCTTGGTTTCCAGTTTATCTCCATGCGGTCCCACGATAACTAGCTTTCCCCAGTTTTTCCTTGTGTCGTTCGTGGCTTTATATAATGGAGTTCTAAATAGGATGGCTTCACATTTCTGGAAGTTGATCTTAAGTTTCCAGCCATCGCAATAGCGCTGCACTTTGTTGCAGTCTCGCTGTATTAACCTATTTATGATCGCAACTTTCGGAGCTGTTCTGTAAATTATGAGATCGTTTGCGTACGCAATAGCCTGCGGGAGTGCATCTAATATGTCGCTAATGTAAATGTTAAAAAGAATCGGAGAGAGTATCACGCCCTGTTGCAAGCCATTCTTGATATTATACGTTTTGTTAGACGTCACATTACCACTTTTGACCACAAACCTCCTGTCCTTTAACATATCGTAAACTACATATAGTAAAGGCTTATGTATGCCATGTCTGACCAGTTTGTAATACAACCCTTCGATCCAGACGGTATCAAAGGCTTTTTCCAAGTCGATCAGTCAGGCCCCTGTGCATTGGTTCCTACATTTATTCCATTGTATGTCGGACATAGTATAGTGGTTAGTATACCGGCCTGTCACGCGGGAGACCGGGGTTCGTTTCCCCGTCGGGGAGCCTCTGGCACAAGACTAATGACCTTGCCTGGAAAAAACAAATCAATATGAACAATTTAACAAGCCTCAAACTTGCTAAATAAGGCCAAGACCGATTCCCGGTTGTAGTGCTGATGATGATGATGATGTCGGAGACCAGTTTAGCTGCGGCATGTGTGGTTTCATGACCCGCCTTAAAGCCAAACTGGTTATTTGGAATAATGCTGTTGTCGTCTACCCATTTGGTTTGGTTTTTTCAAATACTTTACTGATGCTTGGGAGTAAACTTATCGAACGCATGTTCATTGGGTTTGTGCAGTCTTTGCCCTTTTTTGCGATGGGCTGAATGATAGCCGTTTTCCAACGCGCGGGATAATATGCATTATTCAACGCGTTGTTAAACAGGACCGTGTATATATCTATTGCCATCGGGGGCAGGTTCTTGAGTACGATGTTAGGTACTCCATCTATTCCCACTGACTTTTTGCTTCTTAATGAGTCGAAGATACTCTGGAGTCCTTCCCTTGTGATTAAAAGGCTGTTAGCCTCACCATTGGCGTTAATGTCAATTGACAGATTATCGTCACTGAATTCGGTAAAACCCGGATTCTCCGATTGCCAATGTGAAATTTCATTCCGGGGGTGCAGGTGATTCAGTAGAACTCTGTCCTCCAGGTCGTAATTTCGGCGAATGCTTTCATTCACCTTGTACATTTCCTGAAAGACAGCTCCCACAGCGTTCACCTTTTCCAAAGGATCTTCGATCACGAAGAGCTCACTATTGAGGATAGTGTTCTCTGCATCTATGCCAATGTTGGTTAGCAGCTGGTTGTTTACATCAGTACGTGGAATTTGGAGACACTGAATCTCGTTTTGATTATATCTCCTGAATATTTTATTTATTTGTGGGAACATATTCGGGTTATTAGTTTTTATAGCCCGAATTCTGTTGTTCCAATACAAATTTGTTGCTAATCTATAATTAGCTTTAAGTAATTGTTGGAGGTTTTTTAATCGGGATTTCAGTGATATTATCTCCTGGTCTTGTCTGTCTGTAAACTGTCTGTGTAATTGTTTAAGTTTCGATAGCAGTCTGCTCTTTTTCTTGTGGAGTGCGTTTATTGTTGTGTTTCTGTACATGTTTATGTGATCTGTAACTGTTTTGGGAATTGTTTTGTCCATTGTTCGTTTTACGGTTTCGTCCATTTGTTGGATGTATTTGTCGATTTCGTCATTTGTCAGGTTTCTGTTTACTGGCAGATTAAAGACATTCGAACGAAGTTCTCTTGTTAATGATCTGGTGAACCGCGGCCATCGCATTGCCCTGTAGTTGTAGGGTTGCGGGATCACGAATTCCTCCAGATCTGCGAGATCGCTCGGAAGCTCCATTACTGCCGTGAATGCACAGTGGTCACTGTCGTATTCAATTGTCCGTAAACAGTTTGTGTTTCGTCTGTTGGTGCTAAGTAATCTCAGTCGTGAGTCGATTAGCAAGATATCTAAGAACGATCTACCTCTGGGGAACGATGGATATTCCGTAGCTAGCAGGTCAGTTCTATATTCAGTATGAAACTGATCTAACCAGCCAGCCAAATGATTTCCTCTGGGATTAGATATATGATTTCCCCAATTTCTATGCTTGGCGTTCATATCTCCTCCTAGGGTAAAGTAATTTTTGCCCAGGTGGAATTGTAAGCATCGGAAGAGAGTCTCGAGCTCTGCCATAAATAGATTATGTTGGTGCTCCTCAGGTGCGTAGACCGCAATCGCATACAAATCCCTTCCTTGCTGAAGGGGTATGCGTACGATACAGGCTTCCAGCACCCGGAACCTGCACACTTCTCCACTATATATAACTTTATGATGGATTCCATTTCTAATAAAGATTGCGACACCTACCCCCCCCCCCCCCCCCCCCCCCCCCCGTGAGTGGAGTTAGGATGGTCTCTTCGTATAATATCGTAGTTTTTATGCCATATCTTGTGTCTCTGGTTTAACTTTGTTTCTCCCGCCAGCAGTACATCAGGCTGTTCATCTTGCAACAGGTTGAAAAGATTGGCTCTTCTCTCAGTTCTTATTAGTGAATTTACATTCACGACAAGAGCTTTTATTGATGTTGTGGTTAGAGGGTTTATATTGACTTTTTGTTTAGATTGGGCAAGTACGAGTAGATCTCGTTTATTTGATTTTGCAGCTGTGTCATCTGTCTCTGCAGATTAAGCAGAACCGTGACCACGTCTGCTTGCGATGTTGTTTCAGTCTGTGTGGGAGTATTTGTGGCTACCAATGTTGTAGCCTGGTTTGGTGGTCTCCCACACGACGCAACTTGTGCGTACGACCGCTGCGATGTTACGGGCATTGTTGTAGTACGAGCTGGCTCTGTGTTTTTTTTTGCCGGGTCACACTTCTTGCCATTATTTCTCGGAATTTAGGACATCCTCGATAATTAGCGGGGTGTCCCTCATTCCGGCACACTGCGCACTTTAGAAGGGCTTTGTCTTCTACCCTTTCTTTTCCCAGAGGGCATTCTTCTACCTTATGGTCTTTTCCGCATTTTACGCAGCGGTGCTGCATTTCACAGTTCGCCGCCGCGGGGCCAAACCTTTGGCAGCGGACACATTGCAGGATGTCTCTGCCTTTTTTTAATTTGTGCCATATGACACTTTGATGATCCAAGACTGTAATCTTTCTTAGATCACCAATTCTGCTGCTGGGCTTTAGTTGAACCAAAAAGAAGGGTAGCTTGCGGTTTTCCCTTCTTGCCTTGGTTGTAGTGAACGGTTTTACGAAGATAAACTCGAGATCGTCGTGCCTCAACTTTTGAAGCATCTCGAGCAGAGCCTCCGGTTCCACCTCAGGGTCGACACCCTTTAATAGAACCGTTACCCTCTTTGTTTGCTTTGGCGTGAACGAGTAGAATTCCGCGGTGGCCCTTTTTAAGACCTCTTTAATTTTTTCGTGGTCTGCCACCGCTTAGGTTTGAATGGCATGCCTGTTACCAGCCAGTCTTTTAACTGCAAAATTGTTACCTATGGCTAGCTTACAAAGACTTACCAATTCCTTACACTCAATATCTATGGTGTTGATTGGTGGCATCTTTATTTTTTGGTTGTTATTGTTGCTTTGCCGCTGTTGTGTTGCTTGCTGTGGTCGATTTTGTGTTGATTGTTGCTGTTGATGTTGCTGTTGATGTTGCTGTTGGCCGACTTTTGGCTTCGGCTTTTGTTGTTGTTCGGTGTCTTTTTCTTTTTCGAGTGCCGCTATTTTTTTCTTTCGGCGTCTCTCTTCTAGACGGGCTCTTGCCATCGCAAGTTTCGCCTCCAATTCGCTTATTTCCTCTTCTTCATCCTCAGACTCTGAGGATGCAAGAGAAGCGAAGGAATTGTTTGCCCCATACATATTAAAATTGTAGGGGGAGGGGCGCTCTCTGTCCTCCTCCATTTGCTGACCTTTTTTCTCCATTGTTAATTTCGCGGTTTTACTTCGCGTCACAATGGAGATTTTCTGTGTACCTTTTCGTTTGTTTGTCGCGTTTTTATCTTCCTCCGTGTTCATGCTGGTTGTTTCCAGTTTGTTTTCATTTAAAAAAAAACAAAGGCGACCGCAATACGAACCACGAAGTCGATTTCTTCCGTACGCCGACTCGAACTCGGCTATCGTCGGCTAAGATTCAGTAAACTTTCACTCGCGCCAAATGATGGTTTGAAAACTCTGTGCTTAACTAGCAATATATTGTGTACTTTAATTTTCACTTTTACGACTGAGGTGATATAATTTAATTGACTGACGTTGTGTTTGCACCTCACTGGAGTGATTTTGTGAGCACGTTTTTTTTCTCTTTTAGCATTTGTTTTGTTTGTTTGTTGGTGTTGCACTTTGTTTTAATTGTCACACAAGTCACGTCACTGTTTTTCTATTTCGTGGCTTCGTTCTCGTTTATCAATTAGATTAATTATATCAATAGGTAATCACCTTTTTTGATTGGATTTTAATGGTAGTATGGTATTGGCACATCGTATCGAATCAAAATATAATAAACGCAAATTAAGTTCGCACGGAAAGTCGCGAATGCCGTCTGTGGCTCGTTCTCTTTTATTAGTTTATGTTTATGTATAATAACTTTGTTTTGACTGTTCTTGTCACTAGAATTGATTTATTTATAAATAGTCTTATCATTTCAAATTTCACTCGCGACTCATAAAAGTAACTTTTACATTTATCTCGATCGGCGAATTGAAAACACGTCCCCACTCGGCCAGTATGTATCGTTCCTCCATGTATCTGTTTATACTGCTCAAGTAGTGAGTATTCGTTTGGGACATGTATTACGGCGCCATGTCCATAATGATCGCTATCGCACTCGAATGTACGAAGATAATTTCTAGTAGTTAGATCCGTACAGTAAATCTGGAAGGAAGGGAAGGAATTTACTCTTGGATATGACAGTGTATTTGTAGCGTTTGTTTGCCACCAGTCGAAAAACGCATTGCCTCTTGTATTTGTGATAAGGTTACCCTAAGCACTGTGCTTGGAATTGAGATCTCCCCGCCATAAAGACATAATTATTTTTCGAGTCTAACTTGAGGCTTTGAGAAAGGGTATCAAGTTTATTGATAAACTGTATACACTGTGGGGCTTCGGGAGCATAAACAGAAACCACATATAGATGCCTTTGACATTTTAAAGGAATAGCTATAATGCAGGCTTCTACCGCCTGAAGTTTGTATACATCTCTACTGTAAACGACTTGGTGTTGTAGACCAATTTTAACTAAGACAGCGACCCCATCCCCCCTGAGTGGAATTTTGACGATCTCGTCTAATTACTTTATAATTTGGGTACCCCAATTTCTGCCTCTGGTTTGGCTTAGTTTCACCCTAGCCAAAAGCACATCTGAGCGTTCAGCTTCCAGCAGATTTCTCAGATTATCCCATCTTTCCATGCGGATTAGTGAATTAACATACACAGCAATCATTTTTAGAGTTTACTCAGCCGCGGTGAACGTTATGAATAAAGTGCGGGCTTATCTGGAAACAGGGTTGAATAGATAATGTCAGTTCGAGCCAATTGGTCCGTCAGTTTTTTTTCGATCTTTTCGAATTTTTTATCAAACGCAACTGTCCTTGTATGGACAGTAGTATTGCTGTTATATCAGTTTGTGCCTCCGGAACAGGCGTTTTAATGATATTGCGTGATTGTTCTAAGATTGGTGCATTTTTTACTCCACCTGCCGTTTGGGCTTATGACACGCTTGGTGCCACGAAGTTGTTGTAAGAGCAAGTTTTCATCCGTTTCTCTTCTTCAGCTTTCTTTTTTCTGGCTTCCAACTTTGATTTTAGTTGGTGGTACTTAGGGTAACCTCTAAAGTTAGCACGGTGACCTGGGTTGTTACAGAGGACACAGGATAGTTTATTTCTATCCGGGAGCAGTTCTTTGCCCATCTGCGATAGAGTGGCATGGGGAGAGAAGGGCGGTCGCATTGGATACCTCCAAGACTTATGACCGCGTCTGGCACGGGACATTGCTTAGCAAACTCCGTTCATATGGATTTTCCCAACAACTTTGCGACTGGACGAAGAGCTTCCTCGAGAATCGATCGATCCGGGTTGTTGTGGACGGGGAGTGTTCGGATCTGCATCCTGTTAATTCGGGGGTGCCCCAAGGTTCTATTTTGGCTCCAACCTTGTTTTTGCTTAACGTAAATGACTTGTTGGAGAGAACGGATAACAAAGTGTTCAGTTTTGCGGATGATAATACGCTTGTTTCCTCTTTTTCGAGTGTTCGGCCGTTTGGTGCATCTGCGTCGCATCAGCTGAGATGTAGACAGATTGACTCTCTGAATCAGGATCTAGATAGGATCCTGCAGTGGGGAAGGGCCAATCTCGTCGACTTCAATGCAGCGAAGACACAATATACAACATTCACAAAGAAAAGTGGATCATCGGTTCCACAGCTGATGATGAATGGCCAGGCCCTAGAATCTGGTGAAAGCTTGAAATTGCCCGGCGTCACAGTCTGTGGGAATGTATCATGGCATAAACACGTGTCGAGTATCGCCAGGTCAGCCTCAGGAAAACTGAGCTATCTAGTTAGAGCCAAGAAATGTTTTATTCCGGCCCAACTTCTTCTCCTATATAAATCCCAAATTAGACCCGCGCTCGAATATTGCTCTCATGTTTGGAGCTCGGCTCCTAAACATACCCTCGACCTACTTGAGATCATACAGAGACGAGCCATCCGCCTGATTGGGGACTCGGCGCTGACGTCGGGACTACAGACGCTATCACATCGAAGGCGCGTAGCCGACCTCTGTCTGTTTTACAGATATTATCACGGGTACTGTTTTTCCGAGATACGTGCTATTGTTCCAAGCAATTCGGCTTATGTGCGCTCCACAAGAAAATCAGATGGATCGCACCCGTTTGTGGTTCATCTCCCGACGGCGCGAACATCCCTGCATCAGAACTCGCTCCGTTACAGAGCGGGGAAGCTGTGGAACTCCCTTCCCACGCGAGTGTTCCCGGAGCGTTACAACCTGCAACAGTTATTTGGTGGCATCTCGGGGCCCCCACGCGGCGCTATAGGTTCGCCTCTCCCGAGAGAAGTCTAATAAAAACAAAAAAGGACATTCTCCAATGAAATGCTTATTTAGGCATTTTACACATCTGAAAAGGATATTGCTATTCGATGCCACATGGCCGAAGCGTTGCATACATAGCAATCGGTCGGACTTCTTTATTTTCTCCCAATTTATTGTTTGGTGACTAATGTGCTTAATATATCTAAGTTCATCAATTTTACTATTGGGACTTAGAGACACAATGAAGAAAGGCAACTAACAGTTGCGATTTCTAGAATTTGCTGTTGAATATGGTTTCACACTTGTAAATTTCAGGCTATCGTTTTCGAAGCTTTTCAGTTCTTCGAGCCCCTCTTCGGGAGTACAGGAAGGCTCGTAATCTCAAGTGATCCTCCGTAATTTGTGCCAATTGCTGATACAGGGTGCAGTAAATGAACCGAAGGATTAAGCTTTATATTTGCAAAGAATATCCAAAAAAAAAGGATATAGAAAATGTACAGTGCCAGATTGTGGCCTCACATTGATGACCAACAAGAGCGATCCCTTATAAGGAGATCGGAATTAATGCGTATTTAAGAGTAGAAAGTTGTGTTTTTGTTCTGGAAGAAGGTCCCCAGGCGGACCACTATGTAGGTGGTTTTTTAGTTATATATTACATAGGCACTCACAGCAGAGAAGTTACAACTTAAGTTACGAATGTTGCATTGGTCTCATCTCATTGCAAGAGTCTGGTTCAAAAGACCAATATCGTTTTGAAATGAGACGTAAAGTGGGATCTATGGCGGCTCCGCCAAACCCCACTGTACACTTACCCGAAGAACCCCCATAACTACAACCCAGCCATCATAGCTTTCTGCTAATGCAATCGCATTAAGCACCTGTAAATGCTTCACCCAACAAAGGCCAAATGTATTTAGCTAAAAGCTTCTGGAAAAGGACTTTTACCTCCATTCATTAATTCGAATTAAAAATTCCCTATAAGAATTCTCTCCAAACTTATTATAAATTCCCTGAAAGAAAACTCATCAGTTCACAAATAATGTAACCGCATAATCAGGGAATCTTAACCTTGAGTTGGCTATTCCCAGCCTCAACATGTGTACAATAAATTTACCTACATACACATTGGCTGGCGACCCTTTTACCCAACGATAAACAGTCCAACGAGGCTGCATATAATTAAGGCAATAGACGCTGAAACTAATGCCCTAGCATGTACCATGTACAAATAAAAGAACGCTGTCCTTCAGCAGGCATTATGGCGATACGGCAAACAATTCAAACCATTCAAATATTTCAAATGCATCTACCATCTAATGAGTTGCAACTTGTTTACTCAGTTGAACTCTCAGATCATAAATTCCCTTTGTCCTACATATTCCTGGATCCGTTTACCATTGAACTTCTCACATAAGCAAACACAAACCCAATTAGCATCCACTGAGATTCGGCTTGTTTGCTTAGCCGAACTCACATCTCATGGATGCACATTATGCCCTTTCTTTGTTTCAGTTTCGTTCTCGTGGCTTTGTCCGATGAATGAACCAATGTACACACATATATGTGTAACACCATGATCTTTATTACGAGATCTGGTTTTCTGTTCCACAGAGAGAGACTTTACGTGTATCTTGTGGTAAGTAAAAACATATCCTTAGCGAACAGGATATCCATCACCACCGAATCGAGGGTGAATCAAGAGCCAGATTCCAACCCTCGATCGAGTCGTATTTCAACATCCAGCAACGCTGATCGGTTTTTCTCCTGCTCCCAGTGGCGCCGCGGGGACGCATCAGTCCCAGGGTCTATTCTCAACCACCGAAGGAATGCCCTCTTTGTGTTGCGTACGTGTTCCGAAAGTATAATCGAAATCGTGTATATCCATCGTGAACGTTTTAAACCTAACTTAGCATAACTCTACATTGACTTGTAAAATGCGACAAAGACTTAATTTAATTTAGTGAACGTTCATTATATGTTTTAAAATTAATACAAATAGTTTTACACCGATTAAGAACAATAAAGTAACCTCTTAATAAATAGACAGTACTCAGTGTATTTTATTTCCAAGCTGCAGTTCCTGGGTGTTTTCTTTTATACTTTTCACTCGTGCGACCAGTGTTTCGATCTCTCAGCAGTGCACCAACCAGCGAACAATTCGTGGGACGAAGTGGAACCCCGTGCCGTACGCCGGCACCACGACTTCGCCCCCCACAGATTTATAATGGGTAACCGATATAAGGAGACATTTTGATTGAATATCAGTTGATACAACGTTGAGGCATTAACTGGCTGATCGTTTGAAAATAAATAAGTTAATATGCTATCGTTAGCAGAATTGAATAGCTTGTTATCTATTGATACTAGCAAGGCATATATGATATATGAAGCAGAAATTCAGTTGACCACAATACAAAACCCTGTGCCACTCCGGAACAACCAAGTCACACCATGCCCAACAACCTGAATGAATATATTTTCGACTTAACTTCATGTTCAATGGGAAATTTTTTGGGAACATTCCTTTGAACAAAACTTATTTAGAAAGGCATTATATAATGCCGAGCATTATAGAAACACGAACAGTGAAACTCGGGAAGAAGGCTTTTAATACTAACAACAGCAAGAGTGAAACCCAGAGCCAGACTTTTAATGCCAATATTAGACTTTAGGGACAACATATCCTACTTATCTCTATTCTATGAATTTTATAATGGGCAACTGAACTTGGTGAGTGTATTCCACCTTGGGAAGAGTGTTTCCAAAGCGTAACAATTAAAAACTGTTCAAAAAGCGACCGACAGTCGCTTATTAGCATCTCAGATCGACGAAAAGGTTCGCATATTCCAAACCACAAGTATTTAAAAAAATTCGGATGTGCCCGCCAGTTGCTCACGTTAGAAATTAAACTCTGGCGTACGGACAAACACAAACAATCTTTCTTGAGTCGAACCACACTAGTATGGTTCTCTCTAAGCTAGTTTTTAGTCATCATTGTAGTCATTCGAGATTTCAGAGGGACGTGTGGGGTAGGTTGTCGTTGCGCCTGCATGGGCGCGGGTTCCACCACCAGCCCACCTCATCACTAACACAAAGAGCAACTGGTCTGCCGAATACAGTCTAACACAGAAACAAAACAAAACTCCACAACACACCCTCCGCAGTAAGTAGAATGAAACAAAGCACACTGTTTATTGTTTGTATAAAAGGTTCTTTTATTTATGGTTCATATTTTTACTTGTTTTTATATAAAGCGGTTGGTAAGACAAATTAACTCTAAATGTACACTCAAATTTCACAATTGTTGATATATTAACTTTCATCCACAACATTTTCGCACAGATAAAAAGATTAGCGACCCGCGGTTAAAACACGACTCCGGGTAGGAAACTCGCGACCCTTACAACTCAATGACCTTTTACACAAATAGAACGATTAAAGGATTTAACACTGACAGCAACCCGGTGTACTGTACGCGTCCCCGCAGTGCTACGGGGAGCGGGAGTAGAAACGCTACCCCGGTATCCACGGTGTTTTATTGCAAATTTTATCCTAAGTTACATTTCGACCGCCATCCTGTGAAAGTTTGGTTTGTTCGACATTGACTGGGTGCGCCGACTAAGTGAAGAGTTTGTGGGGTCGGAGTAGAACCCTGCGCCCATGCCGGCGCCACGACTTCGCCCCCCAAAGTGGTGACCCCAGGTGTAAAGAACACTGCAACCTGCCGAACATTCGTGACAAAGTGAGTGCAAAAAAAGAAACTGTGACTATTCCAGTGCCAACGGTGATAAGGTGCAACAAAAAAAGAAAAAAAACCAAAAACAGTGACGTTAGGGTGGAAGTTGTGATAGTGTGACAAACCCAAAAGACAATTAAAGGGTGCAACAACCCCAACTCTCGACAAACATCACACCTTTACTCAACGCAGCTCTAACCATCCAGCTGTACCAACGTCCGAGCGACGCTACCAGCCGAGGAGCAGCCGATTAGACACACCAATAGCAGGTATATGGGATAAGTCTCCTCCATCCCGCACATGCCACTTCACCACTGCAGATGCGAGCGGACTTCCGATAAGTTCCGATCTACTCGGACGATAAACCTGTTGGTCCAAGCGAAAACAACAGGCCAGTGGACCACGCCGCACACCCCTTGCCCCTGTCGGCATCAACGCGGTAACAACCGAGTCCACCTCGAATATCGACCCGGGCACACCATGACCCAGGAACTCTTCAACGCGACAGTTCCACTAACCAAATTTTATCCTAAGTTACATTTCGACCGCCATCCTGTGAAAGCTTTATTTGTTCGACATTGACTGAGTGCGCCGATTAAGTGAAGAGTTTGTGGGAACGGAGTAGAACCCTGCGCCCATGCCGGCGCCACGACTTCGCCCCCCACAGGCGTACTTCAATGCATATTTTCCTTATACTCACCCTCTATTTCCGAACGTACCGTGCCGTGACATTGCCCCCGACCCTTAACCTTTGGAAATACGTTTCCTATAAAAAAAAGTAAAAGCAAAAAGAAAAAAAAATACCAATCGCTTACGCATATAATAAACCACATCGTTCGTAATTTATTAAGGGTTATCATCGATTCCTCAGCAGTTAAGTATTCTTCGCAATACAATCTTATCCCACTTTGATAAGAGGTACATTTGGTCTTCTTCCGTTGTGAAACGCAACAAGTCAAGTGAATTGTAAATACTCCATTTACTTTCCCATCCTCAACGTTACCGGTGAACTCCTACGTTACTGATACAGCGTCATTATATTCAATTCTCATTTAAAATGACTCCTGTTGTGCTCGCCACACATAAAGAATCGTTTCTCAGTCAGGCAGACTCCCACAATATGATACAGTCTACTGTATACTGTTTGAAGCCTCCCAATGCCACGACAGAAATATCATATAAATTCATCCCTTCTTCTTTCTCCCACCACCTCCCGAAGCTTGTTGCTTTATTTCGGCAGAAACTTGTGTTCATGTTCGATACACAATAGATATACAGCTCGTGTTTTTCACCCCCAAAATGGAGAGAATTCTCCCTTCTTTGAATTTAGTATATTAACCGGAAATAGCGCCAAAGTTTGGAATGAAAATATGCGTACCAGGCCATAGATAAAAACAGAGATAAACATAACAACAACAGCGACAATACCATTCTGATCCAGAAGCAACTTGTGACCGGTGAGGGCTGGCAAGAACGCACGTCCTTGGATAGAGGGAAAAGAATTACGAGTAGATAACAACGAAAGTGTATACATTTTCCGAACTGGTAAAATTTACTACAATTGTTAAAACAGTTATCTACTGACACTACTGTAACTACCATTGCCGCCACAGCTGACAGAACTTACATTTTATAACAGGAGATAATATCCTTTTAAGCATCAGAATAAATGCAATGACTATGTGAAATTCATATTCTTCTTTTCCCTCCTAAGCCAACAGGCAAAGGATCAAGAAACAGCAAAGGACACCGGCAGGGTGCCGAGCTCTGCGATAACATTCAAAAGGGATAAGAGCAAAAGGAGGAGGTATGAACCAACCAACTGTTTTCGATCATTATACTGCCCGTAAGGACGAACGTTTAGTAATACAGGTGAGTTGGTATACGTTCCTCGCCCTACAGTACCATGGGACATAACAAAGCGCGCATACAAAACAAAAACAAAAAAGCCAACACAGAAAACGAATCACCGCGCGCAACCAAAGGAACACAATAACCTTATTGTCTATGTAAGGATGTGTGCCTGAAAATATTGCAAGGATTAAGATGTTGTGTTTCTTTCATTTTCCCGAGACTGTTTATTGAAAATATAAAATGTAACGATTATAACGTATCAGCATATTTCCGTATCTTCCGCTTAACCCACGAGTCCGTTTGCATTAGACGGTAACAACATCAGCTGCTTTTAAACACTCCTTCCGGTAAACTCCCAAGGAAGATTACGAGAAGCAAAAACAAGACACCTCGTCGACCACAGCAACAACACCAAAACGTTTATGATGTGGAATTGTGCTGTACTCGCATTACATTACGGAAATGCTGTATGTTCCTTACAAATCCTGACTAATGTTTGGCGCCTACAAGTAAATTCAGCCGGCAAATGGCAGGATTCAGTGTCTTATAGGAATTGTGATGGAAGCAGAAAAAAAAAACAAAGACGAACAGATTCCTGATAAAAGCATCACCTTTGTTTGCGAACTGGTTTATGAGTAAATCATACGAAACCTCCCAATACGTATCCTAGCTAGTTGGATTTGCAGTATTTAAGAACTCACGCAAAGAAAAATGATGTACTGACACACATTATGTCATTTATAGTATTTTTAAAGTTTTTTTTTTTTTTTTTTTTTTTTTAAAGAAATATAAAATAAATATTACATTTTTGTATTTATTGCTGAATATAGTTTAAAAATGTTATTTAACGATTCCATCCACGATCTGAAAGAGTCAGATCTATCTATATTTATGCAAGATTTCTAGAAAAAAAAACACGGGGGTCGTCTAAGAAGTATCTGAACTGGCGGTTGTTCTTTGAAAAACCTACTATGGGCGAAAGTCCCAGATTTATAAAACGCAACTTTAAGGTCACAGCACAGGAAGATTTAAGTTTGCGCCACTTGTGCGGTAAGGTGGTGCCCACGGAAAAAGAGAGAGTATGTATTAAGCGGAATTTAAAATGGGATGCTACACAAATAAAGCAACAAACTACATGAGAAATATTTTTAAAACAATGAAAGTTTGACGGTTTGCAATTTTCAAACAAAATATGCTCGGCATGATAATGATTTAACTTCATCCCCTAGAGAGAGACATAGGGCGGCTCTAAATTATGCTGCCCTTAAGTTTCAATTTTATCCGATTTACAGATGTCTTTCTGAACGGAGTCACTCGTAGTTCTCGACAGTTTACGAACATTTATGAGTAAACTACGAAGAATGTGCGAAAACAGAAATAGAACCAAGTCAATTATTTAGAATTTTTGGATAATTTCGATAGCGTCGGTTTTCTTTTTTTTATTATTCTTGGTGTGAGTCAATTGACTTCGACTACTAATAGATGATGGTTGATTCGCTGTAGTCTGCTGTTAAAATATGAGTCCGATGAAAGGGGATTTATTTATTTATGATTGATGATTAATTGTCATATGATTGAACTTGTTGAAAATTCACACCCGCCTTGCCTCCTCAACGCCCATCTACTAACGGTTCTTCTCGGAAACCCTCTCACGAGGAACGCTATCAGAGGCGGAGTGGGAGCACTAATCCAAGGCCTAAACTGCAATTTCACTCGAGGAACACTATCCGTCAACCGACCAGAAAATCGAGAATCAGCATATGCTATGGCAAATACGATACTGCACGACAACCAGGTGTTCAGTTTCAACCAAAATCGAAGAGGGCAAGAACACCGTTAACGGAATCCACATAAACCAACTGCAGGTTGAAGACGACAACAACAGCACACAAGTCAAGCAATCATCTACTTTGAAGGCAAGTAACATCAAATGCGTCTCATAAACGATGCTCAGATGCCCCTTGGCACAGATGCCTTGTGGCGGTTCTACGAACCACGCAAACCACCATAGGTCGAGATGTCGTCGTTCTACCAAGGAACATACTCACCCATATCCTAATTACACATGCCCACAGACACGTGTCCTCAAAAGTCCTCCTTTCCATCTGAAATAAAAACTAACATGCATCCTGGAGTCATCAACCACGCGTATCCACAGATACATGGGCCACAAGTCCGACAAATTTTCCTACGCCTGCATGGCGAACGAAGGACATAACCCAGCATAGAAATTGTGTACCAATCCATCAACTAGATATACACAAACGGTTGGCACAGCTGGGCCAGATGTCGACAGCGATAAGCGAATTGCCGGAAATCCAATCCGCCGACAAAACCTTTGTCCCTGCCGCACTGTACTTCGCCTAAACAAAGGCCGTTGCGATACAACAGCAATAAACGAAAACGCTGTTCCCATAGGGCAAAGTAAACACGATCCCAAGATTGACTACTGTAAATCACACACTCGATTATTTACGTAAGCAATCCATCAGAGGTGTGAAATTTTGACGATCACAGTATGATCTATTCCGCGTTTTTATGTGTGAGCGCGATCTTCACTGGTGGAGAGATTCTCGATTGAGAGAAAGTCACCACCCAGGGAAAGCGAAAGGAGAGAAAAACAACTATGGGGTGAATAGGATCATCCCCGGAGAAAGTGACCTCAGTCGAGATAGAACACCGAAAACGAAAAAGTCGATATAGAGATTCCCAACGAGGGAGTTAAAAAAAAAAGTGAATCAACCATCGATGGCCGCGGGTGTGTCTGAAAGTCGCAAGTAACGTGTGTCACGTGAATTAATTAAGTTTTTCGATTTTTGTATTTTCAATGTGCTAAGGAAACGGTAGTGCCACCTTGCATTGATTCCACCACAAGTAACCGCGAATTCAGTTCATATAAGAACGAGAATAACTTACCTGCAAATATAAACAGTGTTTGAGTGTTCTTCCCCAGTCTTCTTCTCTGTATCCGCTTTAATTGATGTATCATAAAAGAAAAAAGAAACAATAAAAAATCTAAATAAACAAGTTTTCTCCGTGTTCTATTTGTGTACGGCGGAACACTCCAACACCATCGACATTCAGACTTCGACTTGCAAACTCCGCCAAAGCCTCACACCAACATTTGTAATAGACCAACTTCCGAATCCGCCACCATCATCATCATGATCATCGGCACTACAACCGGGATCCGGTCTTGTCCTTATTTAACAAATCTCTCCACCGGTCCCGATTTCGAGCCGATCTCATCCAGTTTGCCACTCCCAGGCTCTGGGCGTCCTGGTCTACGCCATCCCTCCATCGCAGACAAGGTCTGTCTTCTTCCATACATCCTGCCACAAAGGTCCTTCCGGGCAGGCTCTTCTTCGCTCATTCGAGCTAGGTGTCCCGTTCACCGGAGTCTACCGAGTTTTATTTTTCTTACAAAATTCGCTTCAAGGTAGATTGCCTACAACTCATGGTTGTAGAGTCTCCGGAATCGTCCTCCCTCACATGCGGGGCCAACAATTCTCCTTAAGACCTTTCTCTCGAACGCGACTAAGAGTTCAGAGTGCCTTTTATTGAGCACCCAGGTCTCGGATCCATACATGAGTACTGGTAAGACCATGGTCTTGTACAGTAGCAACTTGGATGTTCCGGATAAATTTCGGGATTTAAAGCCGTTCGCGTATTTCTTCTTCCATGTTGTTATCGGCTGATACTGTGGCGGTTCCGCCAAACCCCACGGTCCACTTACCTAAAAAAAACCCCCATAACTGCTACCCAACTTCCTTAAGTTCGCTAATGCAATCACATTAGCACCTTAAATGCTTCACGCATTAATGAGATCAAATCCTTAATCTAAAAAGTCCCTGGAAAAGAAAACTTACCTTCATGCGTCCCTTCGCATACAAATTCTCTGTAAGAATTTCTTTATACCTTTTCAAGAACCCCAGGCAGATTTAAACCTTCCCACACCTGCACCGCAATCTCCACCCAGCATACCTGAAACATTTCCTTTTACAAGGACATTTAATGCATACAATGCATTATCTAAAATTCCTAGAAATAATTCTTTAAAGTGCATATGGCATCATGAATCCCAAGCCAGTCGGCAACCTTTGTCTGTGTTAAAATCCTAGGACCGGACAGCTTGTTTTTACAGCTGCAATAAACCGACCCGCGATTCGTTTGTACAATCGACAAACAATCACCGCATCTTAGGCATTATCTACGAAACCAAATTTTCTAGCATTTCCTAATGCAAACACGAACCCGGTTTCTACTGCAGCCAGAGATGCCGTAAACATCCAATTTGCTTTTAGCACCATTTCCCGGATGGCTAGCGGTTTATTTATTCAACTGCAATGCACATTTCCCTTTCCTTGTTTCAGGTTCATTCCCATGGTCTTGTGTATGAAAAAAACCAATGTGATCTTCACTCACACATAGACATACATTGCCAAGTCTTTCCACGAGAGAAACACTTTCTTTCTTGGGAAAACTCACCCCAAAACGATAAAATATCGTTGAGTCCTTTACCATCCGCTGATCGCCACGGTCATGCTAACTCCCGCTATCTGTAGCGCTACAGACGCGCGAATTTCAATCGGGATAATACCCGGAGTCGTGAGAGGTGTTTCGAACTTGTCGGTTTCCAATTGTTTGGCGAGTTTGTGCCGCAATTCGTTTGTAATAGTTAAAGTAAATAGAATTTGTCGTGAGTTATCGCTTAAAAATAAAACCAATGACCATATAATTGTTTTTAATCAATTTAGTAAATCAAAAACATTGCAGAACTATAACCAGTGTTTTAATTTTCCGTGCTGCTGTCCCTGAGAGTGTTTTCCTTATTCTTACTTGGGTGATCGTGTTAGTGTTTTTCCTTACTCCCGGTTGTGGACAAACGTGGTGGCGCGGCGTTTCGTTCCTTTACTCAGCGGAACTTTAGTGACAATCGGATGGGGATAGGAGCGAACCGTGTGTCTGTGTTTGGCACAAAGCTCCTACCCCACAATACTATTGACCCAAGGTAGTTACAGGATTGCACTACTTCAAATGCGTGAAGGAGTCCTGTACAGCCGATTCGATTCTACCGATGAAAACAATGTCATCTACGATATCTGGCTGGAATTGGTGATAATAGTCCCTCTAGTTGTAACGCCAGAGTCACGGATTGATTTCTCCAACGTCAGGTTGAAGAGGAGGCAGGCCAGAGCGTCCCCTTGCCGGAGTCCATTAAAGATGTTTATTGGTTTGGACAGCAATCCCGCTATTTTTACTTGACTAGTTACGTTGGTCATGGTCAACCTACAAAGTCGTATCAATTTGTTTGGAATGCCGAACTCTCTCATGGCATTATATAGTTCTACCCTGGTTATGCTGTCGGAGGCGGCCTTAAAGTCTATAAACAGATGATATAATGGAATCTTAAATTCCTGACATTTTTCCATCGCCTGCCTAAGGGTGAATATCTGATCAATTGCTGATTTGCCTGGGATGAAGCCACACTGATATTGACCAATGATGGCTTTATCGTATGGGGCTATCCGATCTTGTAGAACAGTGGAGAGTATCTTATAGGCGGTACTCAGCAATGTTATACCCCTATAGTTGCTGCACAGTGTGATATCTTCCTTCTTATGTATGGGATAAATTATACCACGACGCCGATCTTCCGGCATCTCGTCTTGCTCCCATACGTGCTCCTCAATCTCATGAATTGCGTGATGTAACGCTGGCCCTCCTTGTTTGATCAGCTCTGCTGGTATGCCATCAGCTCCAGGGGCTTTATTTGATTTGAGCTGCCTTGTGGCTTTTAATGTTGTCTAATGGCTTCTAATGTTTCCTCAATGCTTGGTGGCGGCAGCATTTGGTCTTGATCTTGCATTGGTGGAGCCTCCAATTCTTGCTGACCATTTAGCAACTCAGTGAAGTGCACTTCCCTTCGCTCCAGATTACCTTCAGGATCAGAATCCGCGACCAACATGTACAAATCCGTTGTACCATAAACAAACATTCCCTTTCAGTGGAGATGTTTATCGCCGCACACGTTCCGATTCGTAAATTATTTCCCAGAATTGACAGCCACATGCAACCCTTATCAAGCGGTCGCATGATCCCGTGATGTCAAACATCTGCAGTCGCTGTGATTCCGCTCCGAAGACTTTATATAACCAATGACATCCTTTGAGTGTGAACCCCTGATCATGGCGAGACAACCTAACAGGGGCTGTATCGGATCAGATCGTAAAGAGTTCACTTGCGCCAGAAGACGAACGATTGATCAGCTATTAAAACCTAATGCCAGTGCGGATACAAGTTGTGTTGTGCGACCATTCGCATTCTGAAGTACATTTCGTGTGTGTGTGCAATTTGAGTTACAGATCAGTTCAATTGGGTGCCGGTTGCCCCGTAAAGTGCGCGTATCGAAGTGTAAAGATTGTGTTCAAACATCCAAAGTGGTTGTTTACTGATTGATGCGCTATTCTTTTTCTCTCCGCGATTACGGTTTGATAATTAAAATAGACACAGCCTTTGTGCGGTCCACACATAATCCACCACACTGATCGCTGATCAGTTTCAATCTTTGATCCACCGAATTCAGACAAATTCAGACAAACTCTAAAATCTCATTTGGGAACCTTGTACATAGACGTTTGAGTGGAATGCTAATTGATAAAGGTGCTGTTCCGGTCTTTAGTCTGGTGTGAATAACAATTTACACACAAAGGTACACATCAGTCGTTGGCTGCTTACGAACTGCAGACTGTAGTATAATTATACATGGATACGATGTAGCACCCGCGTTGTACTGGAATGGTGCAGGCCATAATATGTTTTCGGTGGAGATTACGATTTGTATTATCGCACGATTGTAAACTTCTTTCCACTACTTAGTAAATGTACGAGTAATATTACACCACTTGTGATTCTGCATGGAAATGTAGAAGAGCAGACTCTAAACACTGCTAAGAGACGTTTTCGCTGCGGGATTGAACGTCTTACCTAGAACGTCTTACGTGGACAGTCGTTACCAACACGTCAAAGAGATAAGACGTATACCTGACAACAGGAGAAAGCAAAAGAAAAGAAAAAAAATTTATATAAATAAATTCGTCGCGCGAGTGTAAGTGAACAAGTGTGGATTACACAGTGTGGCCGCCATTGAAAGCGGTTATTTAAAAAAAATAAAAAAATTAAAAATTATGGAAACAAACAAAGTGCTAAGGAGCTCGTCGCCTTTCATGAAAAGGGGCCAGGCAGACCTGAAAGCGATGACACGGAGCCGACTCGAGCGACAGCCGAGTATTATAACAAAGCCGCACAAGCCAAATTCAGACGGCGAAAAAAATGCAAAAGGAAAGAAAAACGAATACACAGGCGCAGGCAACCAATTCAACGAATTGGTTGACCTTGACCCAAGTGAAATCGAATTACCTGCTGAGGAAGAAAACAATATCACAGGTACTGCAACAGATCCGGCGGAATTAGAAAAACTCCATGCGGATATTGACACAAAAAAGAGGAACTCAATAAACAAAGAGAAGCAATCCTCAAATTAAAAGACCTGGTGCAGCAACAACAAAGCCAAGAAAATACAACAGCACAACGGAAAAATCAGGAACAACATCAGGAAGCAAACAAAAGGCAGCAACGAATCGAGATGCAGAAGCAGCAAACAAACCAGAACATCGTAACCAACAAAAAGGAAAAGGCGCCGCCTATAATACTTACGTCCATGGAAACAAAGGACGTTATAAAATTAGGTCAGTTAACTTGCAAAAATTTCAAAACAAAAAAAAATAATAATTCTAAAATAAAATTAATGTGCGATGATATGGAAGGTTATCGCAAAGTAATGACTGCTTTGGGTAGGACAAAAAGCGAGTACTACACGTACACCCCGAAATCGGAGAAAAGAATCTCCATGCTCCTAAAAGGCGTTGATCCATGTTTTTCCCCTGAGGAGGTATTAGAGGAATTGAAAAATGTCGAAACCGACAATTTAAAATGTACAGGTGTGAAACCCTTCTCTACCGCCAACTCCAGAAAACGCAATTGCAAATTGCCTTTCTTTATTGTATCACTGAGTCCCAACAGTAAAGTTGATGGTCTCCGATACATCAAGCACCTCAACCACCAAACAATAAGTTGGGAAAAAATTAGAAAAATTGATAGCATATTGCAGTGTATGCGTTGTCAACGCTTCGGGCACGCGGCATCAAACTGCCACATGCAATTCAGGTGCGTAAAGTGCCTCTCCGACCACACCATTGGTGAATGCCCCTTGGGCAAGGAACAGCTTCCAGATAGGAAAACACTGTCCTGTGTCCTCTGTAAAAATACAGGTCACACTGCTAATTTTAGAGGATGCCCTAAATTTCAACAAATGAAATTAAAATTGGAATCCAAAAAGAAACAAGTTGAAGAAGAGAAAAAACTGAAAACTCGTTCTTACAACAATTTCGTGGCTCCTTGTGTGTCATATGCACAAATGGCCGGTGCTCCTAAGCAACCAGCATCCATGGAAAATACATATAATAATGGGAAAATGCCTGCACCAGAGGCACATTCAGAAATAATAACAATGTTATTAACCCTCGATAGTATAGTGGTTAGTATACCCGCCTGTGACCTGGGAGACCGGGGTTCGATTCCCCGTCGGGGAGCCTCTGGCGCAAGACTAATGACCTTGCCCGGAAAAAAAAACAAATCATTATGAGAAGTTGAACAAGCCTCAGGACTTGCTAAATAAGGCCAAGACCGGTTCCCGGTTATAGTGCCGATGATGATGATGATTAACCATGCAAGGACAATTTGCCGAACTTCAAAGAACACTGACTGAACAAAGAGCACGAATAGATACTCTCTATTCAACCCTGTTCTCAAATAACTCTCCACATCAAAATCTTCAACCCTCCGTCTGAACTTAACTTAAAAATTATAGCTGTGAATGTAAATTCACTAATCCACATCGAAAGAAGGGATAATTTAGGCAATCTGCTCCAAGTCGAATGCCCAGATGTGCTCTTGGCTAGCGAAACAAACCTAAACCAAAGGCACAAAATGGGCTACAAAAATTATAACATAATTAGACGAGATCGACCACACTCTACTCGAGGGGGTGGGGTCGCTATCTTAGTTAAGAAAGGTCTTCACCATAAGGTCGTTTACAGCACGGAAGTACACAAATTCCAGGTGCTAGAGGCATGCATTATAGACATTCCGCTAAAAAGTCAAAGGCATCTATATATAGTCGCTGCTTACGCTCCTGAATCTGTTCAAGGTACCCAATTTATCAGTGAAATCGATACGCTTTTCCGAAGTCTCAAGTTAGATTCGGAAAACAATTACTTTTTAATGGCAGGTGATTTTAACGCCAAGCACAGCGCCTGGGGCAATCTGACCTCGAACACCAGAGGCAATGCCTTGTTTGATTGGTGGCAAACAAATGCGATCGAGCATAAACTAGAATTGTACGCTACAAGTACACCGTCTTATCCAAGATGTAACTCCTTCCTGGATTTACTTATGACAGATGATCGAATTCAGTTACCAGATACCGAGGTAACTACTTGAAATTGTCTTCGCACAATTGAGTACGATAGCGATCATTACGGACTTGGAGCCGTAATACACGTGCCAAACGAGTACCATCTACTTGAGCAGTACGACCAGGTACACTCTTTCGATTTACGAAAAGCACATTGGTCGCGTTTCGATCACGTAGTAAAAAGAGAAATACGCAACATTGGCATAGACCCACCGACTAATAGAAACCTTCGTAATGATGAAATCGATCATTACCTCCTAACTATGAACGATATTGTTACTAACACAATGAATCGTTCCATCCCCAAAGTAGCTCATATGGATGGCTATACCCACCGATACAGAAATGCAACTATCGATGCTTTGTATAGGCAAAAGACACCCTGCTCTCAAAGCTGAAATTGTGCTATAGGCACTTCAGTGACCCAAATAGCAATGAAATCAAAACAATCAAGTCCTTGATTAAAAATCTTCAAAAACTGATCCGGGATAATTACCGAGCAGTAATAAATGAGGAGTGGAGCAACAGAATTCGAGCTGTCCAAGCAAACGGACCGAACATGTTTTCACAAATCAAGAAAATATGTCGAAGAAAAGATCACAATGACATTCCCTGTCTCCGAATTCCACGGACTCCCGAGAATTGCCAGATAATGCTGAACACAGGTCTCACCTTAGAGCACATCAACTCCAATGATGAAGTAATAGTAGTCGAAGATCCGCAAAAGAAAGCGAATTCAATTGGAGCCTGTTTCGAAGCAGTGTACAGAGTTAACGAATCAGTTCATGCTAACACTGAAATTGAAAGCAATGCCCGTCAAAGACATTGCTCGCTGCGCAATCAACTTCACAACTGGCGATCCGAAAACCATAGTTTCATCACATTCGGCGAAAATAATAGGGCGGATTCTCCCGTCAGAAATGAAAATACAAATATGTTTGTGCGCAAGGATGAACTTAGAAACATACTTAGCTCAATAAAAAATAAGAAATCATCTGGAATATATAGCTTTCCAAATGTGGTTCTAAGGCACTTGCCTCGCGAAGCAGTGAACATATACACTACTTTGTTTAACAACGCTCTAAACAATGCACACTATCCAACCCATTGGAAGACTGCAGTAGTCCACCCTATCCCCAAAAAGGGTAAGGAAAAGAGCAATCCAGCTAATCTGCGCTCGATCAGCCTGCTTCCCAACATCAGCAAGGTATCCGAAAAAATTATAAACAAAGCACTAATAGGTTGGTGTGATGAAAACGATATAATCCCCAACAACCAGTTTGGCTTTCGAGCGCGACATGATACAGTTCATGCAGCGACGAAACTTGTTTCCGATATACAGTGGAACAAGGCAAAACGACAATGTACAGGCGCCTCCTTGGTTGACTTTGAAAAGGCTTTCGACACCGTATGGTTAGAAGGACTTGTCTATAAGTTAACAAACCTGGGTATGCCGCAATATCTGTTATACATCATTTATGATATGATAATGGACAAACATTTTGTGGTGAAATGCGGGGACATACCCTCCAACAAGACCTTCCAAATTAAAAATGGCTTACAGCAGGGAGCTGTGCTCTTGAGTTCTCTCGAAAACGCCATTGCGTACGCCGATGACATAGTGGTGTACAGAACAGGAGGAAAAATAGACGTCATCAATAGGCACCTCCAAGATGACTTCAACAAAATAAAACAATTTTGCGACGACTGGAAATTAAAGATTAGTTTCCAGAAGACCGAGACTATCCTTTTCAGAACGCCCCTATCCAGGGCCTCGAGGGATACGAAATACAACTGGAAACACTTTCCTATTGTAGGTAACAATAACCTTCCACTGCAAGTGAAAACTGTAGTTAGATACCTTGGTATCTGGCTAGACCAGTATTTATATTTTGACAAGCACGTAGCAGCGTCCCTCTCCATGCAGCTAAAAGCGCATATTCTATGACAAGAAGTCTATTCCGGAGTAGTCTTCTTGACCCCAGAGTCAAAATAATTTCGTACTCGGCATTCATCCGACCAGTTTTGATTTATGGCTGTCCAGTATGGTATAATATATCTCCACTTTAATGGAGAAGTTTCGTGTGTTCGAACGGCAGTGTTTGCGTTCCTGCCTCGGACTTTATAGAACACCAGAGTCGCAATACAAAAAATTCTATCCCAACAAAATCCTGTATAACAAATCATGGTTAAATAGGATAGACAATTTCATAATTAAAATTATTCGTGGTCACACAGCAAGGGCAATGTGCAGTGACAATAATCCTATCTCGGGAGCATTCTATCCCAATGATATGTATCTGGAGAATACCCTCCAGAATGGGTTTATTCCACCAGAAGCGTTCCCTTTCTTGGATCAAAAAGGCCTTATCCAAGACGTGCATGGAGTCCCGATTATTTACCACGCTTTCCGTGGTGACAGGGACAAACGAATTCTCCATGATAGTGATATCTCCAATGCCCCAGACTGCATGCGTTTTAGCACGGCGATCAGTGAAAGAGATAAATCAGCCAAAGATCGAACATCTCCCAAATGGTGGTGGCTTCTCAACGAGGAGAGGACTTCACTTCCTCAGATATAGTATGCCTCTCAAGAGCAACGCTCTCCTTCCTCTTGTCCCCCTTCCCCCTGTCCACCTTTCCCAATTACTTTTGTGTAGCTATTTTATTTTATATAAAAAAAAAAAAAAAAAAAAAAAAAAAAAAATTGTAATAATAATATATACATATAAATGTAAACGAGGAGTCCCTCTAATATATGACTTATTTCATATATATATATATATATATATATATATATATATATATATATATATATATATATATATATATATATATATAAGAAACAAAAAAAAAGATGTACGCCGAAAGGCATATATAAAAATCAAGTTGCAATGTGTAATTTAGAGAGCTCGCATAGAGCCAGTAAGTTAATTTAAGGATTGTGATTGTAGGGTTTAACATTTACCCCTAATATTATACATGTAAAAAGAATTAGGAAAATAAATGTGGTTTAAAAACGAAGAAAAAAAAAAAACGTCTTACGTGGAATAATGGAAGACGAACTTTACCATCATTTGACAACCATGTGTTTGCGGAAGCTATGAAGGAGTGACGGGAAGTACTCTTTCGAAGCGGATGAAGAAATTGCTGCTTTCTGCGCAAAGCTTAGTTGTCCAGTTCAGCGCGATGTTTGATATTTTACATTTTTGGTGAAATTTCTCTATGGATTGACTGATTGATAGTGAGGCGTCAGACGATGACCCTCACCACAGATATTACGCTCGTGTCTGTATTGTTTCAGGTAATCGTTCGGGCGAGTAAGCAATACACCTAAGGACATCAGCCTTTGGCCAGTAGGCGGCCATCACGACCTGATCCGCCTCTCTCTAAATAACCTCAACTTTAAAACGAGTGTTAGGGTAAGCGAGGTTGTGTTCAATTGTTTCTAAACGGAAGTAGTATTGCTGTTCCATATACCGAAGTTGTATATTTATCAGTTCAAGATATAACATAAATGTAAACAAAAATAAAAGTATAAAATAAATATAAAGTTCTTTTTGTTTTGGTGAGGTCAAAATTCTCATTTATTGATATTTCATTGTTTTGAATTTAATTTATTTTTTCTGCGATTTCTTTATTTTTTCACAGAAATGGTTAAACGCGGTAACACTTTCTTTTAAATTTAATGTTAGATTTTTATCATTTAGACTATTTCATTTATAATATTAGGTATGCACATAATTTTCCGTTTTCTATAAAAAAATTAGAAATTTATTGTGAAAGAACGGTACATTAAGTTTTATTCGAAGTATTTCCATTACTAGACACTGTGGTGGTTCTTTAATACATTCCCGAAGAACCGCCCATTGTCTTAAATCCAAATCCATAGTACTTACCTCCAATTAGGGGCAGCGTAACCTCCCCTGCAGCATCACACCTGAAAGTTAAACCTTATCAAGCATGCACATCAAACAAATTATTTCATTCATACATGGACCGTGCCAGACAATCGGCTCAGCTTGTCAGCACTTATAAAAGTTAAATACTCGCTGGCCAGCGTAATTGTTGACATAGCTGTAGCCGGTATTCTCGGTTCATGAGTGAATATTGCCCCAATCCCAAGGTTCGCAACACTTGCGACCAATTTCCTATGTCGGTTATCTACCGATCATGGAATTTGGGCACGAAAATGATTGACGTTAGACAATCATACCCTAAATCATGCCTAACGATGCTCCGGCCTGTAAAACAACAAACACCGTAGCATCACTGCGTTTAGGCTACTTACCAACCGCTGTCCATGTTTCCTCAGGGTGAGACGTACGCTTGCACGTCTGCAAGTCACATTCCTCACCATCATACCCATGTTCCATTTAACTAGAGTAAACAAAAGCAACCATAGCCCTGACCATAGGCGAGCAACCTTTGGTTTGCTTATCGCCACAAAAATCTATTGCCTGCAATGGCATAAGTCTGGGGCGATTATGTAAACTGGCGATGTTCCCATATAGCATCGCCTAAATCACAAATAATGTGCATCACCATCGTTTGAACCTTGAAATATCGTTTCTGTTTATTTAGGACAAAGGAACCTATTTCTCCCTTCGGCAACTTCGCTATCGCGTATCTCATAATGCCTGCTATTCATTACATGGGAATTCCCTCATTGAGTCAGATTTCTTATCCCGAAGTGTGCACATGCACCGACCCGAGAGTCAAATTTAAATATTCGAAGAGTTCGTGTGCGAGAAAAAATGCATCCTCCGTGGAGTTCGCGATACCATAAGTACTAGAAAAATCCTTTTCTTGCCTTTTATTGTTTCTGACGACCGCACGTCCAATCGAACGTTTAATCAAAAAATGAACAGTGTCGCGATTAGAATAGTTCAACTGTACGAAGTGCTTTGACTTTCTTGGAATACCTAGATGTGCTTTTAGTCGCGACTAACATTTGTAAAACAAACAGAAAGAAAATGCGAACAATAAAAAAACAGTGATCAACAACAACACGAGGTGCTTTATTATTTACTTCTTTCTGGACGAAAGGCTGCTGCTAGCAGTAAGACGACTTTGCGCACCACGAAGGAATTACGGACGTGTCGTTAGTGGAGTATCGTCAACAAGGAACTCATGCCGTGTTTTCTTATACCATATTCTCTGATGCAGTTAGTGTTCTTGTGTTTTCAACAGTGGAGTTTTTATTGAAATTGCATCCTTGCCGATACCAAATAAAAACCCCCCACACCACTACTTTATCTCATCTTTGTGGCAGCATCCGGATACCACGTCAGAAGAACTCTTCATTTTTTGAGGATATCCACGAATAGACACATTTTTTGGTATCTATATAAGGGCTCGACTCGATGTCTTTAATTGAGTTCGGTAGAGAACTCCACTGATGGTTTCACTCGGTTTCATCAATTCATAATATACGACACCAATCTGATCCCACCAAATACACAGTATGAGTTTTTTCCCGTGAATATTCGGTTTTGCTGTCGATGTTGAAGCATGGCCAGGTGGTCCGCATGATTTTCTCTTCTTTGGGTTATCGTAGTGGCTCCATTTTTCATCCCGAGTGACTATACGATGCAAAAAACTCTTCTGTTTTTTTTTTTTTGCCTGGCAACCAGCATTGCACTTATGCAAAGTCGGCGTTCAAAGTCTCTCGGCTTCAGTTGGTATGGAACCCAATTTCCCTGTTTTTGAATCATCCCCAACGATTTTAAACGATGTGCAATTGCTTCTTGAGTTACGTCTAATGTACGTGCACGTTCTTTTTGCGTTTGGGATGGATCTTCCTCCAATTTTGGCTTCAATTCCTTGTCTTCGTACTTTCGGGCTTCCACTTCATTCTTTGTCTTCCACGTCAAACTCACCGTTTTTAAACTTTTGAAACCACTCACGACAACTCCTCTCACCCAAAGCAGCCTCACCATGTGGTTCTACAAGCAATCGATGCGCCTAAGCGCCAGATTTCTTCAAATTAAAAAAGTAAATCAAAAGTTACCACAAATGTCGCTTATTTGGCACAAAACTAGACATTTTTGCACGAAAAAATTATGTAAAGCTTTTACAAAGCCACTAATACTTTGAGGTTATGTTGTTATCACGTGTTAAAACTCACAATATTACGCTTGACATCTGACAATTTCTACATAATTTTCTGGTGGGGCCATCTTTTGCCAAACGGCGGAATCTTTGTACACCTAATATACGACGGTGGGCTGAAAAGTTTCCGACCTAACAGAGATACAAGACATTTTTTCTTAAAATTTATTTTTATTTTTCTACATAGTCTCCTTGTAACCCTACACACTTCTCCCAGCGATGCTCCCGTCTCCCTAACCCGTCCAAATAGTACTCGGCGTTTTTCTCTGCAAAATAACTGTTCACGAAGGTGATTGGCTCCTCATTTGACGAAATCTCTCTTGCGAGCGTAATTTTTAGATTCGGAAATAAAAAGAAGTCGCTTGGGGCTCGATCTGGTGAGTAAAGAGTACGGTCAAGCAGTTCAACCGTAATTCGTGGATTTTCGCCATGAGGTGTGAGGTTTTGTCTTGGTGAAACCAAATTTTTCCGTTTTTCCGCAATTTCTGTCTTCGTTTGGTCAAGTAATGATGCGTAGTATGCTCCTGTAATGGTTTTTGCTTTTTGAAGATAATCGATTAGGATAACTCCATGACTATACCAAAAAACAGTCGCCATCACTTTCCCAGCCGAGAAAACAGTTTTTGTTTTTCTTTTTGGACCCGATTCCCCCTTTGCAGTCCACTGTTTTGACTGTATTTTTGTTTTGGGCGTATAATGTTGTATCCAAGTTTCATCGACAGTAATTAATCGGCGCCAAAACTCCGATTTATTGCGCCTAAACTGCGCCAACAGAGCGTTGGAAATGTTAATTCGAATACATTTTTGGTCTAACGTGAGCAAACGCGGCACCCAACGCGCGGACAGCTTTCGCATGCCTAAATCTGGATTTAATATGTGACAAACACGTTCTTTGGACATTTTCATAGCCTCTGCTATCTCTCTCGCTTTGATTCGGAGCTCATCTAGCACCATTTGGTGAACTATAGCGATGTTATCGTCAGTTGTAGCAGTTTTTGGACGTCCCGAACGTTCATCGTCTCCCAAGCTCTCACGGCCACGTTTAAATCCAGTTGCCCAAAATTTCACAGTGGTAAATTATGGTGCATAGTTCCCATATATAGACTCCAACTCGCCTTTGATTTGCGTAGGCGTATTGCTTTTAAAAAACAAAAATTTAATGACAGCTCGATACTCAATTTTGTCTATTTTCACAAAAACACTCACATCGACTCACTCAAACGACTGTCAAATAAAAACTACGCATCCAAAATTGATGAAATTTTGGCGAGTAACAGTCAAATGTTGCACAATTACATTCACTAGCTTTTATTGCCGAGGGCTGCTATCTTCATATTAAGGTCAAAAACTTTTCAGTCCACCCACCCATATATATATATATATATAAATATATATATATATGTGTGTGTGTATCATCATCATCGGCACTAAAACCGGGATCCGGTCTTAGCCTTATTTAACAAATCTCTCCACCGGTCCCGATTTCGAGCCGATGTCATCCAGTTTAGCACTCCCGGGCTCTGGGCGTCCTAGTCTACGCCATCCCTCCATCGCAGACAAGGTCTGCCGCGCTGTCTCCTTCCATACATCCCACCACAAAGGACTTTCCGGGCAGGGTCCTCTTCGCTCATTCGAGCTAGGTGTCCCGCCCACCGGAGTCTACCGAGCTTGATTTTTCTTACAATATGAGCTTCAAGGTAGATTGCGTGCAACTCATGGTTGCAGCTTCTCCGGAATCTCACATACGCGGCCAACAATTCTCCTTAAGACCTTTCTCTCGAACGCGGCCAAGAGTTCAGAGTGCCTTTTATTAAGCACCCAGGTCTCGGATCCATACATGAGTACTGGTGAGACCATGGTCTTGTACAGTAGTAGCTTGGATGTTCTGGATAAATTTCGGGATTTAAAGAGCCTTGATAGACCATAGTAGGCTTTGTTGGATTTAATCAGCCGTTCGCGTATTTCTTCTTCCATATTGTTATCGGCTGATACTATTGACCCAAGGTAGTTAAAGGATTGCACTACTTCAAATCCGTGCTCCACTACCCTGATAGTTTGACCAACGTTAGGTCTTCTCTTCGCAGAAGTTGCCACCATGTACTTGGTTTTTCCCTCATTAATGCGCAGTCCCAGTTTTTGTGCCGCCTGCTCGATCTAGGTGAAGGATTCTTGTACCGCCGATTCGGTTCTACCGATGATGTCGATGTCATCTGCGTAGGCAAGTATCTGGCTGGACTTGGTGACAATGGTCCCTCTAGTTCTAACGCCAGAGTCACGGATTGCTTTCTCCAACGCCAGGTTGAAGAGGAGGCAGGCCAGACCGTCCCCTTGTCGGAGTCCATTATAGATATATAGTGTGTGGGTATATATATATAATTTACTTTTGAAATTAGCAAATCAACAGTTAATGAAATTTAATATATTGTTTGTCTTTTCCTTTTTGGTATGATTTCTTTATTTTTTCAGAGAAATTCAAATCCACGAGCGTCAAAATCGCTTAATCGCGTCCTTTTATATTAGGAGACAAATTTACCCCCACCTTACCATTTATAGATTCATTAGAATTTGGTTCCCACTTTAGCTGGCCTGAATGCCCTTCTAGTGAACCGTCAAGGTGCACAAGTATATAATGGAAAGGTAGTGGCAAATTTGCCGGAGAGGGGGGGGGGCGGGGGGGGGGGGGTCATTATACCCAAAAATGTGTGTGAAATTACTCATGGTCCTCCTTCACTGAATTTTGCAATTCTGTTGAGGTAAAAATAACGACATATGCGAGATAGGGGATGAAAAGGGTGGAAAATGTTTGTGTTGGGGATGCGACTCGGTAATGGGACTGTGTCCGCGGGGTGTTGAGAGATTGCACAGCGCAGCGTTCACGAGATGATGAGACCTTGAATGACGCACTGTCCACGAGGTGATGAGAGCTTGGATGACGCAACCTCCACGGGATGGTGAAAAATTTGACGACGCACTGTCCACGAGGTGATGAAAGCTTGGGTGATGCAACATCCACAAGGTAATGAGAGATTGGAGGACGCAATGTCCACGGAATGGTGAGAGATTGGATGACGCAACGTCCAAGAGATGAAGAGAGATTGGATGACCCAACGTTCACGAGATGAAGAGAGATTGAATGACGCAACGTCCAAGAGATAAAGAGAGATTTGATGACGCAACGTCCACGAGATGAAGAGAGATTGAATGACGCAACGTCCACGAGATGAGAGCTTGGATGACGCAACTTCCTCGAGACGATGAGACCTTGGATAACGCACTGTCACCGGGGTGATGAGAGCTTGGATGACGCAACGCCCATGAGGTAATGAGAGATTGGATGACGCAACGTCCACGAGATGAAGAGAGATTGAATGACGCACCGTCCTCGAGATGAGAGCTTGGATCAGGCAACGTGCTCGAAGCGATAAGACCTTCGATGACGCACTGTACCCATGGTGATGAGAGCTTGGATGACGCAACGCCCACGAGGTGATGAGAGATTGGATGAGCAGCGTCCACGAGATGAAGAGAAATTGGATGACGCTGCGTCCACTACCGTCCCAGGCGATCTCGCGATTATTAATGATTTAAAACCGTTGAGAAGATTTTGAATTCTCACGCTTTAGTGGCGTCCCTTTTTTCACTGACGCGTATTCAGCTGGCAGGTGACAGTTGTCATGGCAAGCAGATGTGAACGTACTAGATTACTCCAGTACATTCATTTGTGAATCGGCAACAGTTTATATGTACATTGTCCGGTTGAGTTATGATTATCCATGGTTGAATAGACTGTACATGTTATATAGGATGGAAAATTTGGCTATAAAGTCGCTTTTGCGATAGGGTTATGTTTTGTTAGGGAAAATGAAAATGTGCTATTGAGGCGTGGGATGTTGTTTTTTGTGTATGATAGATGTGCGTAATTAGGGGACGCGAATTTGAGTAATTATGAAGATGGAAAGGGGGTGGATATTATCATTGTTAGTTATGTAACAGTTGCTTCTGTTGCCAATGTTGTTGAACTGGGTTACCTTGAAGAGCAAATGAAATAATGACTGTTGATTAGCGAGCCCAGTTAACCTGATTTATCGGTTGCTTTAAGAGGGTCAATATCAATACTTTGCGATGTGAAATAAAAGATCTTAAAACTCCTGAGAAATTTGATTTATTACGCTAGTCTTTTGTTTCAATTAAAGATTAAGTATTTCACTTTCAATTAAATATTAAGTATTTCACAATTACTACTTATTCAATCTTAAGTTTGCTTTACTATGCTGGTGTTTTTGTTTCACTTAAAAGTCAAGTACATCGCGTTCAATTAAAAAAGAACAATATGATCGAAAGGAACAGCGTAAAGTCTATTTCGTAGAGAATTAATACCAAAATAAATAATAAATGCTACTATATGTGGTTATTCTGGTGTGAATTGCTCTTCGCTATCGGAAGCGAACGGCTGGTTATTCAACACGGGTTCAACTGTCTTAGTTGGTTTTTCAACGTAGCTCTTCCTTTTTATGTGACTACGTGTCTTTATTTTGACGAATCACTTGTAGCCCTTTGTAAAACCCATTTCCTATCTATCGTCTAGGTTTCTCCTTTGAGCTAGCTTACTTAGTGATTTTGTTGATCCGTCGATAACGGTATATTCGACGAATCTATTTATGTTTTGTGTACAACAAGGTAGAAACTTCCCCACATTGTATACTGTACTTATTGACGACAAAGCATTTTCTGTTGTAATAAAAATATGGGAATTCAAGATTATCTGTGAAATTTGCAGTAGGCGACGGAAGTGACGGAAGGCCACATTACTTGTACACTCAGATTGAATCTATACTAGTTGGGGCGGTTGTACAGAATCACTTAACCTTAGTCGTAAGTCCTGGCGCTGGATAATTACAAAACATTTCGTCAACAAAGTTTACTTGGCGAAGGAAAATTATCGTCAATCAGTCGAGTCAAGACAGGGACCTCAAACTTAAAAGTCTCGAGGAAGGAAATAAGAAATGTATTAAAATAAAAAAAAAATAAAAAAAATTAAATGAATTAACATATTTGTTTGCTTACAAGCATGATTGATACACAATAACTTTTTATAGCATTTGGAAGAATACGCGATTTAATAGGTGTGCAAGTAGAAACTCGGCTTTTTTGTGAAATTCAACTTTATATTTATATGGGTTGAACACTTCCCCAAAAACTTATCAATACGCCTATAGAAATTACTTTGTGCAAATTACGCTGGTATTTTTGTTTCGACTTGACCATGAACTTCCATATCAATCATGTAAATTGCAAGTGGTTACTCATGAAAAACAACATACTAAACTTGTTGACAATAAGAGGAGGCCCCTCTTCTATTGCCCGCTTTCTCTCCCGGCATTTAAAACATGTTTACATCTAAACCAACCGATGTCTCTTATTAAGAGGAGACCTCAGTGTAATCTTTACTAGTGACACTCACTTCCACAAAACACAAAACACTTCCCTGTTAACCCCAATAATGTCAAATTTATCACAATAAAATAGTTTAGCCCTTAACCTGTTGTCGGGTGTAAAACAGTTTGTACTCGTAGAGCTCAACAACATAGCATCAACGTTCGACACCATTCATTTCATCAATGATACAAAAGCATTCCTATAAGGGGCATGAAATGCCGAACAACAAAACCAGCATTCCCATAAAGGCTGGAATCCCTTTGCCACCCCATGAAACGCAGTATTACGCGATGTCACATGCCGTCCACACTCCCAGGGAAACTTTTCGTGAATACCCGAATTTAGGGATTTGACGATACCAAAACATGGATAGAGGACCTCTCTGCTGGAAGCGTCCTATAAATTCGTAATGTATAAATTCTAAATTTACTCCGCTCACCTTCGGCAGTATCGTAGTACTACTCACCTATGGTGGTGTGTAGTTGTATTTGCAGTCATTGCCGTTATGACACTCATATGCCCTAAAAAACTTCACATCGTAAACATAAACTTTAAGTAGAAATTTTATTGCACAATTTCCGGTGGAATAATTAAATTTTTATGCGACCAATTTTGTCACTTTTATTGGATCGTGGACATTAAGGGCTGGTGACGGTTAAAGAGGAGAGTTGTAAAATTTCCAAGCATAGACAAGTCACTGGACAACCACAGGATACGAGTATACCCCATTCTTTCACAATTACAGGCTTCTTTCCAATGGCGGTACTTCAAACACTCACAACTACCTTGGATAGTGTATAAGTGGGTGCTCCGGCTATCCACAATACCCGTCTACCCATATATCCGCTCAATCTAACTCCGTTCTTCCCATGATCCACATTTCGTTTTGCCTCCCTTTGAAAGACACTGACATGACATATCGATACAAGTTTGCGGAACCCTTCACAGTCCTGTTGCTGAATGACTGACTATTCAACTTAGACTCATATTGACGCACACCCACGACACTTGGAACTCAAGTGGGCCACTAGCATCACAACCCAGACGATAGAGAGTCGAAACTGGGTTAAGGGTATTAACATGATGTCAACGATAAACAGACCCACAGGTAACGCTTAAGGTGCTCACAACGTCTCTACATGTAACAGCGGGGGCCGCTATTGTGCCGCCATTCATGCCTTCGCCTTTTGGTTGCCTTTTTATAGGTTGTGCTGTTCTCAAATTAATTTTAATTGCATCATCGTCTACAACAATGTAGCCGTAAGCAACCCCCTGAGAGTCAGTTAGAAGTTAGGAAGGGAAATGTGCCCCTTGACAAGACTGCTATTACCGTTTTTCCATTTCATTGAAATCCATCTACACCACCCATCCCTCTATTTACCGAGAAAGTGCACCGGGTATGAGTAATTAACTGCATTTCACAGACTGAACAGTCTGGTCGATTGAGCACAGTTAATCCACCTGATGGGGTGTGCACGGTATAAGGGAGATAAGTTAATGTACCGTGATTAGTGGAATTACATTCAAGAAAACGGTAATGAAGTGTTGATGTAGAATAGTACAAATAAATGGAAAGCTCAATCCTGTATACGGGGATTTCATTGATCGGTGTGATTGAATACAATTACTAGCTGGATTAATCATTTCATTTTTTCATTTTTTAAACATTTTTTTATTTTCTTTTTATATTCTTATTTTCTAAATTAAAGGCTAGACAAAAAATGCTTAAATTCTAGCTTAAATATCTTATATAATAACTTACTGGTCCTTCGCAGACGCTCTAAGCTAAACATTACTTAATATTTGTATAATTTGCCTTTCGGCGACAGAACTTTGTGGCCTAACTTATAATTATTTGAAAGACAAAGAAAAATTTGAAAAACTTTGTAAACTTTTTTTTTTTTTTTTTTCTTAAAATTTAACTTACTTAACTTACCTAAACTTATCTACTTTTTTTTTTTTTTTTTTTTTTATGTAAAATCACTTAGCCTAACTTAACTTAAATCTTATACTACCCTAATTCTAGAAAAGCTAAGTCTATGTAAGCTAGCTGATGATAGTGTGATTCTATACCGACTTTGGTATCCAGGTCTTTATATGCCATTCAACCACCAGAACTGTTGACGCTGTCTAATACTATCGTCCCGGTCTCTGCGGGAGATAGCCCTACTGAAGCGCAGGAGCTCTTCTTCGGTGCGCGCTACTTCCCGGTCATAGCACAATCGCCCGTCTACAGATGATCTACTTACATGATAGATCAGCGGAATTCCGGATCTATCCTGTATAAGCCCTTTCATATCCAAGTCAAGGAACGCCTCTGGTGGAACAAAGCCGTTGCGACGCACGCTCTCATAGTATAAGGTGTTTGGATAATAAGCCCCGAAAATTAGGTCATTGGACGAGCTTATTGCTCTCGCAATATGTCCTCTGATTAATTTAATCATAAAATTATCCACCCTATTTATGTACGCTTCATTATATAAAGTCTCATTTGAGTAATACTTTTTATAGTCCGATTCCGGTGTCCGATATAATCTGAGACAACTTCTGAGACACTTTCTTTCGAACACCCGAATCTTTTCTATCAAATTTGGACCTATGTTGAACCATACTGGGCAACCATATATGAGCATTGGCCTGATTAGCGTCATGTAGCATATGACTTTTACCCTGCTGTCAAGTTGGCTACTATGAAATAGCCTCCTTGTCATAGCAAAAGTTTTCCTCGCTTTGAGCAAAGCAGCCTCTACATGTCTGTTGAAATACAGATATTGGTCTAGCCAGATGCCCAGGTATTTAACTAAACTCTTGGTTTCCAGTTTATCTCCATGCGGTCCCACGATAACTAGCTTTCGCCAGTTTTTCCTTGTGTCGTACGTGGCTTTATATAATGGAGTTCTAAATAGGATGGCTTCACATTTCTGGAAGTTGATCTTAAGTTTCCAGTCATCGCAATAGCGCTGCACTTTGTTGAAGTCTCGCTGTATTAACCTATTTATGATCGCAACTTTCGGAGCTGTTCTGTAAATTATGAGATCGTCTGCGTACGCAATAGCCTGCGGAAGTGCATCTAATAAGTCGCTAATGTAAATGTTAAAAAGAATCGGAGAGAGTACCGCGCCCTGTTGCAAGCCATTCTTGATATTATACGTTTTATTAGAGGTCACATTACCACTTTTGACCACGAACCTCCTGTCCTTTGACATATCGTAGAGTACATATAGAAAAGGCTTATGTATGCCATATCTGACCAGTTTGTAATACAACCCTTCGATCCAGACGGTATCAAAGGCTTTTTCCAGGTCGATCAGACAGGCACCTGTGCATTGGTTCCTACATTTATTCCATTGTATGTCGGAGACCAGTTTAGCTGCGGCATGTGTGGTTTCATGACCCGCCCTAAAGCCAAACTGGTTGTTTGGAATAATGCTATTGTCGTCTACCCATTTTAGCAGAGCTTTGTTAATGATTTTTTCAAATACTTTACTGATGCTTGGGAGTAAACTTATCGAACGCATGTTCATTGGGTTTGTACAGTCTTTGCCCTTTTTTGGGATAGGCTGAATGATAGCCGTTTTCCAACGCGCGGGATAATATGCATTATTCAACGCGTTGTTAAACAGGACCGTGTATATATCTATTGCCTTTGGGGGCAGGTTCTTGAGTACGATGTTAGGTACTCCATCTATTCCCACTGACTTTTTGCTTCTTAATGAGTCGAAGATACTCTGGATTCCTTCCCTTGTGAGTAAAAGGCTATTAGCCCCACCATTGGCATTAATGTCGATTGACAGATTATCGTCACTGAATTCCGTAAAACCAGGATTCTCCGATTGCCAATGTGAAATTTCATTCCGGAGGTGCAGGTGATTCAGTCGAATTCTGTCCTCCAGGTCATTGTTTCGGCGAATGCTTTCATTCACCTTGTACATTTCCTGAAAGACAGCTCCCACAGCGTTCGCCTTCTCCAAAGGATCTTCGATCACGAAGAGCTCACTATTGAGGATAGCGTTCTCTGTATCTATGCCAATGTTGGTTAGCAGCTGCTTGTTTACCTGAGTACGTGGGATTTGGAGACACTGAATCTCATTTTGATTATTTCTCCTGAATATTTTATTTATTTGTGGGAACATATTCGGGTTATTAGTTTTTATAGCTCGAATTCTGTTGTTCCAATACAAATTTGTTGCTAATCTATAATTAGCTTTAAGTAATTGTTTGAGGTTTTTTAATTGAGATTTCAGTGATATTATCTCCTGGTCTTGTCTGTCTGTAAACTGTCTGTGTAATTGTTTTAATTTCCATAGCAGTCTGCTCTTTTTCTTGTGGAGTGCGTTTATTGTTGCGTTTCTGTACATGTTAATGTGATCTGTAACTGTTGTTTTGGGAATTGTTTTGTCCATTGTTTGTTTTACGGCTTCGTCCATTTGTTGAATGTATTTGTCGATTTCGTCATTAGTCAGGTTTCTGTTTACTGGCAGATTAAAGTCATTCGAACGAAGTTCTCTTGTTAATGATCTGGTGAACCGCGGCCATCGCATTGCCCCGTAGTTATAGGGTTGCGGGATCACGAATTCCTCCAGATCTGCGAGCTCGCTCGGAAGCTCTATTACTGCCGTGAATGCACAGTGGTCACTGTCGTATTCAATTGTCCGTAAACAGTTTGTGTTTCGTCTGTTGGTGTTAAGTAATCTCAGTCGTGAGTCGATTAGCAAGATATCTAAGAACGATCTACCTCTGGGGAACGATGGATATTTCGTAGCTAGCAGGTCAGTTCTATATTCAATATGATACTGATCTAACCAACCAGCCAACTGATTTCCTCTGGCATTAGATATATAATTTCCCCAATTTCTATGCTTGGCGTTCATATCTCCCCCTAGGATAAAGTAATTTTTGTCCAGGTGCAATTGTAAGCATCGAAAGAGTGTCTCGAGCTCCGCTATAAATAGGTTTTGTTGGTGCTCCTCAGGTGCGTAGACCGCAATCGCATACAAACCCCTTCCTTGCTGAAGGGGTATGCGGACGATACAGGCTTCCAGCACCCGGAACCTGCGCACTTCTCCACTATATATTACTTTATGATTGATCCCTTTTCTAATAAAGATTGCGACACCCCCCCCCTTGAGAGGAGTTAGGTCGATCTCTTCGTATAATATCGTAGTTTTTATGTCCTATCTTATGTCTCTGGTTTAACTTTGTTTCCCCCGCCAGAAGTACATCAGGTTGTTCCTCTTGCAACAGGTTAAAAAGATTGGCTCTTCTCTCAGTTCTTATTAGTGAATTTACATTCACGACAAGAGCTTTTATTGATGTTGCGGTTAGAGGGTTTATATCGACTTGTTATTTAGACTGGGCAAATGCGAGTAGATCTCGTTTATTTGGCTTTGTAGCTGTGTCATCTGTCTCTGCAGATTGAGCAGGATTGCGAACACGTCCGCTTGCGGTGTTGTTTCAGTCTGTGTGGGAGTATTTGTGGCTACCTGTGATGTAGCCTGATTTGGTGTTCTCCCACCCGAAGCAACTTGTGCGTACGACCGCTGCGATGTTACGGGCATTGTTGAAGTACGAGCTGGCTCTGTGTTTTTTTGCCGGGTCACACTTCTTGCCATTATTTCTCGGAATTTAGGACATCCTCGATAGTTAGCGGGGTGTCCCTCATTCCGACACACTGCGCACTTTAGAAGGGCTTTGTCTTCTACCCGTTCTTTTCCCAGAGGGCATTCTTCTGCCTTATGGTCCTTTCCGCACTTTACCCAACGGCGCTGCATTTCACAGTTAGCCGCCGAGTGACCAAACCTTTGGCAACGTAGACATTGCAGGATGTCTCTGCCTTTTTTTAATTTGTCCCATGTGACCATTTGATGATCCAAGACTGAAATTTTTCTTAGACCACCAATCCTACTGTTGGGTGTTAATTGCACCAAAAAGAAGGGTAGCTTGCGGTTTTCCCTTCTTGCCTTGGGTGTGGTGAATGGTTTTACCGCGGTAAACTCGAGATCTTCGTGCTTCAGGTTTTGAAGCATTTCGAGCAGAGCCTCCGGTTCCATTTCAGGGTCGACACCCTTTAATAGAACCGTTACGCTCTTCGTTTGTTTCGGCGTGAACGAGTAAAATTCCGCGGTGGCTCTTTTTAAGACCTCTTTAATTTTGTCGTGGTCTGCCACCGTATATGTTTGAATGGCGTGCCTGTTACCCGTCAGTCTTTTAACTGCAAAATTGTTACCTATGGCTAGCTTACAAAGACTTACCAATTCCTTACAGTCAACATCTATGGTGTTGATTGGTGGCATCTTTATTTTTCCGCTGTTATTGTTGCTTTGCTGCTGCTGTGTTGCTTGCTGGTTCGTTGATCGCTTTTGTGTTAATTGTTGCTGTTGCTGTTGCTGTTGATGGTGCTGATGTTGAAGTTGATGTTGCTGTTGATGGTGAGATTGTGGCTGTTGGCCGACTTTTGGCTTTAGCTTTTGTAGTTGTTGCTGGTTTTGTTCTTGTTCGAGCGCCGCTATTTTTTTCTTTCGGCGTCTCTCTTGTAATCGGGCTCTTGCCATCGCCAGTTTCGCCTCCAATTCACTTATCTCTTCCTCTTCATCCTCAGACTCTGAGGATGCAAGAGAAGCGAATGAATTATTTGCCCCATATATGTTAAAATTGGAGGGGAAGGGGAGCTCACTGTCGTCCGCCAATTGTTGATCTCCTTTATCCATCGTCAATTTCGCGGTTTTGCTTCGCGTCACAATGGAGTTTTTCGGGGCGCCTTTTCGTTTGTGCGTTGTCGTGTTCTTATCGTCCTCCGTATTCATTCTGGTTCTTTCCAGTTTGTTTTCATTAAAAAAAAAACAAAGGCGACCTTTTGAACCACGGCGACTTGATTTCTCCTGCAAGCTGAGTTGAACTCGCCTACCGCCTGCTAAGAGTCAGTAAGCTTGCACTCGCGCCAAACGATGATTTAAAAATTGCTTTCTTAACAAGCAATATATTGTTTGTTTTAATTTTCGCGTTTGCGACCGCAGTGTTATCTTTTTATTGTTTTTGTTTTTATTGTCGCGAACACTTTTGCACCTCACTCAACTGTTTTTATATGCACTTATTTTGATTTTATTTAATGCATTTATACCGGTACACCTGGTAAATACAGATTGCTTAACGAGCAATCTATTTTAATTTTTGTTTTTTGCGCTTGCGACCGAGGTGATATATTATGTTTCTTATAGTTGATTATTATTTTATTTTTCGCACTTCACTGCAATATGCACATTTGCTTTTAGGTTTTATTTTAATTTATGTGTTTTTAATTCACTTAGTATTTACAATTAAGTTTTTACGTTTATTATTTGTTTTGTTTGGTTTCTGAATTTCATTGTTTTGACTATCTTCACTGTTTTAATTTTGGTCACCACATGTCTATTGAATTTAAACTTTTGGTGCGAACTCGAGTATATTTATTGTTTGTCGCGCTTGTTACATTAATATTTAGTTTACTGGTGTGTCCTTGTTGTCTTTTGTTTGTGAATTCTTAGAAATTGTATTTGTTGTCAAAAATTGCTTTTGACATACTTTTACTTTTTAAATATGTAGTCACTTCACTTTTTAACTGGCGCACTGTTAAACTGGTGTTCTCTGTAAGAGAGTTCGCGGGTGACTGTGAGCTGGATTAATCATCAATTATTGAGTGACAGGCCCGCACCCTGGGTTGCTTTAATCACCCGCTAATGATGAGCAAAATTTGATTTCATTTTATAATCTTCTCTGGCCAATTGGAAAAAAGGTGACCAACACCTCGTGCGTGGCGTCAAGTGCGCCCGTAAGATATTTATTATGGGCCCATGACACTTCTTTATTTTATTTCCACTGAATTTGATGATGCAGCTTTTAAGCAGAATGGTCTTGAAATTCATCATCATCATCATCATCGGCACTACGATCGGGATCCGGTCCTTGCCTCATTTAGCAAGTCCCTCTACGCATCACGATTTCGAGCCGATGTCATCCAGTTTGGCATTCCCATGCTCTGGACGTACTGGTCTACACTGACCTGCTAGCTACGGAATATCCATCGTTCCCCAGAGGTAGATCGTTCTTAGATATCTTGCTAATCGACTCACGACTGAGATTACTTAACACCAACAGACGAAACACAAACTGTTTACGGACAATTGAATACGACAGTGACCACTGTGCATTCACGGCAGTAATAGAGCTTCCGAACGATCTCGCAGATCTGGAGGAATTCGTGATCCCGCAACCCTACAACTACGGGGCAATGCGATGGCCGCGGTTCACCAGATCATTAACAAGAGAACTTTGTTCGAATGACTTTAATCTGCCAGTAAACAGAAACCTGACAAATGACGAAATCGACAAATACATTCAACAAATGGACGAAACCGTAAAACGAACAATGGACAAAACAATTCCCAAAACAACAGTTACAGATCACATTAACATGTACAGAAACGCAACAATAAACGCACGCCACAAGAAAAAGAGCAGACTGCTATCGAAATTAAAACAATTACACAGACAGTTTACAGACAGACAAGACCAGGAGATAATATCACTGAAATCTCAATTAAAAAACCTCCAACAATTACTTAAAGCTAATTATAGAAATTTGTATTGGAACAACAGAATTCGAGCTATAAAAACTAATAACCCGAATATGTTCCCACAAATAAATAAAATATTCAGGAGAAATAATCAAAACGAGATTCAGTGTCTCCAAATTCCACGTACTGAGGTAAACAAGCAGCTGCTAGATACAGAGAACGCTACCCTCAGTAGTGAGCTCTTCGTGATCGAAGATCCTTTGGAAAAGGTGAACGCTGTGGGAGCTGTCTTTCAGGAAATGTACAAGGTGAATGAAAGCATTCACCGAAATCACGAACTGGAGGAGAGAATTCTACTGAATCACCTGCACCTCCGAAATGAAATTTCACTTTGGCAATCGGAGAATCCGGATTTTACCGAATTCAGTGACGATAATCTGTCAATTGACATTAATGCCAATGGTGGGGCTAATATCCTTTTAATCACAAGGGAAGGAATCCAGGGTATTTTCGACTCATTAAGAAGCAAAAAGTCAGTGGGAATAGATGGAGTACCTAACATCGTACTCAAGAACCTGCCCCCAAAGGCAATAGATATATACACGGTACTGTTTAACAACGCGTTGAATAATGCATATTATCCCGCGCGTTGGAAAACGGCTATCATTCAGCCAATCGCAAAAAAGGGCAAAGACTGCACAAACCCAATGGACATGCGTTCGATAAGTTTACTCCCAAGCATCAGTAAAGTATTTGAAAAAACCATTAACAAAGCTCTGGTAAAATGGGTAGACGACAACAGCATTATTCCAAATAACCAGTTTGGCTTTAAGGCGAGTCATGAAACCACACATGCCGCATCTAAACTGGTCTCCGACATACAATGGAATAAATGTAGGAACCAATGCACAGGTGCCTGTCTGATCGACTTGGAAAAAGCCTTTGATACCGTCTGGATCGAAGGGTTGTATTACAAACTGGTCAGACATGGCATACATAAGCCTTTACTATATGTACTTTACGATATGTTAAAGGACAAGAGGTTTGTGGTCAAAAGTGGTAATGTGACCTCTAATAATACGTATAATATCAAGAATGGGTTGCAACAGGGTGCGGTACTCTCTCCGATTCTTTTTAACATTTACGTTAGCGACTTATTAGATGCACTTCCGCAGGCTATTACGTACTCAGACGATCTCATAATTTACAGAACAGCTCCGTAAGTTGAGATCATAAATAGTTTAATACAGCGAGACTTCAACAACGTGCAGCGCTATTGCGATGACTGGAAACTTAAGATCAACTTCCAGAAATGTGAAGCCATCCTATTTAGACCTCCATTATATAAAGCCACGAACGACACAAGGAAAAACTGGCGAAAGCTAGTTATCGTGGGACCGCGATAAACTGGAAACGAAGAGTTTAGTTAAATACCTTGGCATCTGGCTAGACCAATATCTGTATTTCAACAGACATGTAGAGGCGGCTCTGGTCAAGGCTAGAAAAACGTTTGCTATGACAAGGAGGCTATTTCACAGTAGCCAACTTGACAGCAGGGTAAAAGTCATATGCTACATGACGCTAATCAGGCCAATGCTCATATATGGTTGTCCAGTATGGTTTAACATAGGTCCAAATTTGATGGTGTTACGTGCGGCTTCTACCGCCCCCATAATTCATTTGTTTTAATATAATTTAATTTTAATATAGTTTAATGGTAAGGTGGTGGAAGAATTGCGCGATCCACAAGTGAGTGTGCGGACACACCCCAGTTCGAATGTGGATCGTGTACAAGTTTCGAGTTCGATTTTCGGAGTGGACGTTGAGGGAGAGCGAGAGAGAGGGAACAGGTGAATGTTTTTGAGATATACGGTTTTTGAATGCCGTTTTTCGTGGATTTTGCTAGAATATAGACGGTTTTTTTTTGGCATCCCGTTGTCAGCAAAGAAAGTAGAGAGTTCAGTTTTTGTGTGAAGGAAGAGAGGCGGAAAAAGAAAAAGAAAAGGATTATTGAAGTAAGGAGGAGACTGAAGAATTATTGAATTTTGGAAGACTTTTAGATTTGTACTAGTGGTGGCACCGGATATCGACTCCAAATCGAAGAATCGCGAACTCAGCTTACATAGAAAGTCACGATCGATGCGGCGTACAAGAGTGAGCTCAAGTGACCGAAGTTTCATCATCATCATCAGTGCCACGACCCGGACCTAAGTTTAATACAGCTAATATTGATGTGATCGGTACGAAATCAGTGACAATTGAATCGCCACTACGAGTGATGCAGAGTGAGACCCTTAGCACCAAGGAGAACGCCCAACCATTGTGCTTTACTGAATCGAAAAGAAAGGCATCATTTTCCAAATCGTCTCCGAGGTCGCTCTCGATTTGGTCACGCATCCATTGAAGCAAGCAGCCTTTTGGTTGGACCAGGAACCGTTGCCGAGCTGGTCACCTGAAACAACAGCAAGCAGCCTTTTGATTGGACCAGGAACCGTTGCCTAGCTGGTCACCTGAAACAACACGTAATTTCATATATATATATATACTAAATTTTCTGTAGCAAAATACTACAATGGAAAAGATTCGGGTGTTCGAAAGGAAGTGTCTCAGAAGTTGTCTCAGATTATATCGGACACCGGAATCGGACTATAAAAAGTATTATTCAAATGAGACTTTATATAATGAAGCGTACATAAATAGGGTGGATAATTTATGATTAAATTAATCAGAGGACATATTGCGAGAGCAATAAGCTCGTCCAATGACCTAATTTTCGGGGCCTATTATCCGAACAATCTGTACTATGAGAGCGTGCGTCGCAACGGCTTTGTTCCACCAGAGGCGTTCCTTGACTTGGACATGAAAGGGCTTATACAGGATAGATCCGGAATTCCGCTGATCTATCATGTAAGTAGATCATCCGTAGACGGGCGATTGTGCTACGACCGGGAAGCAACGCGCACCGAAGAAGAGCTCCTGGGCTTCAGTGGGGCTATCTCCCACAGAGACCGGGACGCTAGTATTGAACAGCGTCAACAATTCTGGTGGTTGAATGGCATATAAAGACCTGGATACCAAAGTCGGTAAAGAATAACAGTATTATCAGCCAGCTTCCATAGACTTAGCTTTTCTAGAATTAAGGTAGTGTAAGATTTAAGTTAAGTTAAGTTAAGTTTTTTAAATAAAATTATATCAAAAAAAACAAAAAAAAAAGTAGGTTAAATTTTAAGAAAAAAAAAAAAATTTCGACACAAAGTTTTCAAAATTTTTCGTTGTTTTTTAAATTATTATAAGTACTCCCGCAAACAAAATTCTGTCGCCGAAAGGCAAATTATACAGTCGTTATGTAATGTTGTGGCGGTTCCGCCAGATCCCACGGCTCGCCTTCCTGAAAAAAACCCCATAACCATAACCCGGGTCTGCACCAGCTTTCGCTAATGCAATTCGCATTAGCATCTTAGATGCTTCACGCATCAAACAGACCCAATTATTATAACCCTAAAATCCCTATAAAGAAAACTTACCTTCATGCATCCCTTCGCATACAATTTTTCATAAGAATTCTTTGTTTTCCTATTTGGTATTCTGAACCAATTCGGCACCAGACAAATTCCTGTAAACAAAATAATTCGGATTGCAATCAATGTAACCGTCATGACAGGGACCATAAATATCGCGCCGTCTATTTTCCCAGCCGCGTCATATACCTTTTCATACACATGGCCTGGCAACCTTTTTTGTTTGTCTTACCAACAAACAACCCAAGCAGCTGCATATAATTAGCGCAATAGACGCTGAAACCAAATTCTCCAGCATTTCCTAATGCAAATACGAACCCGGTTTCTATTGCAGCCAGAGATGCCATAAACATCCAATTTGCTTTTAGCACCTTTTTCTCCTAACGTCGAAAATAGCGACGAGGCATCGTATAAACATGACCCTCATTAAAGAGCGAACCATTTGGTCGCCTTTTCTTTTGTCCTTGCCGCCTGCCTGTTTCGCTGTTCCACTGCACGTGTGAATAGCATTGATCTCAACGATCCCACACATACCACCATGACCTGTATTACAAGATCTGGTTTCCTATACCACCAGGAGAGACTTTACGTTTCCCTGGTGGTAGGTAAAAAACGATATCCTTATTGGTGAGGATATCGTTTGAGTCTTATTCCATCCTCCGACCACGCTGGTCGCACGGTGAAACTCCCGCTCTCCGCGCCACCAGCGGAGAAGCGTAAACAGTAACACGCGAATATATACCCGGAGTCGTGTGTGTTTTATTTTTCAACTCTAGGAAGTTTTAGTTTATTTTTTTCCACGTAAATTTATCCGTGAATCTATGAAATAACGTAAATTTATTGATCCCAAATTGTTTATTATCGAAAACATATAGTGCGGCAAAAAAAAAAAATCGGTATGCAATAGTCTCTTTGATAAAACAATATCATTAAGTTCATACGAAAGTGTTCAATAGCTTTTTGTGAAAACGAATAAATCATACAAAAATGTAAAAGACAAACAATAAACAATTTATAAATTTCATTTAACTGTCTTGTGGCGGAGTTTTACTTCTTGTGTGTGACAATTTTTCAATTTGTTAACTGGTGGAACTTTGTTTCGGTGAGGATGGGGAGTGAAGTGAACCGTGTGCCCGTGTCCGGCACAATACTTCTCCCCCCCCACAATGTCTAGCTTAGAGCGTCTGCGTAGGACCAGTAAGTTATAATATAAGATAATTAAACTAGAATTTGGGGCATTTTTTGACTAGCATGTAATTTAGAAACTAAGAAGATAAAAAGAAAATCTTCCATATTGTTATCGGCTGATACTATTGACCCAAGTTAGTTAAAGGATGGCACTACTTCAAATTCGTGCTCCGCTACCCTGATAGTTCGACCAACGTTAGGTCTTCTCTTTGCAGATATTGCCGTCGTGTACTTTGTTTTTCCTTCATTAATGTACAGTCCCAGATTTTTTTTAATTGTGCGGCCTATTCGATCTGGGTAAAGGGGTCCTGTACAGCCAAATCGGACCTACCGATGATGTCGACTTCATCTGCTCACGCAAGTATCTGGCTGGACTTGGTGACAATAACCCCTCCAATTGTAACGCCAGGGTCGCAGATTGCTTTCTCCACCGCCACCTTGAAGAGGAGGCAGGCCAGACCGTCCCCTTGTCGGAGTCCATTAAAGATGTTTATTGGTTTGGACAGCAATCCCGATATTTTTGCTTAAGTAGTAACGTTAGTTGGGGGGATGGGAGCGAACATACGGGGCAAAGTCACTGATTGCTTTCAACCCGGCGAAGGCCAGGACGATCCTTGTCCCTGTTCAATCCAAGTTGACATGCAGTCTCCACGTGATACCCCTGGATAGCTACTTTGTCACCCGCCAAGTAGTGAACCAATGCATCCAGCGAAATCCTGAGAAAGGTTGGCGCAAGGCTATATAACCATGCCCGTCAAAACGAATTATTATGGCAAATTTAACAAGCCTCGGATATGGACCGGATACACGACGACGACCACGGAAACGAATATGGATAACGATTTAAGAATTTTCTCATGTAACGTCCGCTCACTACACAGAGCTCGAGCTGCGCAGCAGCTAGCCAATGCCCTGTACGAATATAAGGATGACATAACAGCATTACAAGAAATAAGATGGACGGGGAGTGTTGTTATTCAAAGACACGAGTATGACATTTATTGCAGCTGTCATGCAAAACACCATGTGCTCAGGGTAGGGTTTCTAGTCAGCCAAAAACTTAAGCCTGCCATCATTGGGTTTAATGCAATAAAGGAAAGGCTGTGCACTCTTCGCGTGCGAGGCAAGTTTAAGAACATAAGCCTCATAAACGTTCACGGAACTACAGAGGAGTCCCCTGACCACGAAAAAGCAGAATACTATTAGAACGTCGAACGGGCGCTCAATGCCTGCCCAAGATACGATGTGAAAATCGTTCTTGGTGATTTGAACGCGAAAATAGGTCGGGAGCCGAACTGGCAGCATCAAAAAACGTGGTCGTTGCAAGTACCAGGTTTCCGCGTAAAGATATACACAAAGCCACATAGGTATCACCTGATGGAGCCACTCGCAACTAAATTGACCACGTGTTGATGATCGCCGCCCCTCCTCGAGCCTGATGAGGGTACGAACGTACTGAGGTGCCAACGTCGACTCGGATCACTATCTTGTTGGTACAGTTTTCCGAGCGCGGATTGCCTTACGGAGACCTATTACATCCGCGGATCAGGTTCGAATTAACACGGCTGCCTTACGCATTGAGGACACCAGCAACACGTTTGGTCATGTGTTAAGACTCGCTCTCGAATAGCTCCATGAAGGGAGAGTAAGTCCCCGGGCCAGAATGCCGGGCGTAGAAGAAAAATGGACACGCCTTAAGAATACTATCATTAGTACTGCCATCTCTATCTTAGGCAGTAGCCGTAGAGATCTAGAGGATCTGGTTTGATGATGAGTGTAAACTAGCAACTGAACGTAAGAAAGCTGCATACCGGGCATTGCAGCAGTCTCATAGGACGCGGGTATGTGAGGAGAAATACAAAGAACTCATAAGATTTGAAAAAAGACTTTACAGACAAAAGAAAAGTGTCTGGGGAAACTAAATCTAGGCTGTGAAATAGAGAAAAGTAGAGAACGAGGTCTGCACTATGCGCGGAAATTCTACAAAATAATCCGCAGTATGACAAGGATACAAGGATAAAGAGGGAAGTCTGTTCCCTGGTCCTGATGGTATTCAGGAGCGAAGGGAAGTGCACTTCAATGAGTTGATAAATCATCAGCTTACAGAAGAATTGGAGGCTCCACCAATGCAAGATCAAGACCAAATGCTGCCGCCTCCAAGCATTGAGGAAACATTAAAAGCCATAAGACAGGTCAAATCAAATAAAGCCCCCGGAGCTGATGGCATACAAGCTGAGCTGATCAAACAGGGAAGGGTAGCCTTACATCACGCAGTTCTGAGATCGTGGTGCACGTATAGGGGCTACGGTAGATACGGGAAGATTGCCGTCGTGGAATAATTTGCCCCATACATAAGAAGTGTGATATCAAAGTGTGCAGCAACTATAGGGTACAACATTGCTGAGTACCGCCTATAAGATACTGTGGCGGTTCCGTCAAACCCCACGGTTCGCTTTCCTGAAAAAAACCCCAATAACTGCTACCCAGTCTGCATAAGCTTTCGCTAATGCCATCGCCCTGGAAAAGAAAACTTACCTTTCATGCATCTCTTCGCATACAATTCCTGTAAGATTTCTTTCTTACCTTATCAGGAATCTCAAACCAACTCGGCACCTTCGGTACCAGACAAATTCCTGTAAACAAAATAATTCGGTTTACACACAATGCAACCGTCATGACAGGGACCAAAGATATTGCGCCGTCTATTTTCCAACGTCGCCATGTGTATGATAAATTTCTTTACGTGCACATTGGCCGGCAACGTTTTTCTCCCAGCAATAAAATTCTCTAAACTTGCACCATGTGCAAACAGAAGAACACTGTTCCTACATAGGTTTTCTGCGATACCATAAACAATTCATATCGTTTGTGGTATCCGAAAAACATTTTTTTTTTCATTTAATGAGCGGCTGCTATTTATTTAGCTGACGCTCATTACCGAACGATGCATAAGCAAACCCATTAGCATCCGACGAGATTCCATTTGTTTACACACATCTCTTGGATGCCCATTATGCCTCTTCTTTGTGTTCCACGTTCGTCTAATGGTTTTGATCCTTGAAAAGAACCAACGTACACCCATACATGTGTGCCATGACGATCTCCTCTAATGAGATCCGGTTATCACTACAAGTAAAGGAGATGCATCCAAAGATGCTTTTGACAGCGACTCAATATCGCCGAGTCGTGCACCATCATCCAACCGAGCAAGTCGGTTCGGCTTCCGCTCTCCGTCGCCGCGGCGGAGTGGCGATATATATATTCGGAGTCTTGGGCAAAATAAATCCGAATTGCTCGGTATTGCTGTACGTAAATTTTATTCGTCACCCATTGAGTTGAGCGTGGAGTTGTCGAAGTCGTGTTTGTTGTGTCGCGTGTTAAAAAGACAATCGGCAGTGATATAAAATGAATAATAAATATCTAGGCGTTAACCGAACAGTGTTTTGTTGTTGTGTGTTTTGTTTCAACGGTTTCGTCTCCTTGCTGTGTCGCAGCGTCCTGGTTGTTTATCTCTCACCCTTTACCCGTGGTTGCGAACGAACGAGGCGGCGTCCGTTCATTTATTAATGATGACTTTCGGTTCGGTGTTTTACGCGGCGAACAAATTATGATGGAGGAGGAAGTGAACCTAGTGTCCGTGTTAGGCACAATACTTCCTCTCCACTATCCTACAAGATCGGCTAGCCCCATACGCTAAAGTCATCATTGGTCAATATCAGTGTGGCTTCATCCCAGGCAAATCCGCGATTGATCAGATATTCCCCCTTGGGCAGGCGATGGAAAAATGTCTGGAATTTAAGATCCCTTTATATGACCTGTTTATAGACTTTAAGGCCACCTGCGACAGCATAGCCAGGGTAGAAAAGTTGACGATTACGTGTTGGTTGATTCGGTAAGTATGTTACACGTTTCAGCTTGCCGGGTCTAGTGTGGAAGGTGGTGTTGGTGTCAAGTCGTGCATGGTGTTTTAACACTCGGCGATAATCTTGTCGAGCTCGTCATCAGACTTATTTTCCACTGGCTTCTTAACGGCCAGATCTTTGTATTTGCTCCTTGCTCCAGAGTAGTGATCATCACTGGGAAACAAGTTTTCATTCTTTTTAATTATTTCAGGCTCCTCGTTCGCGTCTGATTTATGCCTTTTGGCGGTCAAATTCGGTTGAAGATTCAACCTCCCCCTTATCTTTTTATCTATGACCTGACCTTGATTCATGGTCAATGCGTCACATTTTTTTTATGTTTTTCGCGGATTTTTGATTTTAGATTGTTGTTTGTTTGATGACACATGTGATCGTGCCATTATATATTTGTTTATTAAACACGTGGATTCGTGCACTTTCTAATACACTTACACCGTTTTTTCTTCTTTTTTTTGGGATTAGCGTGTATTCAACGTCCGCACTTTACTGTTATTTCCTCTGTGAGGAGGACACACATACACGTGTACGCGAACAATACTTTTAATATTTTTTGTTGACGAGCGCCGATCGATGTAGTTCATTCAACGACTTTTCAGCTACTGTAGTTAATTGCTTTTAACGGATAAAGTGACGGCAAAGAAATATCGTGAACCATGTCTCTTTTTTTTCGTAAAAGATAAAAGTTCTCTAAAACTTGGCAGCTGTTGTAAAATGATGTTGAAATTAAATTTTAAAACAATTAGGAAAAAATATTTCATAAAAAATACTCATTTGTGGGTGGGCAAGTGGTTGCATACTGCATGCGATAGAATAACAACATTTGTTAATATAATTTAAAATTTTCGAGAAGAGCCAGTCAATTATGTAGGAACTAAGTATTGCGAAATTAGATTCTTTTAGTTTAAGAATGTTAAAAAACTGATATCATTTTGTAAAGTTTAAAACTTAAAAGATGTTCACAATTTACCCAAAACTTAAAATTAGGTTTAGTATTTAGCCTAAAGTTACAAAAAAAATCTATATTTAATAAACGCGTTTTTAAGCTTCACAAAACGCAAGACGCAGACTTTACACCTTATAAACACTCACGCGGCCAACACTTCCCTCCCGCGCATTGGTCTGGGATCATTCAACCTTACTTTGCATTAAATGTGCGAATTACCAACTCGTCCCCGGTAAATCGAGTTTCATTTGGAACTCGAAATCGATTTTTAATCCGGTCGGCGCGTGCACCGTGTATGAAGTTGCGCCGCCTCTTGGCCCAGTAGCCGAAAGACACTATTGTTAATTCACTTGTAGCCGTTTTTTAAACACCATTACATCAATTTATTGCCTCTGCAAATGTGGCGCTCATGTGACGATATGGCGATGGTCCAGACCTTCCCGTTGTCCCGTGGCCATTTGCATCTTTTTTTGGTAAACTCCTACGTAAGTTATCCCATAACAGCGTTCGGTATAATTAAATGGCAATAAAATATTAAATTGGCATTCATTTTACTGAAATAAATATTCATACGTGTACACTGTTGCTGTGCGAGCTGGAGAGGGTGGGGGCGCGACTCGAACCCACCACCGATGGAGTGGCATTCTTCCAATCTCGCGACTCCGTTTATTTGCATTTATGTTTATTGGCAATCGTTTTTATTTCCCATCGATGTTTCGTTCTTTATCGGCAAATGTCGAGCAATCAGCTCCGGACCATGGGTAGATATACATCTACATATGTGGGTGTCACTGCCGCAATTCCAATGACATTTCATCAAATGGGATTAATAACAGTGAAAACGTGAAATCATATTGGATCTAGATATTTCCTCAGATTCGTTTGTTCATTTGGGATGCTCAGTTGGGCATCGCAGATGCGCTGTTAACATAGAAATCCCAGGTGTGTCGTCGGATGATGAGGAATTTTATTTATTTATTCTTTTAAATGTACTCACATCGATATCCAATCATCAAGCGGAGTAAGGACGTCAGAACGGTGTAAAGAGGAAAGGCCACACCATCGACATACCATGAATTGGGAAAGCGTTGAACGAAACCCATCCTTGGATACGGGACACACCGTGAACAATAGCATTGTTCTGCATGACCGTAACGTTGTACGGATGACATATTGCGTAATATATTTGGTCATGAATCAGCGATGGAGTGAGGAGAGCAAATGCAAACTTACTGAAGTAAAGTAAGTGTTTTTCTAATACGCGCACACAAAAGGGATTTTTTCATATACCAGAATGTCACTTATAAAGGTGTGCCTCTTGGTGTTGAAGAAATCAATAACCATATATTCGGAATTATACGACGCTTAGGGTAAATATCAGTCCACGGGGTAATGAGCCGAATAGGTAAGCGACTTCAAACATAGGCCTTGAATATAACGAAGTATACGCCAAATAGACGTCAATCAAAATTCTGATTCTGTTTCCAAATAACATTAAATATTCACGACTTAGAAAGGAAACTTTTTTTGTTAATTATACACTGTTAGTTAATTGCTCGGTAATTTTAGGATGAATAGCTCGAGCTGTTAAGGCTTTCGACTGGTGCTAAATTTATAATTCGGTTTGATTACAATTTGTTTTCTAACTTGGGGTTAATCATTTGAATGAATTATTAATAATGTTTGAACTTGGTTCGGTGATGTCTCTGGGGTTGTGGTTCTTACAATGAGTGGTAAGCGGAACTTTAAGGGATGAACATTCATATGTGATCTGTTTACAGATGTGGCATATGGATATATGTGTCCGCATCGCATCCGAAGAAGACTTTTAATTTTTGGTAGTATGGTGTCAGTCGGTATCAGGGCACCGTCGAGTTTATTGTTTCGTAATTAAGGACGCAATTTTATCATTCAGATTCAACTTGATTATCAGGTCAATTTTCTTTTTCTGTTTATGTCTGTATTTTTTTTTTAAATATTACGATATTAATGGTTGATTGGCTGCGACGTTCGCTATTTCGTTACTATTTACACCGTTGAGGATAGATACACAGAATACTTTTATTTTTTCATTTAATTTTATTGTTGCACTTTGACTGAAGTGGTTTATTGAATTCATTTATATATCATATATTATCAGTGCAAATGAATATTTTTTTCCCATTTTGACTTTAGCCCTGTGAGGGTTCTCTATATAACATGGAGCACCAACCCACAATCGCAACCTAATTTCGACTGCTAACAACTATTTCATTTGTGAAAGATAGATCCCGAAAAGAAGCATGGCCGGAAGTCATCGATATATGCAGTTAATGAACAATTTCATTCAGTCTTTTCTTGCCATACGGCAACACTATTGCATTAACCCTATGAGATTTCCACTGGAAATCTCAATGTCATATTGGTTAACAAGAACCAAGTCTGACCAAACGATGCGGTTGCATTATCGTGCAACGGCTGGGGTAATTTCAAAATTCTTCGAGTTTGTTTCCCACGGTAATATTTCTCTAGCCGATGTAGCGTCCCTTTGACTTCCTCCAGACACTCTATTCGCTGTGGATCAATGACCTATTTAGTCAGGTTAATAGCAACAAACAATTCTCATCTCATTTCATTTTTGCCTTTTCACAGTTCATTGCACTCTGAGTTCACCACAGTCACCGAACTAGTTCGCCCGGTCAGCCTCAGATTTTGCGTTGATGCATGCACGCAAAAGCCAAACCAACCCTAGGTCATTGTGCTCTTCCTTTTGATTTCTCCATTCTTGCTATGCCCAGCGACGGTCGAATGAATGCGCAAGTATTTATTCACCTCGATGGGCCGGGAAATTTAATGAATGCATGAGAGAGTGTGGCAGTTTTCACTTGTGCGTCAACACGGACGCGGATTCAATAAAAACGCCACCGATGTTATGCTGTAAGTAGTCCACCGACTAATAAAGAATAGGAAAATAAAAACCCCTTGGTGATATCTTGTTGTTTAAAGTTCTCTTGTGGGGTACGAGTAATGTGCCAACGTATGGCACGCAGTTCTTTCGTATCCCCATCGATTCGTAGAAAGAATATAGTTCACACGAGAAGAGGAAACAGACACACACACCGAAAGTTATTTTAATGTTTATGTTTTCTTTTATTTCGCTTGTTAATTCTTTGTTCTTATAAATATGATCCCAGGATATATATATGATGAAGCAGCAGGGTATAAGGCACGCCAACACACTAAGTAAACGCTCCACGGTGGCTTTTCCACGGGATAAAACGGTATGCATTATGAAATTGAGCAATGAAAACTTGCTGACCGAAAAGAAATAAATGGATCTAACTTGAACTCAAACTCTTTTTAACCCTTTAATGGGAGTGGTTGTTAATACTCAAAATGTATAAGCACATGCGACCGCGGTGATGGTTATCGAATCACTAACTCGAAAAGGGATGAAATCGGATAATTTTAATTTTGCACTTGACAACCAAAAGAGAACATACTTCTGCTCTCTCATTGCCACGTTCTTCGATGTGTGGTAGGTTACATCGGTAAACTGATGATCGAAGAGAGCGGGCGAATGAGAGAACAGAAACACAATGTATGATTAACTTGGGGTGGATTTGGTTGTATGTGCATGAATCATTGTAGTTCTGAGCGGAACCCATTGACCTAATTCGGTAATATGGTGAGTTCAGAGTACATTGATCTGTACGAAGACAGAACTATGAAAGAGAGGAAAATTAAGCTGATGATATTCACCTGCAAAAAGAGAGCATTGATCCCCAGCGAATGAAGTGTCTGGAGAAAAGCCGAGGTAACGCTAGGGAAATATTATCACGTGATTCAATTGAATGTTTTGATAATTTTCCCCAGCGGTTCTGCAATGATGCGACAACTTCGTCCGGCTGGATTTGATTGTCGCTAATCGACATGGACACGAGTTGCCGTATGTCAAAAAAGGGAAGCTAAACTCATTTATGCATTGTCTGCGTGGTACAATGAGTTTAGCTATGTGTCCTTGGTGGTAACATGCTTTACAGGTGAACATGTAAGTAGGGGGGAATGGGGTTGGTTTGACGCGCTGTAAGACGGTCGAAATTGGATGGAATTATCCGGAAATGGTGGGTGGTTCTCCATGTAGTATAGTGAAACCCCCACACTCTTTATTTAATTAATCCTCCACACGGTTTTCTTGTTGTTTTGACTTTATAGATATCTCATACAATACACGATGTGGGTGAAGTATGTATATTGTCTTTGTACGTTAACAGCTACCGATATGTTTATTTTTGGTTTTTAGACACTTGAGTCACGAACAAAACGTACTACTCCAACACAACATTAATGTTCCTTTAGATTTCCTGCGCAATGGGCTGCATATTAGAAACGTTAGAATATTTCGCGGGCACGACTCTTAAGAAACGGACAAAAGAAAACTGAACTTCAATATCAACTCGTAAAACTGACCTTCCGACTCGACCACAAAAGTGTGTGTATAACTCGGCTCTGATACACAACATCCCCGATACGTGTGTCTGATTCGGTGGTTAAAATGTGACTTTTGTGACGATTCTAGTTGTTGTTTCGCGCGAATATCACTATTCAAGATGCACGCAAACAGGAAGAGGGCCTGTACATGGGGAAGAACAGTATTTCATATATCGGCTGCAGTCGAATAAAGAAAAACGACAACAAAAAATGACTAACACTATTTGAATTCAAATAGGTCAGCTGTGCAAATAGATGGTGGCTCGTATAGCGGCCGGAAATGGTTGCTATGTTTGAACTAGCGATTCGTTGATGCAGAAATAGGTTTCTGAGTATTATGTCAACAGAAACGCGATTTCGGGGTTCAAACGCTAAGATACGCGTTTATTTGCCTTGGTTAATGGTACGAGAGTTGTTTAAGGGAATGATACGGTGGGACCTGATCTGGTGATCGGAATGATTACACAATGACGGTTGTGTATTTATCCACGTCAATTGTGCATTGTACCCATAGCGAGTCGAGGGTCGAATTCCAGTGTGAATATTTACACTGGCAAAGAATTCGGTTCTTGACAGTTAGGCGCGAGTTGCGCTATACTTTGTATTAGTGAACAAAACATGGGACGTGACCATTGCTAGATTGTTTAGAAAAAAACAAACTATGATCACGTCCAATTCGATGCCAGTTTATCGCTTATGCAACCGATCAGGGATTGTTGGAACAAGTACACTCGGGAGGATTGGCCTGTGTTTGATGGGCACGTGGCCGCCCATAGTAACCGATCGGTTCATGACAGATGAACCGAGATGGTTGTTTTATTTGATGCCATGGCAAGATGGTAATCTTTCCGTGGACTTATGTTTCAGGTATTTGCAGGTTTGGGACGAGGAGTTGGATTAGGACGATGGGTGGTTCTTCGGGAATGCTCAAAGAACCCCCACAAGAGCACGACGGTGATTGGTTAATCGTCGTGAAAATCCTAAATGCCAATTTTCATCCCTGATTGGAGGCAATCAATAACCATCCACCATCGCGTGCACACGGTACGTCGAGCGTTCACACGAGGAGTCGTAATACAATCATCACTGCGATCAGTCACGTCGCTTGCATTGTAAATAAGTGATAATTCAATTCGTATTAAGAACGAAAAAGGATTTTTACCAAGTGTTAAGAATAAAGAAGGACAAAATTTATTGTAAATAAGTGAGAATTCAATTCGTAATAAGAACAAATAAAATATCTTTAACGAAGTGTTAAGAATAAGGAAAACAAATCACCATCACCAACAAAATAAATTGTGTTTGATTTTACTCCACTCTTCTTGATGAACAATTTGCTTTGAACAACTGTTGGGGATAGAAGTGAATCGAGTCCGCGTGTTTAGCGGCATAAAACTTTTTACCCCGCAGCCCATTTAGTTGCCTTTGGCACAGAAAGGTTGGGAAAGAATTCTTGCATAAACCGTTTGCTTACAATTGACTTAGTGTTTTCGCCAATGCTGTGCCCTCTTCACATTCAGTACCAACGGTGAGAAGTTAGTCCCATATAATATACTCGTTTGTGTTGAAAAAGATACAGTGAAGAAGATTCGCGCACTCAACCGATCCTGAGAGTAGACGGAGGATGAAGAGAGAATCGCTTTGAATACTACGTTCTTCTAGAGTTAATTGATTTGAGGCTGTTTATATAGGGAGGCAAAAGCAAAGGGTATTCCCATCTCAGGCCACAAAAAGCAAAACGTAAGAAGCGTCGTTAAACGCTTTCAATTCTGCATATGTGGGTCGTATGATGAGGGGACGAGATATGACTGGCATATTCTAAAACAGGATGGGCAAAAGAAATATAGAGGGATTGGGTCACATGGGATTAGAGAATTCCTTCGAACAGCGTTTGATAAAACCGAGAGCAGAATTAGCCTTAAGGATTATGTCGTCGACATGAAAGAGGAAATTTATCTACTTGTCACGTAACATGCCTAGTTCGCGAATTCATTGAACAGATGATAAAGATTGGTTGAGTAAGAAACAGGCACATGAAGTGGAAAGTGTGCGCTTCAGTGAAAACGTAATTGATTGGCATTTTCTAACGATAAGTTTCAAACATTTTTTCTGGCACCAAGCCGAAGAGCTGTCGAGGTTACTTTGAAGAAGGCGAGAATTAAGTGGAGGACAGATTGCTTGAAAAATTTGCTTGATAATCATATCAATGTCATTTATGGACAGTATAAAGAGAAGGGGACCTAAGTGACTGCCCTGAGGATCACCAGACGTGGCAAGAAAACGATTGGAGCCAATCGGAAGTAAACTCTGTAGAGCCGATTACTCAGATATGCAGAAATCCACTTAGTTAATGTAGGTTCGAAGCTTAATTTAAAGAAACAAAGCTTGTACGAAATTTTATCGAAGGCTTTACTGAAATCAGTTGTAATAAAGTCGACTTTGTTGCCGTTCTTTAGGGGTAGGAGTATCATCACCATCATCGGCACTACAACCGGAAACCGGTATTGGCCTTATTTAGCGGGGTAGGAGTATATTGGAAATAAGTTCAATTTAGTGGTGGTAGATCTGTAGCGTTTGCAACGTATTTGAACCGACGCTATGACGGTGAGAATCACTAAAAATTTAACAAATGCTCAACACATCAGGCCACTACAGCGTGCACGAATTCGGTTTCTAAACTCAAGTACACTCAACTGATATGTTTTTGCTTGGTATGCGGCTGATACTTTTTCTCATTCGATTTTATTTCTGTATTGTTCGTCACTATTTGCTTGTGTACTGTGTGTGTATCTGTGAGAAACGCCACCCTACTCCCTCCTCAGTAACTTTGTTACGATCAACTTCGTATGCGAACAACGGAGTGAGGAGCGAGCGGGCGACAGAACGTCGGAGTTAATTTGCCACTTGAATAATGTATCTTTAGAAGTTAACATTTTGTTTATAAAAAGTTATAAACAAAAATAAGTAGAAAAATGTTCGCAAAAAAATGATTTTTTCAAACACGTTGTTTTAAATAAATTTGGCGCAAGGCCCGTAAGAAGAAATTGTTATGGAAAATTTAACAAGCCTCGAGACTTGCTAAATAAGGCCAAGACCGGATCCCGGTTGTAGTGCCAATGATGATGATGTTTTAAATAATTTTTTTTTATTAAATGCCTTTAATACTCCTCAATTGACTCCACTATAAACTATACAAAAGCTTTTTTGTTTTTTTTTTTTACGGATCATCACTACACTTGACACCACAAACAATTTTTTTTTGCGTTGAAGTCTATTACTTATAACTTGCTTGTTTATAAATAAAATTTAATGAACAAATTTAAACACTTCTATATATGCACAACAGTATACCCGCCTGTCACGCGGGAGACCGGGGTTCGATTCCCCGTCGGGAAGCCTCTGGCGCAAGACTAATGACCTTGCCCGGAAAAAACAAATTATTATGGAAAATTTAACAATCCTCAGGACTTGCTAAATAAGGCCAAGACCAGTTCCCGGTTGTACTGCCGATGATGATGATGATGTATGCACAATAAATGCTCAAATTTCCATTAAATAGTTATATAAGAAAATGTATATTAAATAGTTTTTTCTAATAAATAGACAAAATCGGAACATCGGGAAATGACCTTTTACCAGAATTGACTAACGCAAAAAATTTGAAAGACGAATATGGAAGAAACATGAGAGCTTCCGAGAATACCCACACGATAAGATTGTGATAGGTAACCAAGTGCGGATCAATAATGAAGATATGATAGATTATCTTATCGAGGGTATAACTGACAAATTGTTATGCAATCAAACTCGCATGCACTGCTTTCCTACCAATGAATCCTTAATCGACGTATTCGATAAGATAACCTTGCGGGAATACTCGTCAGCAAACGCGATTAATGAAGGGGATGAAATGTGACTGTTTGTTATGCTTCGAGTCATCCTCGGTGAGAACAGCAAAATGGTTTTGGCGTTATAGCCCAGCAAAATGCAAAAATTAAACATTTTCAATACACTAATTTTACTTTTATTTTACATAAAAAGGTTCAGTCACAAAACAGGTGCTGAAGACACCGTATATATGTTCGATCCAACAAAAAAACGTTAAAAACATACTGTCAGAAACAGTACAAAAAAAATCAAAACTGTGTCGAAACAGTAACAATGAAACAGTTAATGAATAGACAATTTTCTTTTTCGTCTATTCAGCAACCAGCAGCATTCAGTGCTACTACAGAAATTTATGCTGCAAACTTTATCGTTGCATACTCTGAGGCGCTATAGGTTGGTACTCGTTTAAATTGTTCGATCGGTTGTTGCGTCTGCAACATCTTGCCGGGCCAGCGACGATGAACCCATAGGCGTTTCTTCCTTCCTTGTATAGGTGAGGTGTATCAGCGCAATGGTCTTCTTGGGCCCGGTTAGCACGGGAATGCTTTCAATTGAGACACAAGTAATTTTCATCGTTCATCGGAGACACCGTATTGAGGTAGGGTGGCATTAATTAGTTATATTGATTATACCTGATTCGATTAATTGGATTTCAGTTATGAAAAATAATTGGTTATGTTATAGTGGCATATTTGATGTTATAAGTGTGTGTGTGTGTGTGTGTGTGTGTGTGTGTGTGTGTGTGTGTGTGTATGTGTGTGTTTAATGTTGAATGTTGGTTGGATCGTAAATCCCTGGTGTCATCGATGAACTTCTTGGACATAGTCCTTCTTTGGATCGTGAATCCCTCTGTGTCATCGATGGCCTTCTTGGACGTAGTCCTCTCTTTGGAACGTAAATCCATATGTAGAGTATCAATATGTTGGACGTAGTCCCATGTTGGATCGTAAATCCTTAAGTAGAGTAAGAATATCTTTGACGTTGTCTAATGTTGGATCGTGGATCCGTACGTATAGTATGAATCTCTTGGACGTAGTCCTATGTTGGATCGTAAATCCGTAAGTATAGTATACATATTTTGGACGTAGTCCTATGTTGGATCGTAAATCCGTAAATGGTAATTGAGCGATGTGGTCGTCAATATGTTAAAGTGTTTGTTTTTGTCCTTGGTTGGAAATGTGGCTATTTGGAAATAGTTAAAATCTAGGTGCACTAGATGGAGCTGTTGATTCAGTCCAAAGACCGCTTAGTGGCGTTAAAGTCGGCCGAGCAATGTCGTGTTTTCATCCTCTTCTGAATATGGTCAGCCTGTGCCGATATTAGAAGTGTTCGAGTTGCCGCCAACTGCATAGGATCATCTACGTTTCGAATCCAAGGTGATTGGTGTGCCTGATAGTGTTGCAGTTGGGAATGTGTCCCACCTACGCCGCTAAACCAATGCTCGGCGTTAGGCGAATTTCTTGATGGGAGCTGAGATTGACGTTGGCCACATTGCCTGACGGAGAATTTGATCGACCGGTCGCGTGATTGTGTTGATGATGATGACTTCGGTAATTGTTATAATGGCCACCATAGAGATGATCTTGCTGGCCTTGAGGACTGGAAGAAGACGATGTGCTGCTTGATTTGCCAGACTTCGCTGAACCTCCCATCAGATCAGAAGGGATTGTATTGTTCCCTTGATGGTAATTCGTGGGAATTGATTCTCCGATATTGTTGGATGCTCTGGCATTTGAACTGTAGTTGCAATCAGCCGATTCGCATATCCGACGTTGAAGTCGCTGAACGTAATTCTTATTTGCTGAATCTGGAATGCGGTCATAAGGTGCAGGCATTGTCTGTGAACCACCATCATCTTCATAATAATTGTAATCACAATGTTTATGCTGCTGCTGCGATTGTTGTTGTGGGTGCTGTGACCGCATGTGATTCCCTTTTGGAACAGCATAGTTGTTCAGGTTTTGATGGTGTTGTGGTTGAACACCTTGCGGAATATCCTGTTGAATTAGAACTGGCACTTGCTTGAGCCAGAGAGGTTGCGCATCCAGGTTGCTATTAGGTGGTATAATCTGCTCATTAATAGAAGCTTACGTTCAATTGGGCCACAGGATGAAATAGTCCCAAAGCCAGTTACCTTTCTTCTTCGTTTGGTGGCTGGACCCTATGTTCACGACTCGTTTTCTGTTGGTCGGATTTTCCGAAGGGTGCCGACGTCTTTCCTGTTCTTCTCCTTCTATACTCCCTAATCTTGGCACCGAAAGTCCATCTTAGACACCGACTCTGTTGGAGTGGTGCCCCCGTGGCAGCGATATGCAATGGGCGGTACTAAGAGGGTGCCCCCAGAGCATTTCGTCCAGGAGGCGAAAGGGGAAGAACCCCAGACACGTGACAGCGATGTGCCTGGGTGGCGAGAAGCGACAAATCCTGGACGCGTAAACGATGCGCCCAGGTTTCGAGAAGCGGTGCCCAGGAACGGGTGTGGATGAAGCGGTGAAATCGCAATTCTCGGAGTTCTTGGCTTTATTCATCTACAATTCGATGTTTGGGTTGATACTTGCAGGTATAGGACCGGATGTGCCTTTGTTGACAAAGTTTTTCTTTGGTATTGACCGCTTGCTTTACTGTGAGAGCTTCAGCTCTGTTGTTGAACCTGATTTCACACGTTTGGATTCAAGGGATTTGTCCTCTTGACTATTGATGGGTCATCGTCCTCTTCCTGAGGTTCTTTCAGGTGTACGCGGGGCGTATCTAAGTGGTAGTGTGGGTCGTGCCAATTACTTGCAACTTCATTAAAAGAGGAGCCAAATGATGTCCTCAATCGAAACACTGGAACTGATAGAATATGTCTTGATGTGCCTGCGGTGAATTCTGTAAAATTAAGCCAAATGAAATAACCTTGGATGTCGAACAGTGGACTGTACTTTGTATTTGCTTAATAATAGTAATTTGTGGACTGTAATTTGTATCTGGTAGAATAACTGGCTTTGTTGTTTGACTTGTGTTAAAGTTGAAGTGTAAGTTGGTTTATCTTGGAGTTATCAGCGCTTGGTGATGTAATAACCTGCATCATGATTTCCATAGGTTTGGTAGAATTCCTTTCAGCCTTCTACCTGATGAGTGTTGAACCATTTGTGCTGCAGGATTGGACAAACATAATCCTAAAAATATGTTAAATATTGAAACATTCGTGATGCAGGAACCAGACAAACAAAATCTTAAAAATGTTGAATGTTGAAATTCAATAGAATAAATGCATGTGGTTCGCTTTCCCAGAGGTCCTGATCTGATCCGTAAAGAACATTACTGGAAATATAACATCTTGGATAATTGCAACCATGTGAGGTTCAATTAACTTCTTTCATTCTCCAGGTACATTCGCATATGTGTTAAGATTCGTGGTGATACATAAAGCGGTTACGATGTTGGTCGAAAATCTTGAGTGAAATCTAGAACCCCTGGTGTGAACGTGATTGAGAGCCAGCACATATTGTGTGAGGACGTGATAAATCTTTAAAATTTGCCTTCGTAATAAGATCCAATCAGTTGATACAGACAACAATGCACCGTTCCATGCACTCAAGTCCATATTCCGGCGACAAATGCTTATATTATCCACTAGTTGTGGCCATCGTCCGGGGAAATTTATTTTAATAATGCAACGGATGCATCTCGATAGCTGCGCCTTAATTATGTCGGGAGCATGCACCACTTCATTCACAATATTGCCCCGAATCACCGCACGATACTGTTCCTGAACTGAGAAAAAATGATTGCTTCATTAGGTGTTGTCTCCTTGTTGGAACAGAAGGAAGAAATGAAATTCTTGAGGTAGATAGCTCCAGCTTGTCTAACTGGTAACTCAACTCTGTTCATCACAACCATCTGTAAAATCATTGGAACAAATCACATAATTCTGTGAATCTGTTATAGTTGTTCTTCGGCGTTCACTACTTTAATATCATTAATTGTCCAATGCATGCCATTTTAAATAAATATTCTCTTAGTTAAAAAAAAGAAAAGCGGTAGACAATATCGATAAAAGTTAAACACATCGATGAACACACCACATAACACTTTTTCAAGTTAAGATCCATTCGAATCATTTTCCAAATTGTCGCGGACTTTATTGGTCAAACACAAATATCAAATACGCTCACAACGCTCACATATGAAGGTGATATTTTGTTAATTATTATTAATACTGGTGATTCTTTATGGAAATGTATTCCTTCAAGTTCCTTCCGAATTGTCTAATATTTTCGTAACAAATTTCACTAAATTAAAAATCAATCGTATACTCGCACTGATACGACGTATGTGTATACACCCCGGTGGTTAATATTCGACTCTTTAATAAATTACTTTCTTGACCCGAGCGGCGTGACTTGGCACGGTGGAGATTGGATAGCGACTGATCTAATTAGGGGTGAAAATTTGGATTTCTGTATTCGCACAGCTATTAGCCAATCATCGCCGCGCTCTTTTCGTCTTCTCATTCGCATGCCTCAGTGAGGTGGATAATACTCGCGCATCATTCAGACAGTCGCTGGACATGCGAAGGATAAAAATAACAAAAGAAAGAGCGGAATAACTTCGGGGTTGGCTTAGCTTGTGCGCCGGTATCAAATGAAGTTTCTGAGAATGACCTACTGCCCTAGTGTTATGGCTGTGCTGATCTCAGAGTGCATTGAACCGTAGGGAGACAGAATTGTGAAGGAGAGGAAAAATTTAGCTGGTGCTATTCACCTGCGAAAAGAGATCATTGATCCCAAGCGAATGGATGATCTGCGGAAAATCGATAGGACGCAACATCGGCTAGGGAAATAATACCGTGGGAAAAACGCTAAGGAATGCGGTAATTACCCAAGCCATTGGATGATGATGCAACCAACATGAATGGAATTTCCGGTGGAAATCTCATTGGTTAGAGGAATGGAGTTGCCGTATGGCAAAAAGGGTAGCTAAACTCAATTATGCATTATCTGCATAGGATAATGAGTTTAGCTATGCGTCCTTTGGGAAATAGTGTATTCCAGGTGAATAGCATGAACGGTGGAATAGGGGATAATATGACATGCTGAAAGCGGTCGAAATAAGGCGGAAATTGTGGTTGGAATTGTGGGTTGTTTCTCCATGTAATATAGAGAACCCCCACGGTACCCCCCCCTCCCCCCAGTGACGTAGTCACGAAATAATGGTAGGGCGGAAGGAGTAGTTTGATGGGTGCCCGAAGGAGAGTTCGGTGTTTAAGATCTGTGTGGTGGCTGAGCTTGGCTAAGTATAGAGAGTGGACCTGGTTGGTACCGCGTGTGTTGCCGACAGGGACAAGAGGATTGCGGTGCGGTCCACTGGCCTGTTGTGGTTTGTATGGACCCACAGGTATGACATTCGAGTAGGTCGTGGCCCATCGGTAGCTCGCTCGCCTCCGCAGTGACGAAGTTGCGTGTGCAGGATGGAGGAGATTCACGCCCAGTGTTGATTTTTCTCCGCAGCGACGGGGTGCTATGTGTAGGATGGAGAAGAACTGAGTCTAGGGTCGGCATTTTTCGTCCATACGCTGGTATGGAGACTTGTTTGCCGCCCTTGCTAGAAGTGCAGTTTTTTAGGAGCTGGCGTTGACGTGAAGTCTTAGCCTTGCGCGTTTGTGTTGGAGTTGTAGTCACCGGGGAATCACTCGTTTTTCCCCTTTTCACCCTGTCTTCGCACTTGTTCCGTGTGTGACCTGTACGGCCACACAACTCGCAGCAACTCCGAATGCTATACACTCGGGGGTTTGATGTTGCTGGACTGTTGGAGGCAGGGTGTTGGTGTGGTCCCGGATGTGTGTTATTCTGGGACTCCCTCTGCTGGTGCGGTGACATGTCGTGGCCATACTGCCAGCACTCCCGGCAAAAGGTGTGTTTCGCCTATTCCGGCACTCGTTGTATAGGTGGCCTAGTTTATGACAAAAACTGCACGTGATTTGCGCAGTCACCTGATACAAGTGACGAGCGCCGTGGTCCCTCGTGGTTTGATCCACAGGTGCGGTGTTTTGAGGGGCGAATGTCGACCTACCCGTTGGGTATGCGCATTACGATGGGCGCTTCCAACCCCCGCACGGATTTGGTTTGAATCCCGGCGGAGTGAGGCCTGCAACGCTAAAAGGTCGGATACTGTAACGGACGCAGGAGGCTGTGTGAGGAAGACTCGCTGGGCCTGCGGTCATGGGTTCGTTGGTGAAAACAGGTTGTGCGAAAAGGCGCATGCCTTCTGGAGGGTGTGGATGTCTGTGAAGATGACGCTGCTGGAGCAGTCCTGGGTGCTGCAAGAGGAAATGATGGCTGCCGTGTAGGCAGGGTGATGTCTTGGCTTACTGCCGCGGCTTGATACGCTGGGAGCTCAGACTGCGGGTCTGAACTTTCCATTATTGCGTCAGCAACTTTTGCTAAATAGCCCAAACTCTGATTGGGTTGGGCTATTAATGCCGAACGGGCATGTTGACGCAGACAACTCAGAAAGTGCGGCCTAATTAGATCATCCGAGATCCTGGTCCCCGCTATCGAGCGTAACTGGGTCAGGAAAAGGGATGGGAATACCCGAAAAGTTGGTTGTGGCCGACAAGCGTTGTTGCCTGATGCTGGTAGGCTTATCCAGAGCGTTGAGGAGCTTCTCCTGCATGTTGCGCACGTGATTAGGTCGTACTGTGGGGGTTCTCTATATTACATGGAGAACCAACCCACAATCTGACTATGCCATCCCACTTGTGTTACTCAAGAAGAACGACGGAACACACCGATTGTGCGTTGACTATCGACTTCTGAATAAAACAATTATCCGAGACAGATATCCCCTGCCGATAATCGAGAACCAACTGGTTAAACTGCAAGACGCGAAGATCTTCAGTCCACTCGACTTGGAGAATGGTTTCTTCCACGTGTCGAAAGTATTAAATATTTATTGTTCCAAGCGGACAATTTGAGTTCCTGGGTGTCCCTTTTGGCCTGTGTAATTCACCATCACTTTTTCAGAAATATAAAAATGCCATATTTCGAAACGCCATTCGAGACGGGTGGTCTTAACGTACATGGATGATCTGATTGTTCTTCCAACAATCGCGAGATCGGGGTGAAACGACTGAAAGACGTATTCGAGTCGGCAAGGAGGTCTGGGCTGAGTATGAACTAGAAGAAATGTTGCTTCCTGATAGGACGTATTGAGTTCTTGGGCCACATTATCGAAGACGCAGGCGTCCGGTCGACGGAGCGGAAAACTGAAGCGGCTAGACGCTTCATTTGGCTGTATGGCACAAAATCGACGGCATCCGCAGAGGTCATCTGCCTTTCGCGAAGGCAGTCAGTTATTTTTGCAAATCCTCGGAGGATAATTTCTGACAGGGGTACCGCTTTTACTTCAAAGAAGTTCGACAGCTATTGCAGCAAAGAGGGCATTGACCACGTGCTGGCAACCACGGGTATACCAAGGGTCAATGGACAATTGGAAAGGGTGAATCACACCCTAATTCCACTGCTGACAAAACTATCAGCTCCTAAACCAATTGAGTGGTATCGGTAACTAGACACGGTACAAAGATGCTACAACGCCACGCCACATTGGAGCATAGGGTTGTCACCATTCCGATTAATGTTCGAAGTAGACGCTCATTTGAAAGACGATCCGCAGATTAAGGAATTTCTGGAGAAGGAATTGATTGCCTCATTCGACGACCAACGAGTAGAACTCCGGGGCAAAGGAGAATATCCTACGCATTCAGTCCGAAAACAAACGAATCTTTAATAAAAACAGGAAGAGGGCGTTCCGATATCAAGAAGGTGTTATCGTCGCTATTTTCAAAGTACACCAAGGATCTGGCTTAAAGCTCGCACACGAGTTTCTTGGACCGTATGAAGTTATCAAGTCCGTGCGCAACGATCGCTACATTGTGCGTCGGATAGGAGACAGTCAGGTGCCCAAACAGACGTCATCTCCGCCGACTATATGAAAACCTGGGCAAGCAATGACAGTGAAGATCTATTTAGGAGTGACGAAGAGGACAAAGTCGATGAACATTCCTGTCGAATGTCCAGTCAAGACGGCCGAGTGTGGAATGGAAATGACGGAGGTGAATTTGAGATAAACTTATAGTCCACAGTCGCATCGTGACAATGGAGACAAGCTGAACTTTGTTTAGTTCTATAATTCACAGTCAATCAGAGCAAGGCACTCTTGATAGGGTGAGCAAAAGAATAAAACACGGTCAGTCATGAAAAGTTTTAATGAAGCGAATATTTATATTCCACAATATATTCCGATGGATGAAATATTTATCCGTCAGTTCACCCCAGAGTCAAATCACCACCTGAGTGGACAGCAAGCGGTGAAGGCTGTCCAAAGCGACCAAGGACACAAACATCAGCTGGCAAAGTTTTAGCCTACGTATTTTGAGATGTTGAAGGTATTTTGTTCAACGATTATGTTGAGAAAAGAAGAACTATCACTAACGAATATTATACTCGTATATGGAAACAACCACAAATGAAGAAGGAAAAATGCTTTTTCACCAAGACAATACACCGTGTCACAAGTCGATCGCGATGATGGCAAAACTACATGAATTGCACTTCGAATTGCTTCCACATCCGCTGTATTCCCCGGGTCTGGCCCTCAGCGACTTCTGGTTATTTGCAGATCTCAAATAAATGCTTCAAGGAAAGAGATTTGGCTTCAATGAAGAAGTGAGATCGGAAACTGAGGAGTATTTTGACGCCAAAGGCAAATCATTCTACAAAAGAGGCATCGAATTATTAGAGTAGCATTGGGATCATTGTGGCGCAAGCCTAATAACCTTGCCCCGAAAAACAAATTATTGAGGAAAATTTAACAATCCTCAGACTTGTTAAATAAGGCCAAGACCGGATCCCGGTTGTAGTGCCGATGATGATAATGATTGGGTTCATTGTATCACCCCAGAAGGAGACTATGTTGATGAATAAAATCGAATTTCACGTGAAATTTGTTATATTATTAGTTAGGTCCCGGGACTTCTTGAGTGATGTGTTAGCTCATAGTAGATGATTCCTTTTAATGCACAGTAAAACCTTAACGCGTTTTGTCCACAGTCGTTTTCACACAATATTGTCTTATGTGACCCATTTCTTATCCCGGCATCATTCATTTAAAAAATTGGTCGATTTCATTGCAGCTTCGCAGACGGTAGCTTGATCCAAAAAATTGTGTCACCCAAACACCGAGTGTTTTTTTTTTATCCAGCTTTATGCAGATGGTTTAATTCAGTTTTTTGGTTGAGTAATTGCTCCTGTGTCATGCAACAACTGCTAAGGTGTCGGTCTACTCCGAGCATTTCCAAGGTTTTATTGACATTTTCAACGACGACGATACGTCTTCAACATACAATCAACGAAAACAAAACTGCCCATAATCGGCTGTTACAGTGTGGCGGTTCCATCGAACGCCACTACTTACCTTCCCAGCAATGGGTAAGAAAGTGCTTCCTAGAGCACTTAAATACTATCGAAACAAGTACTATGGCGGTTCCATTCGAACTCCAATACTTACCTTGTAATTAAACATTTACTTACCTTGTTGTCATCCACCTAAATGTCCCCTAACCACCTAAGCCATAGTTCGGCGCTAAAGCAAAAGACATTGCACCAAACAGACATTTCACACAGGGGCATAATCATATCAAACGCGCCATGTTCTTTAAAAGCAATTTGGTTGCACCATCAAACAACCAACATTACCCGAACCATATCGATAAAATATCTCCTAATGAGTCTGCCACACAAGCGCAGGAGATGTTTCTTCTTTTCCTTTTTTACCAATGCCCACATCGGTCGGTTACTCGATCGACAAGCAATGATTTAACTCGCACCTGGCCGCAAAAGGGAATCAAGTTCTCGTTAGTGTAAATACACACACGAGAGTTCGAACCTCAGCAACGTGCGCCCGATCAGCATAGATGCCTTGCGCGGTGCCGATCGGGTAAACATTCTCATGTTCCTATGTCACGATGGCTTGCACCAGTTGCAAACTTATCGTGTAACATTTCCTTTTATGGAATTATGATATCCACGGTTCGCATGCTCATGGACACCAGCATGAGCGTGCGAAGTAACCGCATCTGTGTGCGTGCACATCCTCACCGTGACCAGGGTATGAAAGATCATCCCTTATTGGTCACCGATGGATGGAATTTGGTATTCTGTCGTTTCGGCTGCAATCATTAGTCGTAACTCAGATTCCGTGGAGGCAAGTCGTGACTCCACGTAAAACATAAACACAGGAGTCGAGATTTAACCGCCACCACGTACGGACGCGTCGTAGAGAGTTGATATAGTGCAAAGTATTGGGTTCGCGCCACAAGGAGTACTGTGAACTAAACTTACATTTTATATTTGAACTAAGCTTACCTTCATATTGTATATATCAGAAGTGTTTTCGAACTAGTAAACTAAGCTTACATTTTATATTCGAACTAAGCGTACATTTTATTTTTGCATTAAGTTGGATTGTGGTTTACGTACACCTGAATAAAAGATAAGAAAAAGAAAGAGAGTTGTTTTTATTCTAAGAGTGATGTTCGGGAGCCAACCACAGGTTTCATTTTCTGCACCCGTGATCCAGGACTATTAAGTCAGCAAATTTAGTGAGCCTGTGTCCTTGCGGCACATAACTAGAAGACTGGGTATACGAAAAACATAAAGACCCACAACAGTATCGGGACCATAAACACCATTCACAATTTTGGGCGCCCGAGTTGCATTTTCGTAACTATCAAAGCAAAATTGTAAAAAATGTGGTACCATTTTCCTACATTTGAATCGAGCAATTAAAAAACGGTCAAGGAAATTCCGTACGGAATGTCAGTTTTCCAGAAAGCACAAATCTAATTTGGCTTGATCAATACTTTGCAAAATATGCAATAAATATATGATTTTAAAAAACGTACAAAAAATATGCAATGACTTTTTACTCAACCCAATATATCAGCACCCACGAAGGAAGAAATATGGATTTATTTTTCTGCAAATTATTATTTTTTTCCTTATTTTTAGGAATAGTTCTCCCATTTTTTTTTACACGAACCGGGCGCAGGACACGAATATCGCGGTACCCTTAAATGTCAAAGTACAGTAAGGGAAAAGTATCAATGTGGATTGGTATTGTATTCGTGGAGATTATAATATCAAAACCATAAACTACATTGTGGCGCATTTTGCGTAAGGATCTTCCATACTTAATTGCAGCATGACTACTGCGCCTGGAATTAGTTTCACCCCGAAAACTCATTTGATATACGTAACTGATTCATTTAATAAACGGTCGCAATTCACACACATATGTGGCACACATAATGCAGAGGTGTTAATAACATATGACCCTCACATCACCACCTCTAAGTTGCAACCATAAAAATTCATTGAGCATTATTACCTTAAACGTTTGCAACGTCGTATTTCGTCAAACTAAGCCAGCAAACACCTACGGCGTTTACAGAAGTCAATTTAATCTTCCATATCGAATATAGCAGCTTCAGGGGCCAAGCTCCCTCCCTAAACTACACTCATATAATTCCACGTTCTATGTTTTACATCTGTATGATTTAAGGAAACAGCTTTCTCAGCGAGCCCACTTCTGCCCGCGTCATTTCTTAGTACTGGTACAGTTGAAGGTCACAAGTCTACTTCAATACTCAACGTTCACCATGGCCATCGAGCGCACCGTTCCATACCATCATTACCACAGACTACAAACAGCTATCGGGCGATAAAAGCACTTACCATACCAGCGCACTAAGGGCGACCACAAAAAAAAATCACCAACTTTTGATGATGGCGTTAGCCTTGTGGTCACGAAAATACTCGCAATAAATCCAACAGCACCTTTTACGAACGAATTTATGTTGCATTGTCACCTGCCACGTGAACCTTGTTAAGGACCTGATGGCCAATTGTATTTCCGGGACAGACGAGAATGGAGAGAACAAACAATCCTAATCCAAGAATCGCGTGCCACTTGCAAATACTTTTAAGGGCAATTATCGTCGCTCAACGGTCCTTTGATTTGGTGTTTGCATTTGTAAAAGGACATTTATCATATGCACCAACCTTTGCGGCTTGGATTCGACGACTGCAACGGCGACAATATCGACCGACCATATTCAGTATGTTTTACAGTAGACTATCATGTTTCGTGATTCGAGTTGGCAACGATAAAATTTATTTGCCAACTTGCATTCGCCCACAATCATATGTAAAATGTATGCACAGGGATATCATTTATAATGCCCACATAATGGTAACCATTCATGTAAGGATCATCCGCAGATGACCACAAAAATATAATACCATTTTCTGTTATCCCGTGCCCTAGGCCCCGCAATGGGAGTAGGCGACGGCTGCCTGGCAAAAGACACTATTTCTGTGCAGGACCTTCTATCCAAGGATACGATTTATTGCGGTCATATCTTCAGATTGTGGTCAACTCATTCGCATATTGTGTGCCGTTCTTTCTAGTATTCTTCAGTATGTCAGTATTCCTGTCCGTACACCTGAGCGTGTGGTCATCATTCATATCCAGTGCGGATAAATATTTATCAAACAAACGACGTGAAACAAATGTTTGTAGTTCAATTGACTGTGATATTGTTTTTGTTTGTTTCGCTCTATAGGACGCGTTGATAAAACGGACTATTTGATAATCTTCTATGTCAGTACACAGTACAGGCAGGAGATGAGCGAGATGGTAGAAGAAAAATTGTCAATATACACTGGTTTGAAGATTGTAACCACGAGGTAACACACGGCCGAGCGTCCCACGCTCGTGTACTTTGACAGAAAACAGATTGCTATGTTTATTTGACGTTTAGAACGAACAGATGTACATTGTATGATTTTCTGACCGCCTTCGCGACCAAATATTTCTGAACACATCACCGCGAAACTCAAGGAATTGGAGAGAGTTACCGGATTGATATGGAAACAAACAACTGCCCTGGACGGACTAAGAAGGATCTGTACACAGCTAATTAGCCTCGAGGACTATACTAAAGAATTTTGGCAGGTCAAGGCGAAGTGAATTGAGCTGTACTGGGAAGAAATCCAATTTCTACACGGCAGAATATATATGAAGGGCCTCCCGACCCCAGTCGATAAGACAACACAGGATACTACAAACTAGAAGAGAAGGTACAGGAATACCTAATCAAATTAAAGGAGAAGATATCTAGAGATACCCAAGCACCCTCAGGGTGTACCGAACAAGGCACTAGTCTAGCACCCATATCTAGCCAAAATAGTACCGCAAAAATTCGACGTAGGCTGTGTGAAAGGCCAATTCAGCGGGATGTTTACAATAAACGAATGTCGGATTGCGACGGGATGTACTTCTCCAAGCTAGCCTACTTGGAGAGGCCAAACGACTGCCAACTTGAAACAATTGACAAGCAGAAGCGCCAATATACAGAAAACACCATACCCCACATATGACAGGGGATGCTTCCCAGGGGTAAAGGAAGCGATAGATACCACGGAACGTTGAGCCGGCGGTTCACGATAGGGTCAAGAAGGAATGGGCCTTCGGCCTCTGTTGCGGAGAGGATTTGATCGATCTTTTAGGCGTCTTTGGCCAGTTAGAGCAGGAAGTAAGATAAACTTAAAATCGTCTATTACAATTATCTTGAGAAGATCGCAGACGCCCTGACATCCAGCCGATCCTACAACCTCAATAATCTACCAATATATTCATTGACAATTTATGAGAATTTAAGGGGAGGTTCTCATCTCATCATCATCATCATCATCGGCACTACAACCGGGGACCGGTCTTGGCCTTATTTAGCAAGTCCTAAGGCTTGTTAAATTTTCCATAATGATTTATTTTTTCTGGGTAAGGTCATTAGTCTTGCGCCAGAGGCTCCCCGACGGGGAATCGAACCCAGGTCTCCCGGGTGACAGGCGGGTATACTAACCACTATACTATCGAGGAGGTTCTCATCTAGAGGCCAAAAAATAATGTGTTTTTCTAGAATTTTTTTCTCAAAGTCGGAAGCAAATATCAATGACAAATTTTGTACATATTTATTAAGTATTTAGGTATACATAAAGTTTGTTTTTAGTGATAAATATTAAAAATTGTCATTGTAATAGATGGCGCAGTGTGACGATTCGAAAAGAGTACCCAATCGGCCTCCATCGTAGCACTGTTTGCAATCGTGTGTAATCATACAACATACAGTTTTTTGAAATTATATAATATTTGCCGGAGTCTGAACCTAGTTTCAAGAAAAAAACATCGCAAATAAACAAAACGAGGAGCATGCATACTTTAGGTACCGAGTTTGGCTTTTTTTTTTTGTCTTTCACGTTGAATAAAAAAATGATTTATGAAAATATCATCTACATTTAGATTGCGACTCCAACAAATTTAATTTACTTTAAAGTAGAAAAAACAGCCAATCCATCGAATAATTTTTGAGATAACGTGGAGACCAATGCCATTTCGAGAAAAACACGTTTAAAGTTTTGGTAACGTTGGTAACGTTGGTGGGTCACCTTTTTATGCTGTAACTTTTTTATAAAATTATTTTCGCAAAAATGGTTTTGGAGACTTATTCTACATACTATAAACTTTCAAAAAATTAAAATCAAATGATTTTTTAAAACCTCCCCTTAAATTTATTTTTTGTTTATGAGTTTGTGGCGGTTCCGCCAAACCCCACTGTCTACTTACCCGAAGAACCCCCATAACTACAACCCAACCGTCATAAGTTTCTGCTAATGCAACCGCATTAGCACCTGTATTTGCTTCACACGTTAAGTTCATCGAATGTGTTTAGCTAAAAGCTCCTGGAAGAGAATTCTTACTTTATTCAGTTATTCGAATTCAAAATTCCATATAAGAATTCTGTTCCAAGCTTTATTAATCCCAAGCCCAATTCGGCACCTTCGGTTGCCAGGCAAATCTCAATCTTACACACGCATTTTCCCTAGTCGAATTCCTGAAAACAAAACAATTTGGTTTACATACAATGTAACCATCATGACAGGGATCATAAACATTGCGTCGCCTATCCCCAGCCTCACCATGTGTATAATAAATTCCTTTTCCATATGCATTGGCTGGCGATTCCATTGTCCAACGGCCAAAGCAGCGTCGAGCAGCTTGTTTGTTCAGCTGGAATATACCCGACCACGATCCCCCTTGGGAAGCTTGCATTAAGCTAAATAAATGAGGGTTCTGCCCTCACACTAAACTCGTTTAAAAGAATAAACAATCACCAATTTCGTTCTTTGCCACAAACGAATTACCCTGCATATACAAATGCAAGCAAGGGATTCGTTTCGGCTACCGACCCAAGATACGATATACAATTTTCATTGCATAAAGTATTGTAATCCATTAGCACCTTTCTCTCATGGCTATTCGTCTATTTACACAACGGCATCACTCATCTAAGACTTTTATGATGCTCTCGTCCCATCTTTTCTTTTAGCACATTTCCTCGATGCATTGCCGTCTATTTATTTGGCCGCAATGCACACCATATATAAAGATCTCCACGTCCCCTTTGTCTTTACCGTTTTCCTGCTTTGTTTTTCCATCGCCTTCGCGCATGAGTTGAACAATATGATCTTCACGATCACTCATACACACATACATTACCAAGTCCTTCTTCCTTGTTTTCACCACGAGAGAAACACTTTCTCTCTCGAGGAAACTCATCCCAGTTGCGAAGTGGCTCTGCATCGAGCAGAGCAACGCTGAGTCTTTTACCATCACTAGACCACGCCGGTTGTGTCTTCTCCTGTTCCCCGTGGCGCCGCGGAGACGCATATATCCCAAAGTCAAGTGTAGTTGAAAATGTGTTTTTTTTTAATTCATAGACAAAATAAGCCTTCGGGGTGAATCATCTTTGTGGTAGCGTCCAATAACATTGTAACTTATGTAATCAAGTGCGAATCAATGAAAACAATTGCAACCAAATTAATAAATCAAAAGTTATTATCGCAACCCATTGTAAACATCCCCGCAGAACACTAGTTTAAATACAACAAATTAAAACAATAAAATGAAATAACCCCGTGTGTTTTATTTTCTGTGCAGTGGTATCCTTGGTGTTTTCTCCTTTCCTCGGCGATCATTCGATCGTATTCGGTTTCATTTAGTGAAGTGACAATTGTGGACTTCGTTTCGTGATGGGGAGTGAAGTGAATCAGCGCCGTATGCTTAGTTTACACAACCTGTATACAAACCTTAAGTTGTTGGTCTCATCCTAATATATCTTGGGAGTGCACAATTAATATCTTGAAGTGGCCCCATCGATGTCCGTCCCGGGTGCCACCCATGCTTGCTACACTACTGTTTGAAAGACTTAATGCATAAACCCCTTTCGCAGGAAGAAGTAAAGCATCGTAGACGCGTCTAAGCGGAGCCAACAACACGGAGTGTTGAGTATGGAAAAAATTCATTGACTTTACACAGTTGTTTATTCGCTGCCTCCCAACTCATTATCGATAATTATCCAGTTTTAGTCCACCCCAAAAATGGCGCTGCTACAAATGGCATTACTTGTTGATTTGATTGATTTAATTTAATTAATAGTTCTAAGACTGGTCTTACGGATAATGCTCATATTCCGTCTTTGGAAAAATGAGCTGCTTTAGCATCCACTGTCAATTTATTGAAAAGGGATTGGTTATCTCTTTAATGGGGCACAGAAATAACGAGAGAGAAAGAAAAAGAGAAAGAGGGGGAGAGAGAGAAAGAGAAAAGGTGAGAAAGAGAGAGAGAGAGAGCGCGACGTCATGTTTCTGTCCTATACTTTTGAACTATTGTCTTTAACTATTTACAATGTAATCATCATCATCGGCACTACAACCGGGAACCGGTCTTGGCCTTATTTAGCAAGTACTGAGGGTTGTTAGATTTTCCATGATAATTTGTTTTTCCGGGCAAGGCCATAAGTCTTGCGCCAGAGGCTTCCCGACGGGGAAACGAACCCCGGTCTCCCACGTTACAGGCGGGGATACTAACCACTATACTATAGAGGAGATTTACAATGTCACTAAACCACAAAAAAATAATAAACGTGAAGATTGTACAGAGCCTAATATACAGTGGGCCATTTAAGCCGGCGGATTTTTTAATTAAGAAAACATACACAAGCACATTCTGGCGCAAGACTAATAACCTTGCCCGGAAAAAACAAATCATTATGGAAAATTTAACAAGCCTCAGGACTTGCTAAATAAAGCCAAGACCGGCTCCCGGTTGTAGTGCCGATGATGATGATGACACAAGCACATTATTTGGTGTTAAATGTTTTTCCGTTTTTTTGAACTTTGTAAATATGTTCCAATCACTTTTTGAATATGGCGTAAATGGTCGCCCATAGAGTGAATATTCCAATGGGGCAGTTCCTGTCAAGTATTGTCCTTAGCATTAAGGCAATATCTCACATAGACCCATGATAACTCAATAAATAACGCCAGCAGTACTGGTAGTTAAATGGCAATTAAAGACCTGTTTGCCGTAATCGGTATAGTAACCAACAGCAAGCTTACCTAGTTTTATCTTCTCTTAGGTTAGGGTATCATTAGATGAGTTTTAACAAAAAAAAGAATATATATTTTAATTAAGAAAGACAAAATTTCACAAAGTTTTTAAATTCTGAATTTTCTTCATTTTAATAAAAAGCCAATTACTATACTATTTATTGGCCTATAGGAACCCGGAAGTTCATGACTGCACTGACTCGTCTGCGCTATCGTTCCCTGTCCTGTGCACACTCCTTCCATGGTTGACCATCCGATCCGATCTCCTCAAAGTCAAACCTAACATTGTCCTCCCATCTCCTCCACGGCCGTTCTGCCGGTCTCTTTCCCGTTGGTGTACCGTCAATTTTTCTACCCACAGTCCTATCGTTGCCCATTCGCGCCACATGTCCGGTCCAGCTTAATCTACGCGACTTTATTACTCTCACTATTGTGGGTTTGTGGTGTAGCTCTTCCGATTCGTGGTTGCGGAGTTTCCTCCATTGTCCTGCCTCCTCGTCATATTTACCGCCAAATATACTCCTTAAATCTGGCGCAAGACTAATGACCTTGCCCGGAAAAAACAAATCATTATGGAAAATTTAACAAGCCTCAGGACTTGCTAAATAAGGCCAAGACCGGCTCCCGGTTGTAGTGCCGATGATGATGATACTCCTTAAAACTTTATTCTCGAATACACGGAATTTGTTTTCTTCCCGTTTTGTGAGAGCCCATGTTTCGCATCCGGATAGAACTATCGGCATGATTAAGGCTCTATAAACACTGAGCTGTATGTTACGTGATAGCAGTTTGGATTTCGGCAGTTTACTGACTGCGTACCAACTAGCGTTGCCGGAATGCAGTATTTTGTTAATTTCCTTCGACATTTTGTTACTGGCCGTCAGTATTCTTCCCAGATATTTTAACTCTTTAACTTTTTCAAATATCTTGCCCCTTGCATGATGACTTCACTGTTTTTACTAACAGTTTCTAGGTTGTCGCCTAAAACGGCCATGTCATCCGCATATGATAGCAGTCCCGTGACCCCGTTCGGGGATGATCCGGCCAGCTTGTCGTCTTGCACCTTTCTGATGACATACTCGAGCACAAGGTTAAAAAGCCATGGTGATAGCCCATCCCCCTGTTTTAGTTCGTCCCGGATTTTAAATGGTTCTGAGAGGTGATTTTCTATTCTGACTCGCTCTTCATTTTCGTTCATGGAAATTTGAATGAGGGCGGCATATTTTTTCGGGATTCCCAGCTCAACTACAATATGGTAGGTCTTTGCCTTGCGACTGAGTCGTAGGCTTTTTTGAAGTCAACGAACAGTTGGTGAACCGTCTCTCCCACTTCTTTTCCAGCAGTGGCCTTATTGTGAACATTTGGTCGCTTGTTGACCGGTTCCTACGGAATCCGCATTGGTAGTTTCCCAGTATTTCTTCTGCGTACGGTGTGTTTCTCGCCTGTATGACATTTGTTAGTACTTTGTATGTGGTTGGGAGCAATGATATTCCCCCGTAGTTTTCGCAGTCAGATCTGTGGCCTTTTTTGAAAATGGGGACAACTATTGAGGTTTTCCATTCCTCCAGAGTAACTTCCTTATCCCATATTGTTTTAATCAGTTGGCGGATCTTTCGAGAGGTTCCCTCCCCTCCATGCTTCATAAGCTCTGTCGGTATGCAGTCGACTCCGGGAGCCTTGTTGTTTTTCAATCGACTCATTGCGTCTACAAGTTCGTTGAAGGAGAGCTCTAGGATCTGAAGCTCGACTGCACGTACGACTGGGCGTTTATTTGTGGTTGATGGGTGACAGGTTTTCAAAGTACTGCTTCCATCTTGTCACGATATTGTTAGTTTCTGTCACCAGACAGCCGTTTGTGTCTCGGATTATTTTGGCTCTCCCTCGGTAGCCATTTCTAATTGAATTTATGCCGGCATACATACCTCTGATGTTCTTTGCTCTGGCATTTTCTAGAATTTTTTCGAGCCGAGTCTTTTCTCATTCGCGGTTTTTGCGTTTGAAAAGTTTCGGTGTCTCTTTCCGAATCGTCGCGTATCTTTCTGCGTTGACTTCATCATATCTGTCTAAGTGGATCACTCTGAGACGTTTACGTTCTTCGATCTTTGCCCTGCACTCATCGTCAAACCAAGGGTTGGACTTAATTGTTTTCTTAGACCCCAATACCTTTTGGGCTGTTTGTTTGATTGTGTCTCTGACCGATGCCCATTTAGTGTCCACACTATTGGCTTCCTTTTCCCCACTGCTCCCTTTCTGTCGGGTGCTAAATCTATTCGTTAGGTCGTCTTGATATTCAGGCGGTTTGGGCAAGTCTTTTAGTTTAGCAATGTCGAACTTATTGCTCGTCTCCCGTGACTGTCCGTTTGGGTTTGCTGCGAGCCGACTCCTAATTTTGCCCATCACTAGAAGATGATCGGAGTCCCAATCTGCCCCTCTATATGATCTTACGTCAAGGACGTTCGAATGGTGTCTTTTGTCTATGAGGAAGTGGTCTATTTGGTTACGCGTTACGCCGTCGTGTGATATCCATGTGGCTTTATGGATTTGCTTGTGCTTGAACATCGTGCTTTTCACTACCAGATCTTTGGACGTTGCGAACGTGATAATTCGAATTCCATTATCATTTGAAACATCGTGTGGGCTTTCTTCACCTACAGTTGGTTGAAAGATATCTTCCTTTCCAATTTTTGCGTTGAGGTCCCCAAGGAGGATTTTAACATCGAATGATGAGATTCCATCAAATACTTCCTCTAGGGTCTCCTAGAATGTGTGTTTCGTTTCTTCGTCCGTAGATTCTGTTAGGGGGTGTACGTTTATAAGTACATAATTGTAGCATGAGCCCTGTATTTTTAGCACCGACATTCGGTCATTAATGAATCTCACATCTTTTACATGGGGCGTAATCTTATTGCTTATGATGAAGCCGATTTCGGGGTTATGTGTACCGGTACCTCCACACGCCAGTGTGAACCCGTTGGTTTCAATTACTTGATGTGGGATTCGGACTTCCTGAAGCGCGACAATGGCCATTGTATACCGTTTTGCCTTTTCTACGACCGTCTGTATTGCGCCTGGTGTACATAACGTTCGAACATTCCACGTACCGATGCGTATCACCCGCTTTTTCCGTTTTCCCTAGAAATAAAATAAAAAAATGGCAACCCCTGTAAGAAGGCAGACTGACTGCAACAGATGGAAGGTGATGGTCGAGTGACTGAAAGACGTTAGTCACGTTCAAATTTGTGTGACAGCTCGATGGCGTCCGTCAGCGATGACGCATTGTCAGCTGGTTGATGCCAGGCGTAGTGAGTATGTTGGTTGGGGAGACTACTAGACGGTGAGCGTACTAGATTCTCCCCGCTGCATTTAGTTGCGAATCCGCAACACCCTACATCTTCTTTTCGCCGAGTCGGTGTTTTCTTGATGATTTGTTCCCTTATGGTTTTGTTGGCTCGTCACACCTACGCCCAAAGGGTTTTTCGTGAGATTATTTTCTATATATTGAAATAAAAATCCAACAAATATATTAATGAGCAGAAAAAGAATACGGCCGAAAGGCGATAATTTAGGACAGCAGTCACTTTAGCTTCATCTTAGAGTGTCTACTGGCTACCACCAAGTTAAGATTTAATATAGATAAATTAGAGTTTGAGCATTTTTTAATAAAATAAAAAATTATTAAATTATTTTAGTAGAATAATAAAATAAAAAAATGTATAAAATGAAAAAGAAGTCTACCAAGGTCCGAAGATTGTCGACATAAACTTTAAAATAAAACTACAGGAAGAAGTCTGAAGGAGGCCAGTCAAAAAATCAATTTTTCGAGAAATAAGGAAAGCAATAAAGCGATTGGCAGTTGTATTGTGTGGCATGTGTTCCTATCTTGTTGAAACTAAAATGTGTCCTTTCGTTTTTTTTTTTCATTTTACGTACATTTCTATTTTGTTCTTTTTCTTATAGTGAGCTGAGTTGTCTATGCCCTTATCAGACAAATTTGGCATACAAAATGCGTTATCGTGATCCGATATCCATTGGCGGTTAAGGCTGCTCTAGCCTTATCTTCAAAGATGACGGGTTCAATGCTGTGGGCCACCGCTTTACATAATTATGCCGTTTTCGGCTACTTGAAATTTCGCGGCTCTTACCTCCAGTTCACTGAACCTTTAGCGAAACTGAGGGTAGTTTTTTTAGCTAGTCAATCATAAACTCAAATCCGATGGTTATCACACGTCTCTTACCTATAACCCTCCAACCCAAACTGGTCCTCTTACTATTGGTAATATTTTTGCCGCTCATTTGCAACAATCATTCTCAAATGACTCCTTTGTCCCTGAACATTCTTTCATCGATTATTTATACAACTTCTCCCCCACTCCATTGATCTGCCCTTAATCGAATATAAACTACTGGAACTCAACGACGAGTTCACTTCTGACACAGATGGTATCCCAGCTATTCTCCTCAAAAAATATTTATCCATTCTCCCTGCTCCCCTTTCGAAAATCTTTAACCTTTCCCTCTCCCAAGGGGTATTCCCTCACATTTGGAAAGCCTCCTTTATCACCCTGTAGCCTTTCTAACAGATACACACACAGTACACAACCAAATAGTGAAGAACACCGAACGAAAATCTAATAAGAAAATGCATCAGAGTCGTAGCGATAACATAACAATTCACATCAGTCGAATGTACTTGATTTTAGAAATCGAATTCGTACACACGGCGGTGGCCTGATGGGTTGCGCTTTGCTTCGATTTTTGGTGATTCTAACTGTCATAGCGTCAGTTCGAATCACACGTTCTTCACTATCATCCCAAACGCTATAATTGGTGACCCACCAACGTGATCTGTACACACAGCACACACTTTCCCATAGTAAACGGAACTTCACGACACGATCACGACTTCCGCATAGAGCACAGGCACACTACCCTGCTCCGACGTTCTCTCTTTCGCTCCATCGTTCGCACACGAAGCTGATCGTAACAAAGTTACTGAGGAAGGAGTAGTGTGGCGTTTCTAACAGATACACACACAATACACAAGTAAATAGTGAAGAACACCGAACGAAAATCGAATAAGAAAATGCATCACAGCCGTATACCATAGCGTTAACATAACAATTCACATCAGTCGAATGTACTTGAGTTTAAAAATCGAATTCGTACAATCGGCCAGTAGCCTGATGTGTTACGCATTGGTTCATTTTTTTGTGATTCTAACTGTCATAGCGTCAGTTCGAATCACACGTTCTTCACTATCATCTCAAACGCTATAACCGTTATTTATAAGAATGGAACCAAAACGATGTGGCTCCATTGCCAAACTTTCCCACTTACCCAACATATTCGAAAGCGTCCTACACGAAACTTAAAGCTTTCGCTGCAAATCTCTAATCTACACAAGGAACATGGCTTTTTTACTGTCAGATCAACTACCACAACCTTGTTGAATTGACTTCCTTTACACTCTCATCGCTAGAGGTCGGAAAAGAGGTCGACGTGGTATCAACTTATCTTAGTGAAGTCCTTGACAAAATATCACACATTTTCATCCTTTTCCAATTATCCATCCTCGGCTTCGAACATGGACTGCTAAAATTGATTTCTTCCTATCTTAACGATATACTTCATTCCGTTCTCCTCCAGAGTGCTACTGGAGTCCCTCAAGGAAGCAACTTGATCCCCTCCCACATATATATTATCCACTTCTGTACAGATAAGTTCATTAAGCATTCCAGCATCTCCCTCGACGCTGATGACACTAAGTTCTATAATACCATCGCGTTCCGACTTCTTTCTACATTACCGCAAACTGACCTCGACAACTTCTCGGCTTGGCACGGTAATTACTGCTACGTATTTATGATCGCCAAATGCCCATCTATAACCTCTGCTTGTTTCTTCACTCGACCCTATTTCTTTCACAACCAACCCAGAACCAATGTCCAAACTATCCATGACATTGGAATCCTATGTGATATGGAGCTTAACTTCCTCCCACATAATGACGAGATGATTATGTATGCCAATTTAGCCCTCGGATTCGTGAAACGCTGGTCGAAGGAATTTTCCAACCCTTACGTGACTCGATCCGTTTACTTTTTCTTCGTCCGTTCACTGATCGAAAACGCAAACCGGATAGGGTCCCCTTATCAAAAGATCTATATCCGCAGAATCGAATGTATTCAACGTCGTTTCTTACCATTCGCTGTCTATCGTCTGGCATGTGAAAACCCTTTGATTCTGCCCCCTTACATTATCCGTCTCAAATTAATCAATTTAAAAACCCTTGAGGGGCGTAAAACCCTAGCTGAAATCCTGTTCATTCATCGGCTCCTGTCAGGGTCGGTCGATTGCGCCAATCTAATTCAATTCTTTTCAATAGGAGACCTTGAAACACACGAAATTCCCGCCTTCTCTACACCCCCCACCATCGTACTCTTACAGCTTCAATGAACCCCCATCTTAAGCCCACCCTAAATCCACCCAGTTTCATTTGAGCTTCACTACACTCACCATCAAACATCCTTTCCTAAGTCGTTCCTCTCAAGCACACCCCCAGTCTTAATGCCTATGCCTTTTTAACCGACTTGCCTCCATCTCTTGCCCTTGCCCTCATACTTAAGTTTCTAATATAGGCTAAGTTTAGGTAAGTAAGATTGTAAGCATTTTTTGTATAAGGTTGTTAAGCTAATAAATGGAATGGCAACCCTAATGAACTTAAATACAATGATCCTTTCCGTACAAATTCCAGTCCAAACAGTTACACCTCGCTCGTCAAAAGGTTGTCCGATAATTTCTCGAGGTTTTTCATTAGTAGGGGTCGAAAATTTTTTTATTCACGGTTCTGATCAAAGAGAAATGAGTTCATGACAATATTTTGACAAAAAATTGCACCTTAACAGCGCCTACTGTTCTATGAATTCGCTTGAACTATTTTTTCAAATACGGGCTATCATGACTCGATCGGAAAAAAGATGTGTGAGCTATAGGGTTGCTAGACACCGGAGGTTTAAATGGCCCGCCCTATACTTGATAGTCAAAAAAACAAAATGTCCATTTTTGTTTCAAAGCAATACTTTTTTTTAATAAAATAATGGATATGTTTTACGAATCCATGATTATTGGAGTACGATCCTCAGCCATTTACTTCATAAAAATTATCCAAATGTGTATGAACTGCCTGCCGCGTGTTCTCCTTTATCGCTACCACAGAGAGAGCGAAGGCAGTTGGACTTTAAGTTGCCTCGAATGAGAAGTATATTGATGGCAGATTGGGGACAGGCCAGTTTATGTTATTTCGCCGATATATCAATTATTCAGGGAAAATTTCACGAAGAACCGATAAAGCTATGGCAGTTATGTGAGATATTGCACCATTCTGCTGAATCCGCATGCAACTATCAAAAAAACATCATATAAAAAAAAAATTTTAATCATCACCCCGAATACACAGTATCTGCGCGTCCTCTTTCTCTAAAAAAAAAAAATAAGCCGGTTATTCCACGCGTTTATCTTGTAAGCAAGGCGATAACTTTTGGCGATGCAGTGATATGAAGTGAAGTGAAGAGTTGCACAACAAGCCTGTTATCGAACGAGACTTATCGAGTTTCCATAGCCGTGTTTCGATATTCAGTAGGGAATGCAAAACATTTGCGACGTAATAACGTTTTTGTAAAACTTACTTTCCATTCTAGCTCCGCTCCCATAAAACATTCCATAGGAAGTGAATACCTAACGGCAGAGCATATAGCCCTATGCTTCGCGTCTATCTCACTGGTTCCATTTATGAAGGAAGCAAATCACATTGGAAATTACTTTCATGAAACCCTTTATTAAAGAAGAAAAGCTTTTTAAGTGGTGCATGATTCCATACGGCCCACATATTAAGCGTTGTGACACGAAAAACTCTTTATTCAATACTTCGTATATACAACCATTTTTAACCTTGTTTCGATTGACTAGTCCAACTGAGCCCTGTATGGATAGAATAAATATTGCTATTAACACATTATGTTTCGTTGGTAAGGGTCATTTGTGGCATGTGACGTTTCAACCGATGGTGGTTTCGTATTCCATCAAGGATCGCGTCTAGTGGGAGTTGATATACTCGTTTGCCAGACAATGAGAATCTGAAACGTGATTCTAACTGGGGGTCTGAGCCAGAGATGCCAATGGCCAAATGTATTCCTTCGCGGTATGCTTGGCAAACAATCGCTGACTGGGGCTTCAAGTAGACACTAAATCCCCGAACAAATTGAGTAGCACTCGTCGTTGTAGCAGGCCATCAGATGTAAACTTCGGAGCTCCTCCATTGTGCATAGAAGGCGCAATGATATATATCTTCTAGTGAATCCAATATAAAATTTGGATCGCCAATCCCTGGAGCAAACGAGAGAACTAGATGCGTTTGCAGTACACTTTAGTGATTTCAGTGAGTGTGTAGCAACGCAGAGTCGATTTTCCCACGATACTACGCAGCTATAATTTATATTAAAAGTTTCTTGCCATTAGTTGGAGTTTAATCTACTTTCGCCAAAGGAGCACACACTGTACTAGATACGACACCGAAATGGACGGAGTGTGCGCTACCCTCGCAACATATCTATCCAGCGACAATATTGGGATACGGTTCCAAATTCAGAATCCATGAAATTGCCCCACCAGGATTAATTAACCAGCATTGCGTGTAAGAACTGCCATTTTGTATCTATAAGAGCGCATTCAGATACATGAATATGTTTGAATGGGAAAACTTGTACTTAAATGTGCTCTGGAGCGCTCATTCATTCATGGTTCCTGAGCGTCGTCTCCAAGTCCCAGGACCCATTATATGTGTGAGGCCTTGTGCTTGGAAACAGAATTGCGTTTCCTTCCTCTTTCTAGATCGCCCTCAGCTGCCGGCCACAAGCAGACGGGGTGCCATCCTGCTCAACGATTGTGTTTTACAAATCGTCCTTCAGGCCCAAATTTGTTACCATGACTTTTTCCCCTTTCGTTTTCGTCCTGATAAGAAACATGTTATCTAAAGCTCAAATCGCGGGTAATTACTCCTTCAAGGTTCACCGCTACCAAGAGTGGCCACGAAATATCATTAAACTGGACCCTTAAGAATCCGCGAGTCCTGATTGAAATGATAAATTCTCTACGATGGGCTCATTGTATATGCATTCGTAGCGGTAGACTTCTCCGAGTTATGTTAATCCGAAGGAATGCAAGGATTTCCCAGAAATGAATACGAGAATGTAGACTGTCGGAATGGTAGCGATAAATAATGCAGCTGTCTTTCGATTGATTGGATTTGCTCGCTATCATCTGCGGTTGCAACCGTTTTCATTTTCCAATTAACTTGTATAAAGCGACAAATGCGGATGAGTTGTGGAAGGACGCACACCAGCTTGGCAGCACCTTCAGGTGGGTCAGAACTTGATGTCATTCAGTCACATGATTTATGAGTCTGACAGCAGTCTATTTGCATCAGGCTTACTCCCGGCCCCGACAACAGATATTTTAATATTTATTTATGAAATTAATGCAATTTCAATATTTTAATGATTTTTTCATTAGTTCTCCGAATTAAGCCACGTATAATTAGTTCGTCAAAGAGGAGGTGGTTTGGAGTAATCTGTGCTTAAATACATAATGGTGATTGATTCAATTTTCCAGAAGTATTCACGATGAACTGCTGCCGCATACAGTAATTGACCGATCAGGTGCTGTAATATTAATTATATAGTCAGAAGACCTTAGACCGAGATTAAGCGGTCAAGCGGACATTAGCGTGAACATGACTAAGAAAACAACACTGGCATATACTGATGCTTATTAATTCGCCCTCTAGCGGATTTTGGGGTTTTTTTTTAAACATGAAACTGGTCCTCAACGGGATTTTGAGATACATTTACATTCCAGAAGCAGTGCGAGTGGAAGAGGAGGAGAACCAGTAGCTGTGTAGATTGGTTTTGACTGCTTATATATATATATATATATATATATATATATATATATATATATATATATATATATATATATATATATATATATATATATATATATATATAGATATATAGAATATATATATATATATATAGATATATAGAATATATATATATATATATATATATAGATATATAGAATATCTATATATACATATATATATATATAGATATTCTTTTTTTTTTTTATTACACTTTTCTCAGGAGAGGCGAACCTATACCCCCGGCACGGCGCCCCGAGATGCCAGCAAATAATCGTTGAAGTTTTTCTTAAACAATTGCAGGTTGAAACCCACCCCGGGGGGTGGGGGGGTCAACAAATGTTAGGGTCGGGTTCTCCACAGTTACTAGTTCTCCTCCTCTTCCATTCGCACTGCTTTTTGAATGTAAATGTATCTCAAACTCCCGTTGCACCTAACCGAGTTAAGCACCTCAATAGACGATATCGTCGTTCTTGGTGATTTTAACCTCCCCCATCTCCAATTGGCTGACGAACTAGCATTCTACGTCTCAAACCCCACTAGCTCCAAGGAACGTATTTTTATAAACTGTCTCACCGACTCATGCCTCTATCAAGTAAGCAATGTTCCAAATCATATGGGGAGACAACTGGACCTCGTGTTCACAACGGACCCACACAAGTCCTCAGTTGCCCCTAGTCCGCACGCCCTCTCCACCATTGATAATTACCACCCCCCGCTGCTCTTATCCCTATATCCTGATCATGAAAGCTTTTCCTACAACTTCCACAAAGCTAACTTCCGCCTTTTAAATGAGCATCTTAGCAAAACAGCGTTTCGCTTTGGTCATTTGGGGGTAGAAGAAGCTACTGCCACTCTCTATAAGGAGATCTACTATGCCGTCGCCTATTCTCGTCACAGGTCATCGGTTTCATCGCCGCCATGGTACAACCACACACTCCGCGCTCTTAAGAACAAGAGAAATAACTTGTGGAACATTTTCCTCAAAACGCGTTCCTTCCAAAACGACTCCAACTATGTCGGTTCCTTTTATAAATTTTCCGAGCTCTACAACTCCCTCTACACCAACTTCCTCACAAAAACACAATCTAATTTGATCAATGACTCCAAATCTTTTTTCCACTTCATAAACTACAAATGTAAATCCGACGCCTATCCTAACTCCCTTTCTTATGGCGCGACTACTTCAGCCGACTCCCTAACTACTGCCAATCTATTCGGTTCGTTTTTCAATAAATCCTTCACAGACATCTCCTTCGAACCCAATCCGTCTAACTTCAAAGACTTGCCCGAATTCTCCCTCGGCCCCTTCACCCTTCAAATTATTCGGCGTCACGTAATTGAGGAGAAATTAAACTTACTCAAAGACGAGTTCAGCCCTGGACCTGATGGACTCCCGGCTGTATTTTTAAAGAAATGTTCCACTTCTCTTTCCCTCCCAAAATCAATGATATTCAATCTATCCCTTTCACAAGGGATCTTCCCTAGTATTTGGAAATCCTCCTATGTCACCCCCATACATAAAAAGGGACCTAAAAACGATATAAGCAACTATCGTCCCATCGCCAAACTGTCTCATATCTCCAAACTGTTCGAATGAATTCTTTACAACGCATTATCTTTCCATTGTAACATAAATCCATCATCTCATACAACCAGCATGGTTTCCTTTCGGACAGGTCGCCCACAACGACTCTGATCGAGTTCTTATCCCATACTCTCCGTGCCTTAGAGAATGGGAACGAAGTCGATGTAATCACCACCGATTTCAGCAAGGCCTTTGACAAAATCTCCCATAATCTCATCCTTTTTAAGCTGTCCTCCCTAGATTTGGAACCCCTATTAATCAAGTGGTTATCTTCTTATCTGAAAGATCGATCCTACCGTGTCAAATTCAGATCCTCGCTGTCCAATCCTATTCTTCCAACGTCAGGGGTTCCGCAAGGCAGCCATCTAGGTCCCCTCCTATTTATCCCTACCATCAATGATGTTGACTCCATTATTAAGTACTCATCCATCTCCCTCTATGCGGACGACGCCAAACTCTACAAAACGATCATCTCTCCTTTCGACTCCTCACTTCTCCAAGCGGACCTCGACAGCTGCTCAACTTGGTGCCGTAATAACTGCCTTGAACTCAACGTTGTCAAATGCCACTCCATCACCTTCTCCCGCAAACGTCCCCTTGCCCCCAAGCACATTTTTCATTTCAAAACATGCCCACTTTGATTTTCGTTCAAAGTTTATTCAAAATTCTAAGTCACAGAGACTTCTAGATTGTTTTGTTCAGTTTATACGCCACAGTCAGAACAAAATGTTCTATATAAACAAGTAAATTTATATGAAAAAAATAGAAAGAAGAGAGCTCAGCTTGAGATAGCTGAGTTCGATAAAATAAAAAATAAATAAAAATGTTTAATTAAAAGAGATCTTTTAATACTATTAATAACTTAATTTAATAAATATTATAACCTCCACGCTCTTCCCTCGAAAGAGGAAGCACGGCGTTGGAGCCGTAACACTGGTGGCAGCGGTGGGATCCACGAAAACTGGTGGACTCCCGACTAGTGGACTCCTCGAAGGAAGACCAATCCTCGAAGGAAGACCGATCCACGAAGACTGGTGGACTCCCGGCTAGTGGACTCCTCGAAGGAAGACCACTCCTCGAAGGAAGACCAATCCTCGAAGGAAGACCGATCCACGAAGACGGGTGGACTCCCCGAAGGAAGACCAATCCCCGAAGGACGACTCAATCCTCGAAGGAAGACTTAATCCTCGAAGGAAGACCAATCCCCGAAGGACGACTTAATCCTCGAAGGAGGACTCGATCCCAGAGGAAGATTAGTGCAAGATAAAACCCTAAAGAGGGAAGGAAGGTCCTCATTTTCGACTTGGATGGCGGAACATTCGATGTATCGAGTGCAAATAACTTCGTAATTTCCTTTGCCGATGAGTTCCAGAGGAAATCTAAATTAACCTCAGTGGCAGCAGATGAAAAAAAAAAACAAGAAGACAACACCTCAGAAAAAAAAAGGAGAACAAAACATCAATCAACATATATTAGTAGTAAGAATCGTTAGCGAAATATCAATTTTTCCGTTCATTTTTCCGTAGGAATATTTTTACCTTGGAACTTTTAACTTTTCCTTTTTACTAACAATTTTGTCCGATAGAAATTATTTCGAATATTCTCTTTCCAGTATTTCGACGACATTTCCGTTTTGTCTTTTTCGCCGAATTTTCTTTCTCTACAGCTTTGAGACCAAATTAACTTTCTTTTTCATATATATTGAATAACTAAAAGAAAGGCCATTTTTATATACCGTATTTTTAAGAACTGATTTTGCCATACATTGATTTCAGAGTTTGCAAGATTACGAGTCCGTATTACACGAGACAGGCGGCTAGGCAGGGGGAAGAACAAATCCACTCTCTACAAATACACCATAACCCCCCTGAAATGGCTCTTTCTGTCGGAATTTCTGATGTTTTCAGAATCGTCCCTACCTTTGACGGAAAACCCTGCGACCTAGATAAATTTATTTCCGGGGGAGACGTTTTATTTAGATCTATAAAAAGGGCAGACCCGGAGATATATGAAACATTTTTGGAGCTAGTCAAAAATAGACTAGAGGGTCCTGCCTATGATCTAATTAGGTATAGTACAATTGCTAAATGGGAGGATTTAAAGGATAAACTTGAATCAGAATATAAAGAGGAGCAATCTGGGTCAACGGCACACAATGAGTTGATATCCCTGAAACAAAACTTCAGAGAAACCGTTCGGGAATACGGAGATAGAGTTGCGAATGCTCTGAGGACGCTGAACTCTGCTACGTGTGAAATAACAGCAGACGCGGTGGTTAGAGAATTCTTGATAGAAGAAAACTCAAAATTGGCAGTGCAAATATTTGAGGATGGTCTCAAGAATGAACAACTGAAAATCCTAGCCAAAGTCCATGGGGGAAGTAGTTTAAAACAGTCAATTGCACATGTAGTATCACATGCTGCTCGAATGGACAACTCTCCCAGGCCATATAACTATAATGACAGATTTAATCGAATAGTCTGCCAAACCTGCGGTAAGCCAGGTCATTCTCAGGACACATGTTATCGGAACATGCAGTCCAACAATTTTCCGAATGGACAACCAATAAAAAGAGAATATAACATTATATGCAATTTCTGTGGACGGAATAATCACACAGAGAACGAGTGTAGATACAAGATATCTAGGACTGGACCATCCTTAACAAATTACCAACAAGGTACAACAACGCGTAATCCATTCCGAAATAATCCTGCAAACACCGAAAATCGTTTTAGTGAAAATCCTAGAATCACCAATAGACAAAACGATAGGCAAAATGTTCACTTTTCTCGGGTGCAAGAGTCGGAAAACGAGGCCTGACGCCAACCCAAGTTTATGGAAGACAGACAAAATTTTTCTATTTATAACATTAGATCTTTGGCAATAGATAACGACAATTTTAATGAAGCTCCTAACCAAATAACTAAAGCGATACAGATAAACGAAGAGAAAACAAGCACTAATATAAATATTCCGACTCATACTCCAATTTTGGAAAATAATTCAGCAACACAGACTGAAAATTCGAAATTTTCAGCAGTAGTAAAGACTGAAATCCCTAATATTTCGGATATCCCTATTGACACAGACACTTCAGCAACCAAGACTGAAAATTCAGCAGTGGTAAAGACTGAAGATCCAAAAGGTGCAATGAAAATCGAAACCCAGGTCAGTTCAGTAGTTAACACTGAAGAACACCATGTTTCAGCAGCAAAGTCTGAAGGATTGAAGGTTTCTACAGCAGATATAACTGAAGAAATAGTTCAAACAGCAAATAAGACTGGGAACCAAGATGTTCTAACAGCAAATAAGTCTGAAGAACTATACGAATCAGTAAATGAGACTGAGAAACTAAACGATCCATCAGCAATGAGTAAGACTGAAAAGGTAAACGTTCCGACAGAAGTTAAAGCTATAGAAAATGATGACATTGAGCCGAAAACACTAAACATTTTAAATAACGATACTGAACAGCAACACGAAGTAATGAAAATTGAAAATAATAATTCAATTAAAGAAGTTCAAGCTATAGAAAATGATGACAATGAGCCGAAAACACTAAACATTTTAAATAACGATACTAAACACCAACACGAAGTTATGAAAATTGAAAATAATAATTCAATTAAAATAGGTATTGAAAAGAAAAACCTTATAAATACCTTACAAATTAAATTTTACAACAATAAACATGTATTTGAACACAAAATAAGAAAAAATAAAAAGGTACACAGTCATTTAGGACATCTGAGATCATTTCTTAAGACAATGTTTGGTATTATGCAATTGTATGCAGTCATCATAATAATAGGCCCAAAAAAGTGTTGGAAAATTTTCCATAAATTTAAGGAAAAGATAGACACTTAACAAATGGCCTTTGTTTTTATTCAATATATAAAACAATTGTAAGAAATGACGGAAACGAAAAAAAAAAAAAAAAAAAAAAGGTAAAAAAGGGGAAGAAAGAAAGAAAATTTTAGAAAAAAAAAATTTTTATTATATACTGGGATATAATACATTTTAAAATATGTATTGGGATATGATTCGAACGAAAAAGAGAATTTTGAGAAATAATATTAATTATATGTATAGAAAAAAAAAAGTTGTTGGATAATAAAAGAAAAGGTTCCAAGTGGAAATATTAAGTTAGTTAAAAAATTTTTAAAGTTAGTTAAAAGATAATGTAAGTAGACTATAAGTAAACTTTTAGATTATTGTAACCCATTTTTCTAGTATTAAGAACTTTTGGATTTTTGTAACTTTTGATATAAGATTAACTTTGAACGCCATTGTAATTGAACGAAAATCCAAGTCGGTAATTAAACCTTATCTAAGCAATAGTTAACAGAAAATTATTCTCTTCAAGGATAATTTTCTTTCTCGAAGAAGGGTGGGATGTTGTATTCCAGAATACTACCCTTATTCGCTTTAACACTAACTCATGTCCTTTCAAACACAACCCTTAAAACTACATCCTCACATATCCTACATTCTCAGTTAATACAATTCATAAATAAACAGACACAATATTCTATATCCAGTCACTTACAGCACATTTCATAAATATGCCCCTTTTCATAACAAGCACATTTTTCATTTCAAAACATGGCCACTTTGATTTTCGTTTAAAGTTTATTCAAAATTCTAAGTCACAGAGACTTCTAGATTGTTTTGTTCAGTTTATACGCCACAGTCAGTTAGAACAAAATGTTCTATATAAACAAGTAAATTTATATGAAAAAAATAGAAAGAAGAGAGCTCAGCTTGAGATAGCTGAGTTCGATAAAATAAAAAATAAATAAAAATGTTTAATTAAAAGAGATCTTTTAATACTATTAATAACTTAATTTAATAAATATTATAACCTCCACGCTCTTCCCTCGAAAGAGGAAGCACGGCGTTGGAGCCGTAACAGAACTCATCATTATCCTTTTCGTCCACCGTCTCCTTTCAGGCACAATCAACTGCCTAAGTTTGCTCTCCATCATTCCACTTCACACTAACCCCCGTAATCTGCGAAACCATCATCTCTTCTATCAGCCCACCCACCACACTTCTTACGGCTCTAATGAACCCATTTCGTGAATGCTGCGGCAGACAAACTTCTACCCTACCTCCTTCGATTTCAACTTTACCTCTACTGCTCTCAAATGTCATCTCCTCTCTTTCCCCTCCTGAGCTCGCCCACTCCCCGTCTACATTCTTACATCCTGTACTAAGCGAGGTGAATGAATGAGTGATAATTGATGGATAAACCCAGTAACCAACTCACCAAACATACCCCCTCTTTTTTTTCTTATTAATCATAGTTTATATATATAAAAATAGTTTTAAGATAGTTGTTAAGCTGAATATATGAGGGTTCTGCCCTCACTAAACTAAACTAATTAAACTAAAATATCATTACAGTTAAGCTCTTGTAGCGATTGTAATAGAACTTCTGGTTCTATTTCAGGGTCGACGCCCTTTAGTAGAACCATTATATTCTTTATTTCTTTCGGGGCGTACGTGTAAAATTCCGCGGCAGCACATTTTTAATTTTTTTAAAGTGAATTTTTTAAACCCCTCTTCTGTCTGGTTCATATTCTTATTGAAAACTTTAAACACACTTTTCTCAAAACAGTATTGTCAAAGTCGGTGGACATGATATCCCAAAAAAATAATGAACCCATCTTTTTTATCGATCGATTTTACGCACTGTTTGATAAGATTTGCTCGAGGGTGGATGTTGCACTTTGCTACTAGTGATGATGAGGGTGCTCTGTATAACACCGTGTTGAAAATAACTCTCCACGCTCTACACTCGAGGTGTTCACTTGTGTTACGACCGTTGAGCTCAATTTCGATTACATTGAGCTGTGATAGAAGAAACACTGGGACGAATTCAAGAGAACAGTACAACAGTACTGTACTTGATCGAAAACAGCAGAAAAAGTACTAGAGAGAAGAGGAGCGACTATAACGTTTGACGAGGACAAATGGGTCGAACCATCAAGAACAACACGCATCGAAAAAAAAGTGTCGGTTCTTAAAAGCGGTGAGGTGGTCATATTTGACATTTTATACATACATCTTCTTATTCATAGTAAATATGAAGTTTTCCGGTTAATTTTCCAACACAAATTAACGCTAATCAACTTGTGACGTAATTTAAAATAGGCCAAACACAGCATTTGTTTGCTGAGTTTAATCAGATTGTTATCCATCGGTTTTACATAAAAAGAGCTGGTTTGATACATCCGGATTGGCAAGCATAGTGTAGTGCTCCAAAAAGCCCTACCACCTTCTTCCCCCATTCCTAATCCAAAATCCCAGCAATAATACGCTAAAACGTATAAACCCATCAAAACCCACAATAACCCAAACATGATCCAAAATTCGTAATAAACGAATCAAATATTCGTTTATAGCTTTGCATTTGCCCCACGGCATAATCTCAATTCAAAATCCAGAAATACATTTTAATCTGGTAATTTCCCTAGAAAATTAAACAAACCAAATCCATGGCAAATCACACCAGATGTTCGAATTTGCCACAAGCAAACAATACTCAAATACCATTTCAAATCCTCATATGCAAATAGATCGATGAAAACTGAATCTTATCTAAAACAAACATTGAGCATCGCACGAAATGTATCGAAAATCGAGATTGTTGCACGAAAATGTGTATCTTTGGGATACAATTTTCGATTCCTTATCCTTTATAAAGGAATAGTATAGTGATCTCCGGGCCGCAGTTTAAATTCACAGTCCCTGGAGGAAGTACCCCAGGAAAATCCTGAATAATACAATAAAATCATATTCAAAAAGGAAACTAGACGACTTTTCATTTCCACGGATAACTAAATATCACCTGGCCCCCACAGAAGACCAAGTGAAGACATCAGGACGAAGGCCGAATCAAAGGACGTTGCTCTTCCCTTTGAACTCAGAGGAGCACGGCAACGACCCCTTTTGTGGGACAGAATTTCAGGAGCGGTCAAATTTTAAGAGATCGCCTTGTCCTTTTAAGGACCAGGAGACACGCTTCCTGGAAATAAAAACCCTTACAAGAAACACAACAATAGCCAAAATGATCAATTAAAGAGGGGAAACCCTCAATATGTTTTTAGATGCTTAGGACTGTGGAGAGGAAGTATTGTGCCAGGCATGGGCACTCCGTTTACTTCCTCCTCCATCATAATAAATTCCGCTGAAACGAACCGAACACCAAAATACGGAGAGGACAACACAGAAAACAACGCACAGATTTAATCACTGTTAATTCTTTATTTGTTACTTTTATTATCTAAATAAAGACCACTACTTTTGTTTACACTATTGGACTTGAGGCAAATTAATATTAACACTAATTTGTATAACTCATTTCTTTTGTTCAGACGTAATTTGTATTCGCACAGGCGACTCGCACGACTCAAGAATTTACGCATCTCCGCAGCCGGCGGAGAGTGTTAGCAAAGCGACCTGTTCGGTCGGTGGATGGTAACGGACTCTGTGGCGGTTCTGTAATACATTCCCAAAGAACCGCCCATCCTCTTAAATTAACCACCTTCCAAACCCATAGTACTTACCTGCAATTAGGGACAGCGTAAGCTCCCCTGCAGCATCACACTTGAAAGTTAAACCTCATCAAGGCATGCATCACATTGAATTGTTATATGAACCGTACCATATCTCCATCGGCTCGGCTTGTCAGCAATTATAATAGATAAATACTTGCTGGCCAGCGTTATTGTTGACACAGTCGTAGCCGATGGGTTTTGCTACGGTTCATAACTATTTATTGCCCCAGTCCCGAGGTTCGCAACACTTGCGACCATTTTCCTTTATCGGCTAACAACCGATCATGAATTTGGGCATGTATATGAACATTGTTTAGGTAACCTTACCGATGCCATGCCTATGATGACCTGCCTGAAAACCTAAAGTAAACATTCAGTATCTCACTGTGTGCGTTTTACTCACCCGCATATTAATCTAAACATACAGCCATCCAGCCTGACCCTTTGCCGCCATCGACGAGGTTTCTGCTGACTTATGTCAACAAAATAATTTGCCTCCTTGTGCACCGGAGCCATACGGCTAGATTGGATATTGCCTACATCGGTGTTTCCAAGGAATCTTAGGCAAATACCATGACGACCCCTTGTATCATAGGCACATCTTTTACATCATGTGTGCCACCATTTGATCTGTGAAATAGAGTTTTTGTTTACTTTGAAACGAAAATCTATTTCGATCTCTGGCATACATCATCAACGATGTATGGGTACATCGCCCCCTGATGATCGTACGTCTGTTTAATCAGGTGTCCACCGATCATCGTTTTCATCGCAGGGTATTGTACTTGCCCTATACGGACACATATACAATCCTCCCCTATCGATGCAATTCGTGGCCATCGACCCTGATGGATATGAATTGCATCAGGGAGTCAGATTTTTGCCGTCCAACGGGGCAGACGTTTAAAGGTCGTCGCGATCAGGACAAATTTTACGAGTCTAGCAGAGGAGTCGAGGAGTTGTGAGAATTGCTTGTCTTGCCTATTCGATTCGTGCGTAAATCACCCCTTACGGAAATAGTGATTTCTTACTGTTAATGTTCGCCGGTTTACTTATTATATCAGTGTAATATAACTACGAACTCTATGGATGTCTAGCACAAGTGTGAATTATGTGTTCAAATCTTACCTCATTTTTGTGAACTGTATCATTGTGTGACTATTTTTGTTTGTTGGCTTTTTCGCTGTACAACGATTTTATATTAAAAAAAATTAATAATTTTCAAAGCGGTGGACCATGTCAATGTTAAGAAAAGAGTTCTTATGATTTGTAATACAATTATAACTCAACGTGTTACACTATAAACTAAACAATAAATAAACATTCTACAGAATAACAACATCCGCGTTTTAATTGTTATCATTCCGCAGTGTACAGTGTCCTGGAACTCGAGTGGGGAGTTCAGTGTTCTTCACCACGATTGACATCAACCACCAACAACTCCAGCGTTTCATTTTTTCTTGTGGTGCCCTCTCGGCGGAACTTTTAGATTATTTGGGGAGTGAAGTGAACCCGTGTCGTGTCAGACACATACTTCTACCCCACAACTCCACGATTCAAGCTTCGTTTGGGGTGATTTGGTGGTGTGGTGGTAGATACCCTCTCCACTAAGGATATCGTTTTTACCTACCACCAGGCAAACGTAAAGTCTCTCTTGGTGGTACGTGTGCGATCGTTCATATCTGTGTGGTTTACACGTGCTCGAGGGCAATGAGTAAATGAAGCAGACAGGCGGTAAAGACAAAAGGGAGAAATTACCAAATGTGCCGTTGGTAATGCGGGTCATTGTTTACGCGATGGGTCGTCGCTATTATCGACGTTGGGAGAAAAGGTGCTAATGGGATTGGTGGTCGAACGAATCCCTTGCATACCTTTGTATATGCCAGGTAATTAGTTGCGGCAGGGAAAGAAATTGAAGATTGTTTGTTAGTGGGAAAACAAACGATGAGTTGGATCTTATGCATGTTTACATGCGTAGAAATATGGTTTATGGCATCTGTAAAAACAAGCTGTCCGACATAGGATTTTAACACAGACAAAGGGTGCCGACTGGGTTGGGATTCATGATGCCATATGCACTTTAAAGAATTATTTCTAGGAATTAAATGCATTAAATGTCCTTGTAAAAGGAAATGTCTTCAGGTGTCAATGCAAATGCATTGGCGGGAAACAATGGGAATGGGGTTGTAATAATGGGGGTTCTGCCTGATAATGTTAAGAAAGAAATCTTACGGAGAATTGTATGCGAAGAGATGCATGAAAAGGTAAGTTTTCTTTTACAGGGGCTTTTTAGATTACAGATTTGATCTCTTTAATGCGTGGAGCATTTAAGGTGCTAATGCGATCGCATTAGTGAAATTAGGAGATTGGGTGAAAGTTATGGGGGTTTTTCAGGAAAGCGAACCGAGGGGTTTGGCGGAACCGCCACAGGACTACCAGGCGATTGAATAATTCATTGTAAGTGTAATTAATGGAATAGGGTTAATTGTTTCAGCCAACCAACCGACAGACGGATTCTTTCCATCCACCGTTCTTGCAAACAACACTGAATCACTGTGAGAAAATACACTAACACAGTAAAGAAAATTGAGTTGTACATAGAAATAAATTTTGGAATAAATAAACGGGTATATAAAAACAACAGAAGATAAATAAACAAATGGAAAAGAGTTAATATAAAAGAAATAGCACCTCCACCTTTGATTTAAGAGATTGGCAGTTTAACCCAACCGACTAATACAGTCCACAAACAGGGCCCCAACACAGTGAAGAAACACTGGATGAAAGATTAATTATTTTAACCATTAGAACTTATTTTCCTTACACCAATGCGCGAGTTAATGCTACGTTCCGTGAAGTGAAACAAAGAATATGTTTTTTGTTCCTCACTTTATTGCTTTTAAACCCTTACACTAGACATTATCACTAAGTATAAAGAGAAGATCACGTATGTGTTCTTGGATTAACATGAGCATTATAGACCAGGAATCTGTGTTGCTTGATTCCTTATACAAGCTAGGTTCTTTACAGGAGGGAAAATAACTTTTAGTTTATGTCATCTCATGTCTGTATGGATGTTTTTACATGAAAGAGTGGATGGGAATTGTAGATTCGTGATAATTTTCTGTATCAGGACGATGAGTCGTATTCCTTATGATTAGCGTCATGAGATGAGATAATTCTTTGTATCAGTACGATGAGTCATGTTCTTTATGATTATGGTTATGTGATGTGTAACTCCCCCCTTAGTTGAAATGAATCGTCGTCGATTCTTGAAGTTCTTACAATTTTTCTTCATATAACTTTGTTAATTTTTTACTACATTTATTTTGTTTGAATTAATAATATCGTTTACATACTTTATATATAATTATAGTCATAAAATTGGCAAATATAAAAAAAACGATAAAAGTGGATATTTTTCAATGGGTATACAATATCTTTTCAAATTCTCTTGTGGAGTACAAAATTTCATCTATTTGTATTTCTCTATCATTCTCATGAATTACGAATTGTTGAATTGCTTCTTTCGTGTTAAAGTGTAATACTTTTCGTTATCAATTGTTACATCAGTTGTAAATTTGATTAAATACATTCCCTCATAGATTTCATTATTCACAACATGTTTTCCTGTTATAACTATTGAATCGTCAGTAATTTGTTCAACATCTTTTAACTTTTCATATTTTACATCACATATAGTTTCATTATTTGTTAAAACATTTAAAGCACAATTATCTATTTGAACTTCTTCTAAATGGGTTCATTAAGTAAGTCGTTGCAATTATCAATTTCCAAAATTACATTTTTGCAAACGATTGTTTGTTTCATAATCTGTATCAAACCATGCCTTGTATCAAAAGCCATGATTCTGTATCTTGCACAACGTTTTGTTAATTTAGGATATTTATATATTAAAAATATTACTTCATTTGTTCTTGCTTACCTGTGAATATAATGTTTATTAAAACAATTTCACCCACAGACCGCGCACAACGCCAACCTCAATCCCTTTCGTCGGCCTATTTCACCTGTAAAATGTACCCTCTCAAAGGACGCATAACCTGAATTCATCCTGCCATGCAGATAATGCATAACCGAATTCAGCCTTTTCATGACAACATAATTGATAAACCACATGAGATTTACTATCGGAAATCAAAAGTCTCATGCCCGGTTAGCAACAGCAAAGTGTGGGCAAGCGACGCTGTTGCTTCATAGCGAAACGGCTTGGGTTATCGCCAATTCTTGTTCCCACGCTGATATTTTCCTAAGCCACCGCGGAGTCCTTTGACGTGCGCCAGACACGTCTATTCGCTGGGGATCAATAAACTTAGTCAGGTGAATAGTACGAAAAATATACCTTTTCTACTCACCCCATTTCCCCTTCTCGGAGTGCATTTTTGGTTCTGCACTCTGTGAGCAATCCAAATACCCAACTAGGTCATGCGGTCACCTTATTTGTTTCGCTTACGTTGCATGCGAAAGCAAATCAACCCTGAGATCATCACGCTCTCCGTTTCAAGTTTCCCATTCTCTCTAAGTCCATTGACTGTTGGGTAAATTCGCAAGAGTTTATTCACCTTGATGGGCGGGGAAATGGGAAAATGCGAATGAGTGTGCGATCAAGATTGGTTGATCGTGTGGAGAAAGAGAGTTCCAAGGTAAGCTGCCAGTGAGTCGAGTTTGAATCACTGAACCACACACACGGGTCAATTACGTCTCTGCGCGAGGGCAAAAGTTTCTCCTCACCTGAATTATTAATTCCTCATCAGTCCAGTATTTAACGTGCACTAAATATCAAATAATATTCATTAAAAAAAGGTGTCGAAGTGTTCGTAGCAAATTTAGAAATCGTTTGTGAGTTTATTTTATAGACATTGTTAAGAAATAAAGAGATCCTGTGAAATAATTGACATATTAAGAACCACCAGCAGAGCGTACATACTGTATGTGCTGATACCAAATATTCAGGATTCAATTTACAATTCAAATTGTAAAATCTTGTGAAATGTTTGTGAAAAAGTCCAGGCGCACATACTAGAAATATTTCTCCTATGATACAAAAGGAAAATTCATTACAATTTGTAAGGGCCGACAAAGTAAAACGAACACTGTACCGACTACAATTTTATAATCTATTTATGACATAGTATTCTAAATGAAGCTGAACTACTAAATGTTACTAATATTATTTTTGCGAACATTTTGACGTGTGCGTCTTTAATGGTGTTTCTACAATTAATCTATATGTGTATTCTAAAAAAATGATAAGAATATATAAAGTTTAACAGAACAAGAAGTGCGTGTTTCAATTTAGTGAAGTTGGCGGTTGGCTCAGACAATTACGGACTGGCGGAACCTTTTAGTTATGATGGGGATAGGAACGACCCGTGCCGTACGCCGGCACAATACTTCCTCCCCACAACTCGGCTCCTAAACATACCCTCGACCTACTTGAGAGCATACAGAGACGAGCGATCCGCCTGATCGGGGACTCGGCGCTGACGTCGGGACTACAGTCGCTATTACATCGAAGGCGCGTAGCCGACCTCTGTCTATTTTACAGATATTATCACGGGTGCTGTTCTTCGGAGATTCTTGGCATTGTTCCACGCAATTCGGTTTATATGCGCTCCACAAGACAATCCGACGGATCGCACCCGTTTGTGGTTCATCTCCCGACGCCGCGAACATCCCTGTATCAGAACTCGTTCCGTTACAGAGCGGGGAAGCTGTGGAACTGTCTTCCCATGCGAGTGTTCCCGGACCGTTACAACCTGCAACTGTTCAAAAAGAACTGCAGCAGTTATTTGATGGCATCTCGGGGCGCCCACTCGGCGCTATAGGTTCGCCTCTCCCGAGAGAAGTCTAATAAAAAAAAAGACTATGATGATTTGTGCGGTTCGTGGAATCGGCACAGCTTCTTTTTATTAGTATTCGGAATTCGCAGGACTCTTTTACAGGATGATCGCTGTGTTTCTCAATTCTTCTGTCTTATTTCTTCATTTTCATTGGTCCTGGCTTACGGTCATTTTTCTCGTGTGTTCTATCCTCTTCCAAGGGCATTTTGTTATTCTTAAGTTTGATCTTTATCACTCTTACAGTTTTGGGTTTCTTTGTTATAGAGACATTTTGGCGTCAACAGCCCTCAAAGTGTCTGGTTTATATGGCTTTGGTCTTTAATCAACTGCGAACACGTAATTAAAGCGTCACCCAATTGGATAACTTCTTTTATGTTTATTATTATACAACATTTTACCATTTTAAATTGATTCTCGCATGTGACGCCAGCCACGACATTCCTTCGTAAATGGCAGAAACCAATTGATTCATCCTATATCGCGAACAACAACAAAAACCGACGCTCTAGAAATTTGTAGAGACTTCTAAATGGTAGACATGGCTTTATTCCTGTTTTCTCAATAACACAGGCTCCGGTCAAAAAATGTATTCCGTAAACAAGTAGTCTCGCGGCATAACACTCTTATGGGCAACGTAATTTAAGGCTGTCCCCAGACCTTCGAATCCAATTGAACCGCTGTCTGCGAATTATTGCATTACTTCTTGTTTTATTTATGTTCTGGAAGATATTCCGCCCTTTGTGGACACCATCATGCTCTTTTCGGTAACTTCCATCTACGTGGTGTGGTGAGTATAACTGTGGTAATTTTCGCCCCAGAAGCGCTGTTTGGTGTAAGTTCACTTTATCAAAAAGGGTAGTGGTTTGTATTTGGTTACCTGTTGTGTCTTGATATTTTACTGATCGCTTGGAATGAAAAATTTTATGTAAAACATGTTGACACAAAAAGTTATAAAACCATTCCACAAGGACGAAAAATGGTTTCATTGGTAGAATTTCCTTTATCTTCCCTGTTAAGGACTTGTCCCAATGACAACAAGACAAATCTTAAATGCTCGTATTTTCAAAAAACAGATTCGAAGTTTACTAAACGTTGTTTTTGTTTATGTGACAATGAGTCTTTGCCTTACTACCTTCGACTTCGCATGACAAGTTAGTTGATGAAACATCCCTTATATGTGCTTTAAGTGAGACGAGTTATCTGTGTACCTTGATAGCTGGATTGGGGTTGTAAATTCTTCATGTTGAAAACTAACTGTCCGTTAAGCCTTCACGTCGATGGTCAAAATTAGCGATTCCTTAATATATTAATGATGAATACCAATGACCCCCCAAAAATGTGAGTAAAATTCGGCAACTTAAATTGTGGTTGGAGTCAATATCAATCATTCGTTATCTAGGAATAGCCAAAAGCGACCGATAACGGCAGACAATTTCAGAGCAAACCAAATATAGGTTGGTAGCTACTTAGCTGCATCCTGGTCACAAGCGCTTCCGTTTGCCATACGGACTAAAGAACTTAAATGACTTTATAATTGAATACGGGAGAGTAAACCCGAAATAGGCAAACACACTGCACAAGCAAGTGCAATAGTAAGGATAAACCACGGCTGTGTTACCGCAGAGACTAGGTTACCGGCGGAGAGCCAGAACTATCTAGAAGCATTTATTATTATTGCATGCGATGCAAACGTGTGCAGAGCATTCAAAAATATGCACTTGGGTGTGTGTGCCATAATTCAGGTATTACCTGTGGCCTCTGGTATCATGACAAATACTTCGTTGTACATTCCACCTCATACGACGGCTTAGAACCTGGTTAATTTAGTAGTAAATTTCCAGATTTGAATGACTGCCACAAATTAGCTAGAATTATGCAACACAGGTCTTACTGAAAGGACACTTAATCATTTAATGCACTGATAATTGGCGGCACAAGAAAGTTTGGTAGATTACGCTGGCATAAGGGACCTCAAATCCAATTTTACCATCTAAATCAAAACTTTGCGAAAAGAGTTGTGAAATGTCCTAAATGCCGAATCCTTTTTGTTTTGTAAATTCAGGCAACTTAACACGACAGCATTGGGGAAAGTTCATTTCGTCGGATTGTTTTCATGAATAGATTGAAAGCGATTGGAAAACGCAAAGCAGCAGGACAACTTTTAGATCGGCTTTACTCAATTGTCCTGAAATGCAATAATGATCTGCCGAACGACTTTTGCCTACTTTTTTGCTATCGTTTTACGTATCATGCTTTGTTCTTATTTCCGCACATCGCAGTCGAACACATGTGGGTGAATCCTGTTTTGTATCTAGTGTGATTTGGATTTTTGTTGTTGTTCTTTTTCCTGTTTCACTTTCCATATGAAAGGCTCGAGGTCGGGTACGGCTGGTTGAATAACCCGGTTATTGTCGCCGTATTTGATTGTCCTGCCAAAAGTGTCCAGATGTTGGCCTTGCCCGTAGCTTTTCAAAAACAATGCAATCCAATTTGATTAGATTGGTATTGAATAGAGGCATTTCAATATCAACAGGACACTTTCCGAATCACCATCTGGGAGTAGATAGACCATCGGAAGGTCACTTGATACAAAATCTATCATGTGAATTGAGATGTTGACTTCAATAATATCCCTAACGTCATTTAAAGTTGAATACTATAGGGAATTGAGCAATCACAGTTTAGTGATGGTTTAGTGTTGGATGATGCTATAGGGGAATGTTTTAGGCATATTTAAAGGGAAATCGTTTTTGTTTGTATCAATAAAGAGATTACTAAACAAATGTTATTTGTTTTCAAGCGATACACATGCATAATAAAGTGTGTCAAAAAATCGCTTTTATATTTTATAATTTATAAAAATCGCAACAACTTGTTATTCAGTTGGTATATATGCTGCTTCTCCACCAAATCAGATGAAACTGACTGTCCAAGAAACTCCGCATATGCATTTAGAATACAATTCAAAGGGTGTAGGAACTGCCGAAAGTTTCTCGAAAATCAATGAGATTTTGCTACGAACCATTGTTAAAACTGCGACCAAATGTAGGCAAGGTAAGAGAATTCAAGCCTAAGTTATATATAAAGAAAAAGCACGAGGCCAAAAACTGCCAGGCAATCCCTTTTCTCCACTACAACATGACACAATTCCACAGGTGATCGACTGGACCAACCCAGTCGAGACTATAATTTGCACTTACAAGAAAATTCATACTACCTTTTGCTACCTGCCCCAAAACACATCTTCTGAAGTATCCAAACCCGGCACAGGCACTCCACGACACATGACACTAGGTTTTTCTGTTGCCTCTAATTACTAACAATGTAGGCGATCACTAAAAAGGATAGGGCTCTGTTGGCTTTATAAGTCCCATTTAACGCGAAATAACTGGTCAAAGCGATGTTCCTGTCGAAATTTCAAGCAAGCTTTCTAACTGGTGAGCGTGTTTCGAAAACGAGCACAAGTGATCGAAGACGCCGCTGGCTTCGACTGTTCACATGGGGTAGTCTTCTGCATCGTCGTCATTCCGAGTTTAAGAAGCTGAAATTCCATGACCTCACTAATTCTGCTATCCGGTCGTTTACTGTGCTGCACATTTTCCTACCATGCTTCGGCAGCCGGGATCCTCAAGATCGGCGGTTTGTTGTTACTTTTATTATTTTAACAATAAAAAATACCCAGCATAGATGGGCCTGGCCCTAGTAAATGAAGCCTGGCTCCTAGTAAATGCAATGTTCACGGACATTTTTATCACCCTTTGCCTAAAAAAAGATTAGCCGCCTCTACTCTAGAGACTAAGGGACGATCAAAACAGTGCTTTCAATTCTATTTCATTTCTTTTTTTCCTCATTTTATTTTATTTTTTATACTCTGAACCATTTGTCATCATCATCATCGGCACTACAACCGGGAACCGGTCTTGGCCTTATTTAGCAAGTCCTGAGGCTTGTTAAATTTTCCATAATGATTTGTTTTTTTTTTTTTCGGGCAAGGTCATTAGTCTTGCGCCAGAGGCTCCCCGACGGGGAATCGAGCCCCGGTCTCCCGCCTGACAGGCGAGTATACTAACCACTATACTATCGAGGAGCCGGAAACATTTGTCACAAACATAAATAAATTTTCTGCGTACCACGAATTCTGTCCGCTGAACACAGTACAGCAGCCAAGAAACAACTGATAACTATCAGCGTTATACACCCCTGTACCACAATTGTCATAAAGTGTAACTGCTATATAGCGCAACTGCTATACGGTGTAAGTTTTGCGGGTTGATTTGTATATTGTGCAACTTCCACATGGTATAGCTATTATTTCGCGTAATTGCAACGCAGGCCAACCGCTATACCCCATAGCTCGCGTATGGTATAAGTGTTATACCACGTGACTGTTATACACCGAGGCTGTTACGTATTATGACGATTGTAAGAGTGACTGCCATGCAGTGTGGCTAGCAGTGCGATGGTGTGCGGTATGACGGTCGTATAGTGCATGGTTGCGAGGTGTGACGGTCATATAGTGTGACTGTTATATAACGTAACTGTTGTGCGGTGAAACAATTGTGCAGCATGGCTGCCATATAATGTGCTTCATAACACGAATGCGACGCAACTGTGGCCTGCTATTCAACAATATAACTATTTTGCGTCACAGTTGAATCGACGTAGAGTCGAAGCGGCCCTACGTGGGCCTCACTCACGCGTAGAACAGGAACCGATGCCGGATTTTTCCTGCCAATTTTGTGTGACACACACCACATGTGAGGATAATTGGCGGGAATATTTACTCACTTAAATATCGCTCGTCACCGAGGCCGGACTCCCCAAGAAGCCCAACATCAGCCGCCACAAGGGATTACAGCAACAGCAGCCTCTTCTACGCCTGCAGCATCTTCACCGCCAACAGCAGCCTCCTCGACGCCGACGACAGTTTGGGGATCAAGACCCCAAAGTGGTGACCCCGAAATAAGGAAAAAACACGAACACGCCAACGCGAAGTTTCGAGGAGGAAAGGTCAAAGGCCCGGGGAGCGACGAAACAACAAAGGACTCTCCGCCTCCACCAGCATCGAAGCCTGCATTTCGCGAGATGCTACCCCTCATGGGCCAGCCGACACGATGCCAAAGGTACCATTAATATCTTTCTGGCGCAACCACCCGCACACGTGGTTCATTCAAACCGAGGGGATGCTTGCAATGAACGGCATCGTTGATGGCGGCGATCTCGACACTAACACAATCGACGAGCTGGTCTACACATTGGCCAGCCCACCAGCAGCCGACAAATGCAGGACGCTTAAGGAAAGCATCCTACATCGCACGACCGATTCCGAAGAAAGGATGCTCCAGGCAGTGCTCACAGGGCTCCAACTCGTCAACCTGAAACCTTCCGCTGTTGGGGAAACTGACTCGGGTGCAGGAGGCTCTTCCAGACCAAGCTCCTAGTCGACACGGACTCGGTCGTTTCGCTGCTACCCCGACGGAGTAAAAACCTCCAGAGACAGGACGGGATGCTGTACGCAGCCATTTCGACACCCATATCCACGTACGGACACCATCGACAAATACTGGATCTGGGTTTGCGGCGGCGCCTCGAGTGCGATTTCATCATCGTCATCATTGCCGTACTTGGGGCGGACTTCCTGGGAAAACATGGTCGAAAGAATAAATGTCTAATCGACCCACTCACCGGCGTGGTGTCGCACGTGATTCACTTCAACGCCACTCACGTCCAGATCCCCGGACTAAAGGTATGACACACCATCTGCAACATAGGTCCGCCAGTCTTCGAACGCCCGCACAGAGTGAGCGGGAACAAGCTCGATGCCGCCAAAGCAACCTCTGCGGACCTTCGGACCTCCTCCAGCTAATGGGAAAGTCCACTCCACATCCGCAAACTAGACGACTCCTGGCGAATAACAAGCGGCTACCGCCGCCTCAACGGCTGCACCATCCCGGAACGCTACCGCTCCGTCATCGAAAACTTGCTCCAGGAGACCCGCGGAACAACCTCCTCGACGGTGGTCCTGAGCAGGGCATTCTATCAGGTGCCAATCGGCGGGGAAGACATCGAAAAAACAGCAGTCACAACGCCCTTCGCCAAAATTGTTATGGTTATTTATTTAACAACAATTTGATAATATATGGTAATAATATATATTGAATATATTTAAATATGTTATCAAGGTAAATTAAGGGACTTACTTGGGATAAACTTGTGCGACCGTTGAGCGGTCGCTGCAATTGCTGCTTCTGCTGGTGGGTTCGGCGACTGGGTGCAGGGGGCGTTGAGGTAATGCTCCCCTGTTCAGTCGTAGTGGCTTTCTCCTTCTGTTCTTAGCAATTATTCTTTCTTCAGATACTTCTTATAATGATAACGTGTCCTTCTTGAATTTTAATTTATGACTGCTCACTTACACGTTGGAGTAATTCGACTTGCGTGTCGTTTTTTTGATTGTTTTACGTCGAAACTGTCAAATATATTTTTAGTTGCCGTTGACGTTTTATTTTTTATCCAGCGCCAACGCCGTTTTATTATTTTTTTCTCTACCAAGTAGAATTTGCACAAAGTAGTTTATGCAAATTAGCTACTTGGCGAGTTGTTCTCCTTTTAGAGGTAGAGAGGAGAAACTTACGAAAGGGGGTAATTATAACACTCTCTGAGGAACGCCCCGCAGTCAATGTAGGGTGCCCCCAATCACGTCCTCCGCAAAATGCCGTTCGGCAGAGGATACATCGCCGACATCCTCGTCATGTCGGACGGACACGACCAACACCTAGGACACCCGCGCGCACTACTAAGCACCGAAAAAAGTGTCATTTGCCTGCCTAAGGTAACTTACTTGGGTACCAAATCTCGGAGAAAGGTTTCCAACCACACTCGGCAAAAGTGGACGCCATCAGGACCTTCTCCAAACCAACCACTTGAACAGAGCTCCGCTGTTTCCTAGGCATCATGAACTACTACCGACGGTGCGTCCCATGCACCCAGCCTACAAGCACCACTCCATGACCTACTCAAGGGCCTTCCCAAAATCTTAACGTGGACCGGGCCTTCAATTTGTGCAAGCAATCCATCGCTGACGTAGCTTGTACCAACTTCTTCCGCCCGGACGGGAACTTAGCGCTGGGGACGGATGCCTCTGTCACCGCAATAGGGGCCGTGCTAGACCAACAACAACCTGACGGCAACGAATGCCCACTGGCTTCTTCTCCCAAAGGCTTTCGGACACCCAAAACCGCTACAGCACTTATGACAGAGAGCTTTTGCCAATATACGCAACAGTGAAACACTTCAAGGGTATCCTTCTATTCACACAAGGCATCACCGCGCCAAGCCAGGCATCTCGAGTATGTGCTGCGTGTCAACGCCAAACTGGTGCATGCTCGAGGCGCAGACAACATAGTAGCCGACGTCCTTTCCAAGACCCACCCCGACGATTCACCTACGGCCACCGACAACGACACAACAAACAGCAACGCACAGACCAACGAGCCCCCCCATCGCTACTGTCGCGAGACCAACCAACGAAACGGACTCAGCGCCAGATGGGCTGGAAATCTCGATGCCCACAACGCTGAGAACGTACATAATCGCGGAAGCCCAAGCCGCCGGCCCAAACCTTCTGCACCTGATGGACTCCGCCCTACAACTACTGCTGCTTTCAATCGACGGCCACATCTACTGCGACAAGAAGGAAAGCATACTCCGACCGCACCTCCCAGAGACCCTGCGACGACAGGCTTTCAGTACCACCCGCAGCTTGTCCCACCCTAGGCCTGGCTTTCGCAAGGACGCCATCGCTTGGGCACATCACTGCGAGGACTGTCAACGCTCCAGGGTAGGACGTGTGACACACACCACACGTGAGGATAATTGACGGGAAAATTTACTCACTTGGATATCACTCGCCGCCGAGACCGGACGTCCCCAAGAAGCCCAACATTAGCGGCCACCAGGGATTCCACCAACAGCATCCTCCTCGACGCCGACGACGATTTGGGGATCAGGACCCCAAATATGTATTATCACGTTCGCTGTTCAACTGAACTTGGTTGTTTAGCCGAAACTCACAAATATGAAATGCTCTCGTACATTATATATTTCCTTGTCATTGTAATTTCCAGGCATTCATGACACTCTCGCCACACTCACACTCTTTGATATTTAAGTGTAGGTCGCTAGTGTGCGCATTTATTGTAGGAAAAAATTGGGCCACGAAAGCACCTCCATAATTGAGCGATATTTACCGAGATGCGATCTTAGGAGAACAGAGCGTGGGTGAACAATTCTCGGCATTTTATTTTTTTTAATTGTGTATATCACTTTTTCGTTTTGTATTTGTTGCAGATATATTACGCGGTCAAAATACTTCCATAGAATAGAGACGCTGAGATGAGCACGAGCTTTTATATCAAGCATGTCCCAAAATTGGCGCAAATAGACAAGTTTTTAATTGTAAATTGTGCATTTATTTTTTCTTTGATTGATGAACTACACTGTATAAGGTAGTACGAGGATTGCCTTTTATATTTCGGGATTAGAGAACAAAAACAAATACTGATCATCGAAAATCACTTTATTGTTTTTCAAAATATTCCCCATGAAGATCTATACACTTTTGCATGCGTTTGAACCAATTGTCGAAGCACTTTTGCCACTCTGATTGAGGTATCTCCAACACATGCATTCTGAATGCAGCAACCGCTTCTTCAGGTGTCGAAAAACGTTGACCTCTCAGTTTGTTTTTTACGTACGGGAATAAAAAGAAGTCATTCGGTGCCAAGTCAGGACTATACGGCGGATGACCCATCAAATCGATGTTTTGGGTGCTCAAAAATGCAGCTGTCGCAGCCGATGTGTGAGAGCTCGCATTGTCGTGGTGAAGAGTGATCCGTCTTCGGCGGTTGGTTTTCCTGATTTCTTGGAAGACAACTGGCAAACAAATGGTTGTGTACCACTCAGAATTGACTGTTCTGCGTTGTTCTAGTGGTACGGTTGCGACATGTCCAGTTTTTCCGAAAAAACAGGCGACCATTTGCTTGGAAGTGCTTCGTGCGCGAACAACTTTTGTTGGATTTGGCTCATCTTGAAACACCCAGACAGTCGACTGCTGTTTACTTTCGGGCTCATACGCGTAAATCCACGATTCATCACCTGTCACGATGTCATAGACGTGTTTCGAAGCACCGCGACCGTATTTTTTGAGCATTTCCTTCGACCAATTGACACGAGCCTTTTTTTGGGCGATTGACAAATTGTGTGGGATCCAACGCGAACAGATTGTTTTGACAGTCAAATGTTTATGCAATATTGAATGTATGCTGGTCCCACTAACGCCTAAGGTTGTCTCAATCTCACGATAGGTCACATGACGATCTTCCAATATCAGTTCGCGAACAGCATCAATGGTTTTCGGAACAACAACTGATTTTGGACGACCTTCACGAAATTCATCTTGGAGTGAACTACGACCACGATTGAATTCACAATACCATCGATAAACACTGGTCCTTGATGGAGCTTCATCGCCAAAAATTGAATTAAGTTCATCCATGCACTGTTGCTGAGTTAATCCACGCCGAAAGTTGTAAAAAATAATCGCACGAAAATGTTGACGATTTAATTCCATTTTTGGGCCGAGATGAATCTTTTAAGTTACTGTAAACAACACAAATAGCGCTCGTATGTCAAAACGTTCTGAGTGCGTATAACCTCAAAAATGTCCAACTTTACGACAGAGCTGTCAATTGCCGGATTGCAACGCTAGGGTTGCCAAATCCCGAAACATAAGACGCAACCCTCGTATACGAAATAGAAATAGTAAAAAAAAGCACACTCCCCTCCTGTTTAATATAAATTCATCATATCCCATTTCACTTGACAACCCTTACACACCACAATACATCATAGTCAATGAATTAACACCTATTTGGTTGGTACCCCGTCTCACCGAATGGGAAACTAGCTATGAATTATTATTGTGAACACCTTAGCGATTATTTATTACATTTTCCGCGGAACGAAGACCAATCGACATTAATGTCAGCACCGTCTCACCAAACAATGTTTCTGGTTGTACACCCTTTTAACGGCATGAATGAGACGACAACGTAGCCGCGTGGTAAAAGATGGCGGGGGGAGCAGGTCGGCAGAGATAAGGCACGGTCATAAGCCCCCTCTACGAAGGGCGAACAATTAAGGAAAGCGGTAATTATAAAGCATATTCCTAGTGAGGATGTTCTATACTTCGAACTTTCTTGCCCTCTCCATCTTCTTCCTTTTTTATATTCCTTCCACGCCTCCTCCTCCGCGAGTACGTATCCCTGTGATTTCCCGTATTTTCTATTCGCAATGAAAGCCAAGTACCATTAATGCACAATAAGTTGTTAACATTACCGGCCATTTGACAAGAGAGGATCACAAGTGCTTCCTAAATACCTTGCAGTTACTCTGGACAATTGTCGAATGAATACCGAAATCTTTTTGCACGTCAATGCATTCGATTTCATTCTCTGAGTGCTGCCACCTGTTTATCAATATTATGTGTGAATGTGTGAGGTGCCTCGTCCGTTTTCCCTAAATTCCATGACTTGCTTGGAGGTGAAAACGTGCAAATGTTCTGTGAAATGTCTCAATCGAAAGGACGAAAAAGAAGCCCAGACGACGGCAGCAGAACTATAATAGAAAGGACGTTGAATACTTAAAGTCAATGCGAAAAGGAAGAAAAGCAGCCTACGGAGTTGTGTACCTCGCTAGTCGATGATAATTGAAAAACTTTTGTTTCATCCTTTCAACTGCTAAGGATACGCTGGAAATTTACTGTCAGTCCAATAACTGACTAGACCTTTTTTTCTCTTTTTCGGTTTTTGTTATTTGGTTGTTTGTATTAGTTCAGAGATAATTGTGATAAGTAAAATATCAGGAGCTGATTTTGGCAATTTTCTATATATGTAGAGAAAGGTCTTGCTACCAAATGATCTAATGCACCGACAAGAACGGCAATAAAAACGATGAAGAATTACATATCACAACCTCGCCAAATTGAATAACGTTTTAATCATTCACACAGTTTGACGTGGGTTCAATTTAATTATGTATCATTGAGCTAATAAAATACGTGTTCGACCTAACAATGGCACACCTCCCAGAAATGGGATACCATATGAATCCTTTAATAAATAATTTAATACAAGAAAACATTGCGTTCCCACTGACCAATAAATATTGTATTTCTCAGACCGGGTCCCCGCTGTGACCTTTAACACTTGCCACCATTTTCTACCAAATTTTTATCGAAGCACTTATAATAATGATTGTAACATCTAAAAATGTTACAATTACATCAGAAACAAAAACAGTAAAACTTGAGTTTAATTACATTATAGAGGCTTTGTGTTTATTGAGTCTTTGTTTATACACTTTGTTTGTGGTCTAATGTATAAAATCTTTCTTCTGTTTAATACCTCTGTACTTGTTTTTGCTTTCGTTTTTAGTTGTTACTGTATAGGGTGGGCCATAAATTTTTGCAACACTTGAGTTCTTAAAAACCGGGGCGCGAGTTAATCGCTCGAAATAACGATTTGATTCTATTTTTTGTGCAGCAAGGCGACAAGCACGTTTACTACACAAAATACGAATGGTTTACAATTATATCTTACAAACTACTTATACCTACGGCTGAAGGCCAAAATATCTTAAAGATAATGAAGGTGTCGGTATTCAATTCTAAGAATATCGACCTGCGATAATTGTCGGCGACCTTTTTGAGGTATTTGTCCGCTGATGGGAAATCCCTGTTGTGGTCCTTCTCTCAGGGAGCATATCTCCTTGCCCTGAAAAGGATGAGGGATCTCTTTAATACAGCTCCTGAGGGGACCCGTTGCGGTCGCCACTGTGCTTCCGGGGGCTCCGGGAAGAGTGACAACCGATTTTCTGAAAAACGAGACCTGCTCTCGCCTTCGATTTAAAGTTGAGCAGCCGATGCTCATTCTCGTCTTCTATGTAAAATTCGATCAGCCAACACTCACTCTCCTTGTCGTTCGTATCTTCAATTTAAAATTGCAATAACAAAACAAACAAAACTATTTTACCGACTGCTTTATTTTACAAAGATTGAGACAAATGTAGTTTTAAACTTTGCTTATTGGCGTCCTTACATCTCGAACGCCAATCACGACTGATCCTCGAATGTTTTTTTTTTTGTTTTTTCAAAACTGTATTTATTAACCATAATTAGAATTTGTACATTTAAGTAATACAGTGACTTAAAATTAAATTCGTGACAATTGCTTACATGTAATTATTATTATAATACATTTTCCAAACAATGTTTTAAGAGTTACAGGATAGATGTGTGTTTATACATTTAGTAGGGTTTCGTCTTCCTGGAAAAGGTCAGAAAACCAGGAATTTCTTATTTTTACTTTACTTAATCTAAACCTAACCCTAAATATAAATATAACTTAACCTAACTTAGTCTGATTATTATAAAATGAGCTATAAACAAAACAAGGTTTTATAATTAAGGGGATATATGAATTAAAGGATGTGGAATGAGGTCAGTTATGGGTTTGAGGAAGAGTATTTCATTCCGGTTGTTCGTTGGAAAAACGTAGGATGTTGGAAAATGGTTGGACGTTACAGTATTTGAACTGGTTAGGGGTAACTTCGGTGTTGTGGTATATGATATCGTTTGAATCACTTACCAGTCTGTCTGAGACGAAGATATCTCTGGTGTGGAGACAGTTGGGATAGTTAGTTCTGATATCTAGAGGGTTCTCTAAGAGCGAGGTTATTATGGGATTGGGATTATTTTGTAGGTTTTCGATAAATTTGATAGACAGTTCGAGGAATCGTCTATCGAGGCGCTCAATACCAGCGGTATTGTAGAGTTCGACGTTACTATAGTACTTATAGGAGTTAGGACGACGATGTAAGCCAGAGACATACCTAAAGCATTTTCTTTCGAATACTTGGAACTTCTCCATTTGGGAGGGAGTGATATGGTACCACAATGGGCACGCGTACGTGAGTGTGGGTCTGATAATTTGTTTGTAAATGAGCAGTTTGACTTTGTGAGAGAGACTATTATGTTTCCACATTACTCTTCTACAGAGATTAAGCTGAACTGTGGCTTCATGAAGGGAATTTTTAATGTGGGAGGAAGAACACCAGTTATTAGAAAAAGTGATTCCCAGATATTTTAGGGTTTTGGAGGGTTTTATTAGAGTGTTGTTTAGGTTAAGTTTAATTTTGTTGTGGCAGCGTCTAGTGTTGTTTGTACAGTGCTCGTGTTTGCCCTTAAACACTATGAGCTGCATTTTATTTGGGTTAAGGTGAATTTTTCACTTATTAAAGTATGTTGATAGGTTAGGGAGGAAGTTGTTAATGCGATTTCTTGCAGCCTTAACAAATTTGCTGCTAGAGTAAATTAATGTATCATCAGCATAATTCAGCATCACAACATTAGGAGATACGGGTTGAGGAATATCCGCGGTATATAACAGATATAAAATTGGCCCAAAATAGAGCCTTGGGGAACACCCGCGGGCATGTTGCGGGTTTCTGAGACGGAAGAATTTATTCTCACAACGAATTTTCTGTCAGAAAGATAAGAGGCTAAGAGCTTTGCTGTGTGAGAGTTTAGATTAAATATGGAGTGCAGTTTGTACAGAAGCCCTGAGATCCGGACGCAATCAAACGCCTTAGAAATATCGAGAGATATACACACAGTAGGGCTTTGGTTTTGGAGACCGGTGGTAACATCGTGTGTAAGTTTTAGTAGAGCATGACCTGTGGATTGTCGCTTACGAAATCCGAACTGACAGTTAGGGATGAGGGCATTCTCATTGGCAAATGAGAGAAGATTTTGGTAGATCTTGCGTTCCAGTATCTTACTTAGTGTACTTAATAGGGATATTGGACGATAATTGCAAGGGCTATTACTACTGTGGGTATTTTAGTTAGCATCGGCAAGGATGCGAGTTCCATTAAAACACTCCGACGAAAAGTCAAATCACCGGACACTAACGATGAGTGCTTCGCCAAAAATGTCTACGAAAACACACGCTGCAAGAACCCAAACAAATAAAACGGCACGAGTTGTTGTTTAGAGTTGGTTTTTTTATTGTAGCTTTATATGAATAATTTTTCGTTCCACAAGGAAACTCCGGTTTCAGCTCTGCCAATAATGTGGAATTCCATGTATTAAAAATCCAAACACAAACACCGGTCACAGTTTTCTCTTTAAGTGTTCAGTTTTATTTGTCGTTAATGTCGAATACAATATTTGATTGAAATAAACTGCTTTGGAAGTCATTAGACACTAATTACTGATACCATATTTATTTTAGAAATACTTTTGAAGATCTTTAAGCACTAATTACAAGTACAATATTTATTTTTGAAAACTCTTTCGGAAATCTTTAAACGCTCTCACGGCTCCACTCGACTGACTATTCGTGCGCACACTCTGGGGGTTGAAAATTCACTCTCCAAAAACGCGACTTTCACAATTGCACGCAGCGTTGGCTAAGATCTGACTAACTGGAGCTCACCAAAGAAACGGAAAACCTCAAAGAACTGCAAAAGGAGGAGGGGCTACACGATTAACTCGAGGGAGTTAATCGTGATTGGACCGGGTGGAATTGGCATACATTATGCATGTGTGCGTATGCCTTGCATACGATCGTCCGGCGACCCTGGACGGATGCCGACATCGCTGCAGCATCTTACATGAATGTAAACAAAACATCTGGTCATCCTATGGGAGGCCATAAATCATCGTTTCGGTTGACGATGATTAAACATTGCAACGAATATAGGGTGCAGCCATTGCCAGATGTTGAAAGTAAACATTTTCTGGCTGCATCTTGTTCGTTGCTTGATTGCGGTCCCTGAACGTGGGGACCGATAATAGGAAACCAGCGATTGCTGGTAATTAGGGAAATGTTTGGTTTGCGTCAGCCGAAACCTTGTCGGCGGTAGCAAACCAATGGGAGCAAATAGCCGCATGTAAGAAGTGCCATGGGCAAACAATAAAACGAGTCAACAAGGAACTCTTTGTTGATGTTGTTTCCATAGCGTAAGGCTATGGGAACCAGATGCCCTGAATAGAATGTATGCCTAAGGATAGGATTTCCAATGCCACGGCAATGTGATGATTTTGCCGTGGACTTATGCTTTTTTTTAGGAAAATTAATGTACGCCTCGGGGGTGAATTTTCGATGCCACGGCAAGGTGATAAGCTTTGCCGTGGACTTAATGTTTTTTAGGAATTAATGCCTGCCCGAGGGTGAGTTTTCGATGCCACGGAAAGGTGATAAGCTTTGCCGTGGATTTAATGTTTTTCAGGGGTGGTGATGGAGAAAAAGGGGTTTGGAAGGAAAACCCCCACAGAATAGGTAAGCTGCCTAACGGATATTCAAAACAGGTATCCGATTGGGTAACCGTAATAATTCCGGCGATTTGGCTGGGAGTAAATGCCGTAGCAAGGTTACGCAACCTTGCTGAATTTCGACCGAGAGGTAAGTCGTTCGCCTGGAATAGTGGGGATCGAGCGATGCATGGCTCTTCGGGCCCTGAAAAGCCCCACACTACTACCGGGCTTCTTAATAGGAATTACTACCGCTGTTTTCCAGTTCTCTGGGAAGTGCGATGTATTAATTATATGATTAAGAAGAATGAGGATGGGAAGTAGATTCTGTGGGCGTAGCCTTTTAACTAGAAGGCGTGGGATTCCATCTAATCCAGTTGACTTTTTGTTATTTCCTGACCTTACGATCTCGGATAATTCGTCTGCAGTTAGAAAATTAGTAGTGTCTAAGGGGTGTGAAGCTATGTTTGTGTTGTTAAATTCACCGATGAAAGGAGTAAAAGATGGGAATAATCTGTCTGAGATGTATTCGTTTACTTTGTTCTCGAAGCCAGGAGTTGAGAGAGAATTATTTTGCTCATGAATCTTTGCAAAGTGTTCTACGAAGCAATTTGTAAATTCCCTTGAACTCACAAACAAAACACAACAAGGATACACCAGGTAAGAAACAAAAAAAAAACATGGCCCTAGGGCCAAGCCATCATTCCGGCAATAGGTTCGTAGAACTGGGAGAATGCTCACTTTCAGGCTCTACAGCCAACGTGCCAACAAAAAAGAAAAGACAATCCCGCAGCCCATTGTCTTTCAATTTCCCTGCTCTCCCGAACAAAGCCGCAATAAAAAACCCACGGTTCGTTCAAATCTACCCAACCGAAGCATCAATGCCACTTACATCCGTCAACGTCTTTGTACTAAAAAGAATCATTGATTCTATCAGTACGCAGTACGAAAAAATTACACTTCTTAGGGATGGTTCTATCCTAATTTTAGTTAAAGACCAAGAAATCGCTGATAGATTCATCCAGTCTACGCGTTTTGACACAATCTGTCCGGTCAATATTAGACTGCACCCCAAACTAAATACTTCCAAAGGGGTTGTGTATGCCCCTTGCCTAATTAACGTCCCAGAAGCCGACATTATATCAGAAATGGGTTCCCAAGGTGTGGTAAATGTCTTCAAATTCACAAAAATTAATAACGAAGAACGATTACCCACAGGATTGATGCTGTTTTCTTTTGATCGGCTACAGCCACCAACAACAATAGAAATCGGCTGGTACAACGCCAAGGTCAAGGAATACATTCCAAGGCCAATGCGGTGCCGGCAATGCCAATTACTCGGCCATACGGCAAAATGGTGTAAACGCACAACAGCATGTAATACATGTAATCTGCCACCACATCCCGAAACTGAATGCACAAGAACAATGTGTGCTAACTGTCTAGGTACGCACCCGGCCTCTTCCTCTACCTGCCCTAAATATATTGAGTACCAAAAAGTACTAGAAATTCAAACAAAAAACGAAACAACCCTGGCTGACGCTAAACGCATATATAGGGAACAGAATACAATACAAACAACAAATAACGATCTTTACTCCCATCAAATTAGAAAACACACGTCTGCGCCTATAACTACAACCAATTCCAATACACTACTACCAAAAGTAATTCAAAATCCAATAGCCGTAAACAAATCTCCCAACAAAGAAACAAATATATTTCCCTCCTCTTCCTATACAGCTCTAAAAGAAATTGAAAAGAGAAAATATCCCATCTCTTAACGAATAAATATAACTAAAACTAAAGATCAATCTTCCTCCTCCCTAGAAACTCAAACACATACAAGCAAAGCCAAACCTACCATCACACAAACACAAAAATCCCAGTTAGATCAAATCGGGAATATCCCTCTACCGGAATATGGAAATATATAATTCTAACCTCTCTCAACAGCCTATTGACTCCGCGGCACGGAGCTCTTCTCACTCAAATCAATTCGAGTGGATTGGAAAACTGAGTGGGACGAGCTGTGTGGCGCGGAGTCAGGAAAAGAACCACCGTTATACCCCCACCTCGAACTCTATAGCAACATCCAATTATAACCCCGCAGACTGCTTAATACCTCAATGGAACCTGAATGGGTTTCATAAGAATTATCACGAGTTAGAGCTCCTTATAAAAGAACTCAAACCGTCCATCATAGCACTGCAAGAAACGCACTTACCCCACTCTTCAAATGCGAAAGTGCCTCGGGAATACATAGCATACTTTAACAATCTTAAAGAAAATAACTCCTGTAAACAAGGGTCCGGGATATTAATACATCGGGCACTAACCCATAAGCATATCAGTCTTAATACCCCTTTCTCGGCCACGGCAGTCGAACTAACGGCCAAACTAAAGTTAACCGTGATCTCAATCTACATTCCTCCTACTCAACCATATACCCTGTCTGACTTGAATAAAATAATTCAACACATACACACCCCCATTCTTCTAATGGGAGACTTCAACGCTTGGAGTACAATATGGGGATCACAAACAACAAATAAAAGAGGGAAAACCGTGGAACAATTTTTACTACAATCACAATTGGTAATATTGAATAACGGCAATCACACTCATTTTTCCACACACAAGACGTTTACAAATGTAGACCTTTCCCTCGTATCATCCCAACTGTCCCCTAATACAAACTGGGAAATACTAGATAATCTACATGGAAGTGATCACTTTCCAATAAAAATCTGTATTTCAACCGGCAACAATAAAAAGGGAAAAATCAAACTCCTACCTAAATTCAAATCTGACCGAGCAAATTGGAACAAATTTCAAACTATCACCACACAATTCCTTAATCTACATAACACAAAATCCAACATAAATCAAGAAGCTGCCGTTATCACAAAAGCTATTCGAACAGCCGCCAATGGCTCCATTACACAGACAACGAAAAGGTATCACAAAACCGCCGTACCATGGTGGAATCCATATCTGGCAAAGCTACGGGCAGAAAAGCAATTGGCATGGAAAATTTTTAAGAAGCACCCAACCGACCAACATCTCTTAAGGTACAAAAGGCTTAACGCCATGTTCCGAAGAACAGCCAAAATCGAAAAAGCAAAATCCTTTCAGTCCTTCACGGAAAAACTAAACCCAACATACACCCCCAAAAAGATATGGGCCAACATAAAAACGCTAACAGGTAACTATAACCCATCTACTATCAATTTAATACATACAGGATCCGACGCCCTCACATGTCCGGACAAAATAGCCAAATACTTCACCGAGACTTGGGCAAATATGTCCTCCAACTTCAACTTCCACCCAGATTTCCATACTGCCAAAAACCAAATAGAAATGGATCCGACCAATGACGAACAGTGCGCAGAACTTCCTAAAGAAACCGTTCCGCCAATTGTGGTTTTAAAATCAACCAGTGTTAAAGTGCGAAATATATTGAATAACATTAAAATATACAACTATTTAATTAAAAACATATCACTTGGACAAAAAATATGTTCCCCAACAATGGACATATACAACAAAATTAGAAACGAACTTTTGCGGTTAAAATGTGAGTTTTTTACCCACTCGCGAGAGGAAAATCACCCACTAAAGGTAGTGTTATCCGGTTTAGATCTAATTAGCAATGACATAATAAAAAATGAACTAGTTACACTCGGGATTAAGTGCCTAGATGTTAAAACCATCACATTAGATTCGTCAACAAAAGTCCTGTACAAACACTACTTGTACATCGTCTACATTCAACGCGGTACTATTAAATTAAATGAACTCAAACGTAACTACTCTACTTTATTTAAAACCATCGTTCGATGGGACTTCAAAAAGCATCATCTAGGTAAGGTCACACAATGTCATAATTGCCAGCTTTACGGCCACGGCTCGATGCATTGTCACATAAAAAATGGAAATGGAGCTTCTGTGCAATCTGTTCTGGAAACCACAAAACCTCCGACTGCAAAACGAATGAGGTCATCAAGTGTGCAAATTGCAGTGGGCCTCATAAATCCATCGATCCTGAACCCATTAGCCGAAGGCAGTACCTAGACATTCGCCGCAAATTATCCCCACGTGGACGTGGTACAGGAAATAAAATGTTCCTTCAGCCTCCGAGTGATAAACAGCAGCCACTGCCAGACCGATTCTCCCTTTATAATTTTTCTCCACTACCACGATCTGTGCGTCAACCTCCACCTCCTTCATCCACCTGGGCTTCTGGCCTCCATCAAACCCAGCAACCTTCCAACAGTGATACGACACACACGAAGAAAAATCCGTCTGAAACTATAACTAATGATAACTTGTTCTCATTTACCGAAGGAAACTCTCTTCTTAATGAAGTTGTAACCAAGCTTAGTGCTTGTCAAACTAAAACTGACCAATTTAACGTCATTACTTTATTAGCTATTAAGTACATATACTCGGAAAAAACATGTTAAGAAACTCTCTTAACATCATAACTTGGAATGCGAGAAGCATCAAAAACAAAAAGCATGCATTTTTTAGTTTCTTGATAAATTTTAATATTGACATTGCACTTGTTTCAGAAACCTGGCTCAAACAAGACATTTCTTTCTCACATCAAAATTACACATGTTATCGCCTAGACAGGGTACATGCTAGTGGTGGAGGTGTCGCCATTGTTGTGAAAAAATGTATAGAACATTCCTTGCGTCCTTCATTGCGCCTCAAGTTAATTGAGGAAATTAGTATAGATGTAACATTAAGTGACAACTCCAAGGTGAGTCTTTTTTCGGTCTATTTCCCTGGAGGAAATAGAAACCTAGAGAAATCTACTTACTTTAAGCGGGATCTGCAAAAATTGTATAGAGTCAACACTCGAAACAAGGTAATTATTGGTGGTGATCTAAACTGCAGACATCAGTCGTGGAATTGTCTTAGGGCAAACTGCTGGGGTAACATTTTACTAGATGTTACTGAATCCAGCCCAAGTTTTTCCATACTTTATCCACTTCTCCCCACCTATATCCCAGCGAGTGCTAACAAGAACCCCTCAACTCTTGATCTATATATCACAAATATTCCAAATTACTGCACAGTACCATTAACCCTAAATGCGTTAAGTTCAGACCACCTTCCGATCAGCCTTACAGTGAATCATACAGTATCTGTAAATCGTACCAGTTTATACCACAACTATTCCGCCGCCAACTGGAATTGTTATAAATCATATATAAACACGAACTTGGTTCTAGGTGATACCAGCCTAAATTCTATAACCTGCAACGAGCACATTGATATCCTATGTAACAATGTTGTTTCTGTTATCAATAGAGCGGCCGATCTTGCGATACCTAAATGTTCCACTGCTCCAGTTGATAAGGCACCGCTTCCTGAAAATATCTTACATCTGATTAGGCTACGAAACTCTGAAAGAAGAAAATGGCTGCGTTATAGAATCGATTGTTTTCTGGTTAATGTTAAAGTCTTAAATAATATCATTAAAAACGAAATCTCAACATATAGGAACAAGTGTTGGAATAAACACCTTTCCTCTCTTGACAAAGCAAGCAAACCGTTCTGGAAAATATCAAAAATTATGAAAAAGAGAGGGTCAAGTATTCCTCCGTTTAAAGTTCACGACAAGTTGTTTATTTCTTCAGTGGAGAAATCGAACCTACTTGCTAACATGTTTAGTAAGAACCACTCCATATCTATGCATCTAAGCGACGCGTATACTGAAGCTGAAGTTGCTAACACTATCCATGTACTTTCTCAAACACCAGCTGAAAGTACTTACGCAACTAATATCAGCAAAGTTAAGGAATTGATAAAAAAATCGAAATCAAAAAAGGCAGCGGGTCTCGATAATATTAACAACAAATTAATCAAAGCACTTCCACCTGCTGCAAGTAACTATTTAACGTTCATTTTCAACGCTTGTCTTAAGAATTGTTATTTTCCGGACTGTTGGAAAACAGCAAAAGTAATACCTATCCCGAAACCCGGCAAACCGAAGAACAGCCCCGAAAGCTACAGACCTATTAGTCTACTTAGCTGTCTAAGTAAGCTCTTAGAAAAAATCATTAAGGAAAGGATTGATCGTTTTGTGGAAGACAATAACATCTTGCCAAACTTTCAGTTCGGTTTCCGTAGTGGTCACAGCACAATCCACCAAGTCTTGCGCATTAAAAACCACATAGCTGGTAAATTCATCGACAATGAGTCAACGGGACTGGTTCTTCTAGATATCGAAAAAGCTTTTGATACGGTATGGCACGATGCCTTGATTTATAAGCTACTAAAACTTAAGCTGCCAATACCGCTTATCAAAATTATCCAGAGCTTTCTTCGTTCGAGAAAATATGTTGTGAGTTTAGGAACCGACATATCCTCTACTCACCAAATCCACCATGGTGTACCCCAAGGCTCGGTCCTTGGTCCCATATTATTTACATTGTTTGTCGCAGATTTACCATGTCTAGGTGAAAACATTCAGGTAGCTATGTTTGCCGATGATACAGCCATTTTCTCTTCGGGTGCCTTATTCACTAATGTCTACAACTCTTTGCAAGCAGCTCTTGACAAGCTAGCAGTATATTACAGCAAATGGAAAATAAAAATGAATGGTAATAAAACACAAGCTGTCTGGTTTTCGAGATGTAGGAAACACTGCTACCTACCAAATGGCACTAAACCCAGTATGTGTGCAGTTGATATTGATTGGTCCGAAGACTGTAGATATCTAGGTATTATTCTAGATAAAAAACTTATCTTTCAAAAACACGTCACTACCACAATTGACAAAATAAACAAAGTCGTAAGAGTTATGTATCCATTAGTGTGTATAAAGTCAAAGCTTAGCCTCGAAAATAAAATTATAATATATAAAACCATTTTTCAAGCGATACTCCTGTACGGGGCCCCTGTATGGTGTAATTGTGCTCGCACACACAAAATAAAATTGCAAATGTGTCAAAATAAAATATTGAAAATGTTGCTGAATTTGCCATGGCATTATTCGACACATGAACTACATGAAAACGCCAACGTTAAACCGGTAGAGTTCCTTATTGACAAAATCAATCAAAACTTCTTCGTCAATTGTTCTTTTTCTGACAATGTTCTCGTTTCCCGTCTTGCGTTATCCTAAATCACAACATATGTACTCTGTCTATGAAAATTATATCGAGGTCATTACTATATAAAATGACCGGAAGCTCGTGCAATATTAGTCTTAAGATTCAAATAAGGGGTTTTTCTTGTAGTTTTCCCTTAATTTATTATTTGTTATTCATTAAAATTGTGCTATTGTCATTATATAGATTTAAGATTATAGTTGTAGAGGAATTGCTATCCTAAATCTCTTAAGTACTAGTTGTAAAATATACCATAAATGTAATTATCTACCAAATAAAAAAAAAATTGAATTGAATTGAATTACATATATGCAAAAAGAAACATTGTAACAAATCTTTATTAGTAAATTTTGAAAACACTTACATTAGGAATGTAGATACACTAAAAATTCTCGGCCTACAATTCGATTGTAAATATAATTTTAAGAATCATTGTCTAGCCCTTAAGAAAAATCTAGTGTTAAGGTTAAACATACTGAAATATTTGTCATCTAAAAACGGCTGAGCCCATACTAACACACTAATAAACATTACTAGAGCTCTCCTACTGTCAAAAATAGACTATGGCCTACTAATATACGGTAATTGCAGCAAAACAACGTTACAGACAATTAAATCTCCCTACCACGCAGCAGCCCGCATAAGTACAAGGGCTTTTCGGACCACCCCAATTACGAACATCCTAACAGAAAGTGGACTCCCGGCCATAGAAAATAGGATAAAAACTCGGTCGTCCAAACTAGCCGCAAAGTTTCCCGCAATGGCCTCAACACCCATTTTAGAGGACATTAAACGAATACTTAAGAGAAAACGCCCTCAAAAATATACTTCGGCCTTAGGACACTCAATAGAACTGCCAAAAGAACTGCTCGCCACACCTACACCACAAAGACAACGAGTACATTCTCCCCCGTGGCTAATACCAACAGATTGTGTAATAGAAGACCTATCACAGCTCCCCAAAAGCACGACTAACCAAGAAGTATACCAACAACACTTCCAATTATTACGAAACAAACACCGGGAATGGGACCTACTCTTTACCGACGGTTCCAAAACAAAAGAAGGTACAGCATTCGCCGTAGTAAACAGAACAGATACAGTCATCAGAGAAGGACTTTTACCCGAATTCTGCTCCATCTTTTCAACCGAAGCAACAGCAGTGCTGGAAGCAATCAAATTAGTTGAGAAAAATAAAACACTAATTTGCACCGGAAGCCTGTCCGCCATACAAGCAATACAGAACCCGAATAACAAAAACCAAATAATCCACATGATTCAGGACAACTTAATCCGGAAGCAATCCAAAGTAAAACTGCTCTGGCTCCCTGGTCACAGTGGTATAAGGGGAAACGAAGCAGCTAATATCGCAGCCAAATTGGCTATAAAGGAGCCATTAACAACTTTCTACGTGTACAACAATAAGGACATAGACAAGTACTTTGAAAGGGAACTACGAAAGATACAACAATTGAAATGGTTAAATTACAACCATACATATGTAGCAATAAACCCTAATAGACAACCCGTCACCTACCCGACAACATCGCCCGTGCAACAGATCAAATGCTTTCTCCGCCTGCGCCTTGGACATACACGTATAACCAACCAGTCATCATCATCATCATCGGCACTACAACCGGGAACCGGTCTTGGCCTTATTTAGCAAGTCCTGAGGCTTGTTAAATTTTCCATAATGATTTATTTTGTCTGGGCAAGGTCATTAGTCTTGCGCCAGGGGCTCCCCGACGGGGAATCGAACCCGTTCTCCCGGGTGACAGGCGGGTATACTAACCAACCAGTATCTCATCAATAAAACCAACCCACCCACATGTCACATCTGCAGATCTAACTCCACATTGTCATCCAAACACATCCTCTTGGAATGCGAAGGCATAAAAGCCCTCGCTCACCGACATCTTCAAGACGACATCAGAAACATCATCTCCGACCCAACCGCAACCAACATAGCCAAGCTCTACCACCTACTAACCCTAGTTAAGCTTCAAAACGTAATTTAACAAAAAAAAAAAAAAAAAAAAAAAAAAATGTACACATAAATATTTAATGCCAAACTAGCCGAAAGCCTTAGTTGCTAGCGCTATTAGATTTAAGTTATTATGTAATTTACTTACATGGTAATAAATAAAATATTTTGTTTGGCTAAGGCTCGAGTTATTTCTAGCAGGGTGGAATGCACTCTTTCGATTTGGATGTTGCTTGTGGAATGTTGGGCTGGTGCGGTTGAATGTACTACATTGTATTTCCGATAAACAGCATTTGCTTGGTGAGAGATGAAGATCGATTCGTTATCAGCCATTAGATATTGAGTATCGGGATAATGGAAAATCTGTGATATTATTTCTTCTAGTACTACATGTGTATCTAGTTTGTTTGGAATATGTCGTAAGTAAGTGTATTTAGAATATCTATCTATTGTTGAAATGTACATTTCGTTATCCATGTGGAATACATCTATTTGCAGATATTGGGATATTTTGCTTGCTGTTGGCTTTTTACCGAATGGTTGTTTATGCGGTTTTCTGTCATATTTCACGTTATTGCATATGCTACATGTTGCTACTCTCTGTTTAAAGTCTTTTGTTATATTGGGCCAGTAATAAGTTTCCCATGTTTCAGATGAGCATGTTTTGTAGTTTGTATGAACTTCTTGGATGATCTTTAGTTGCTCTTCTCTAGTTAAAATGTCTGTGGTAATTTTTTCTGTAAGTATTACTTTGCAAGCGAAAAAAAACTTCGTTGAACTCTTCAATGACTCCTATATTGTTTTTATCCAGTTTTATAGCGTTGACTTTTGTGGGACTTAATACCTTTTTCAGTAGTTCGATTAGATTTTCTGTCGATGTGTATTTTATTTTATGTCGGCGGTTACGAAAGATGTTATTTGTACAGATTTCATCGCTGTTTGATTTTTCCACTATGATTTGTATTCCAAAGAAATTTATGGGTTTATCTATTTGAGTGAATCGATATTTGTCGTTTTCGTTTGTGGTAACATTATTTTGATGTTGGCGTGAAAGAGCATCTGCTACGGTATTCGTTTTTTCTGGTTTGTAGCATAATTTCGCTCCGTATTCCTCGATTATCGCTTTCCAACTTTTAAGCTTGTTATTTGGGTTTTTCTCCGAGATTATATATGTCAACGATTGGTGATCTGTATAGATTGTGAGATCAGTTATTCCGTAAAGTATGTTTCTAAGTTTTTGTAAACTCCATATGATGGCAAGTAATTCCTTCTCATTTGTTGAGTATTTGCTTTCGGTTAAAGTTAGTGATCTGGATAAGAATGTTATTGGTGTTTTGTTTTGACTGAACACTGCTCCTGAAGCAGTATCACATTCATCGGTTGTTAGTTCGAATGGAAGTTTGTAATCTGGTTGGAATAATTCAATTTGTGATTGTAATTCATATTTGATTCTTTGGAAAGCTTTTTTTGCTTCATCGTTAAATTGTATTTTTATGTTTTTGCTTCTGTGTGTTGGCATACCGGGCGTGATGCCGGTTCGCAACAATCCCTAACTGTCAGTTCGGATTTCGTAAGCGACAATCCACATGTCATGCTCTACCAAAACTTACACACGATGTTACAACTGGTCTCCAAAACCAAAGCCCTACTGTGTGTATATCTCTCGATATTTCTAAGGCGTTTGATTGCGTCTGGATCTCAGGGCTTCTGTACAAACTGCACTCCATATTTAATCTAAACTCTCACACAACAAAGCTCTTAGCCTCTTATCTTTCTGACAGAAAATTCGTTGTGAGAATAAATACTTCCGTCTCAGAAACCCGCAACATAACCGCGGGTGTTCCCCAAGGCTCTATTTTAGGGCCAATTTTATATCTGTTATATACCGCGGATATTCCTCAACCCGTATCTCCTAATGTTGTGATGCTGAATTATGCTGATGATACATTAATTTACTCTAGCAGCAAATTTGTTAAGGCTGCAAGAAACCGCATTAACAACTTCCTCCCAAACCTATCATCATACTTTAATAAGTGGAAAATCCACCTTAACCCAAATAAAACGCAGCTCATAGTGTTCAAGGGCAAACACGAGCACTGTACAAACAACACTAGACGCTGCCACAACAAAATTAAACTTAACCTAAACAACACTCTAATAAAACCCTCCAAAACCCTAAAATATCTGGGAATCACTTTTTCTAATAACTGGTGTTTTTCCTCCCACATTAAAAATTCCCTTCATGAAGCCACAGTTCAGCTTAATCTCTGTAGAAGAGTAATTTGGAAACATAATAGTCTCTCTCACAATTTCAAACTGCTCATTTACAAACAAATTATCAGACCCACACTCACGTACGCGTGCCCATTGTGGTACCATATCACTCCCTCCCAAATGGAGAAGTTACGAGCATTCGAAAGAAAATGCTTTAGGTATGTCTCTGGCTTACATCGTCGTCCTAACTCCTATAAGTACTATAGTAACGTCGAACTCTACAATACCGCTGGTATTGAGCGCCTCGATAGACGATTCCTCGAACTGTATATCAAATTTATCGAAAACCTACAAAATAATCCCAATCCCATAATAACCTCGCTCTTAGAGAACCCTCTAGATGTCAGAACTAACTATCCCAACTGTCTCCACACCAGTGCTATCTTCGCCTCAGGCAGACTGGTAAATGATTCAAATGAGATCATATACCACAACACCGAAGTTACCCCTAACCAGTTCAAATACTGTAACGTCCAACCATTTTCCAACATCCTACGTTTTTCCAACGAACAACCGGAAAGAAATACTCTTCCTCAAACCCATAACTGACCTCATTCCACATCCTTTAATTCATATATCCCATTAATTATAAAACTTTGTTTTGTTTATAGCTCATTTTATAATAATCAGACTAAGTTAGGTTAAGTTATATTTTTATTTAGGGTTAGGTTTAGATTAAGTAAAGTAAAAATAAGAAATTCCTGGTTTTCTGACCTTTTCCAGGAAGACGAAACCCTACTAAATGTATAAACACACATCTATCCTGTAACTCTTAAAACATTGTTTGGAAAATGTATTATAATAATAATTACATGTAAGCAATTGTCACGAATTTAATTTTAAGTCACTGTATTACTTAAATGTACAAATTCTAATTATGGTTAATAAATACATTTTTGAAAAAAAAAAAAAAAGAAGGGAATTGAATGAATGGAAATGGATTATGTTTTGTAAAGGTAAGTATGGATTTTGGGTATAGGAATGGGATAGGTTAGGGGGTTTTAGGTAAGTGGAAAGGTGTACCGATTCTGTATCGCTACATGTGTTTTGTAGAATCTTTTTGTCCTTGAAGGTACAGTGTCATTGGTTGTACTACTGCTGCATATCCCTGTATAAACCTTCTGTAATAGCCTGAGAGTCCTAATAATCTTCGCAGTTGTTAAATTACTAGGCTCAGGGTAATTTCGAATATTTTTAATTTTTTCTGGATCCACTGTAATTGCTCCTTGCTGGATAATATGTCCTAAGTAATTAATGGAGGTTTTAAAGGAGTGGGAAATCTCGTTAGGTATTTTGATGTTGGCTTGTTGCAGGGTTTCCATGATAATTTTGATATGTTTGATGTGTTCTTCTTTATTGATGGAAAATATTAATACATCATCAATGTATCATCATCATCATCATCATCATCGGCACTACAACCGGGATCGGTCTTGGCCTTATTTAGCAAGTCTCTCCATCGGTATCCGGTACTTATCCGAGACTTGTTAAATTGTCCATAATAATTTGTTCCTCCGGGCAAGGTTATTAGCCTTGCGCCAAGTCATCAATGTATACGTATGCAAATTTTCTTATATATGGTCGGAGTATATCATCAACTGCTCTTTGAAAAATACTGGGAGCACATCTGAGTCCAAAGGACATTCTCACGAATTCATATTTTGCACCATTTATACTGAAACTGGTTTTAGGTCTTTCTTTCTTTTTTTTTGAATTTGATCTGATGAAAGCCACACTCCAAGTCTATAGTGAAGAATACTCTAGCTTCTGTAAAGTCATATTCACGTCAGGTATTGGATATCGATCAGTAATGGTTTCCTTATTACGTTTTTGGTAGTCAGTCGATCGTCGTTAGTCAAGCAACAAACATCGTAAGACGGTGAGCAGTTTTAAAACAAAGAATATCGAGTGCGTGTGTGTGTGAATTCGTGAATAAACTGTGTTTTTCGCAGTTCGGCCGGCGTTGCACGGCGAAAAAAGAAAAAAAAAACGAGTGTGTGTGTGTGTTTCGAAACCCAAATGGGCAAGACGAAGAGCGACGAATTAAAAATGGCACACTCATGTGTAGTCGCTAATTCAAAAACAATCAAAAAAATTACCAAAAGGAAGAACGAAGTGTCAATTATAGATGACAGCCCAGTGGCAAATAAAGTCCGCTCAAACCTGTCAATGGAACGACAAAAATCAAATGTGACGAAAAAAACCGTCACAGAAGAAAATATACCTGCCAAGGATACCTGTTACACAGGAGCAGGGAACAAATTTAAGGAATTGGAGATACTGGAGTCAAACATTCCCGAAGGAGACGATGACCTAAACAGCTTAACTGCTGATCTCATCAAAAAACCAGAAGAACTTTCCAAACAAGTACGAGCAGCCCTGGAAGAGCGAAACAAAAGACGGAATGAAACCGAAGCAAAAAGAGAGCAAAAAACAAATCACCTGCGGCAGCATCAACATTCGCTACAAATAAGCGAAACAATGGACGCTCAACACCAGCATCACAAACAACTGCAGCAGACAAAGACAGCCAAGGACGAGCAACAACAGCAGCCAAAAAAGGAAAAAATACCTCCAATTGTCATCAGTTACATAGAAGCGAAAGATTTAATGAAGTTGGGTGAGTTGACTTGTAAAGATTTTAAAACAAAAAGAATTAGTGCTGAAAAAACAAAAATTTTGTGCGAAGATCTAGAAGGTTACAATAAAGTAAAGTCTGCTTTGGGAAGGGCAAAAACCGAGTACTACACGTACACCCCAAAATCAGAAAAATCAATTTCCATACTCTTAAAAGGAGTTGATCCTTCGTTCTCCCCAGAGGAGATACTCGAGGAATTAAAAACGGTTGAAACAGCTAGTTTAAAATTTACAGGTGTGAAACCGTTTTCAACTGCGAATTCTAGAAAGTGCAACCGCAAATTGCCTTTCTACATTGTATCTCTAAGTCCTAATAGTAAAGTTGATGCGCTTAGACATATAAAATGTCTAAGCCACCAAATTATAAGTTGGGAAAAAATTAGAAAATCTGAGCGCGTACTGCAATGTATGCGCTGTCAACGACTTGGACACGTTGCATCAAACTGCAATATGAAATTCAGATGCGTAAAATGCCTCGCCGACCATTACATGGGCGAATGTCCGCTGGGAAAGGAACAGCTTCCGGATAGAGAAACACTGTCATGTGTCCTATGTAAAAATACAGGACACACGGCAAATTTTAGAGGCTGTCCCAAATTTCAACATATGAAGTTAAAGTGGGAATCAAAACAAAAGCAAGTGGGAGAAGAGAAAAAAATTAAAACTCGTTCTTATAATAATTTCGTTGCCCCGCGTGTAACATATGCACAAATCACGGGCAATTCTATGCAACGAGTCCCCGTGGAATCCTCACATACCAATGGGCAAATACTGGCAGTAGATGCGCAACCTGAGATATGAAATATGATATCGGTCATGCAAACACAATTTGCTAATTTTCAAAAAATACTGACGGAACAAATGGCCCGAATAGATATGCTCTGTTCGGCTGTGTTTTCAAATAACTCCTTCCATCAAAATCGTCAACCCTCTAACTGAACTAAAACTAAAAATTATTTCGGTGAACGTAAATTCACTAATACACATAGACAGAAGAGATAATCTAGGCAACATGCTTGAAGTCGAATCCCCTGATGTACTTTTGGCTAGTGAAACTAAGCTAAACCAAAGGCACAAAATTGTCTATAAAAACTATAAGATAATCAGACGTGACAGGCCACATTCTACTCAAGGGGGTGGAGTTGCAGTTTTAATTAAAAAAGGTCTTTAGCATAAGGTAATTTATAGTACAGAAGTACACAAATTTCAGGTGCTGGAAGCCTGCATAATAGATATTCCGTTGAGAAGTCAAAAGCACCTGTATGTGGTCTCCATTTATGCTCCTCAAGCTACCCAGTGTAAGCAATTTATCAATGAAATTGATATGCTATTTCGACACCTGAAATTAGACTCGGAAAACAACTATTTCCTAATAGCGGGTGATTTCAACGCCAAGCATAGTGCTTGGGGTAACTTAACCACGAACACAGAGGCAATACTTTATATGATTGGTGGCAAATGAATGCTATTGAGCGCAGATTAGAACTGTACGCCACAAGTACACCGTCTTATCCTAAAGGAAATTCATTTCTGGATTTACTTATGATAGACGATCGAATAAACTTGCCAGGCACAGATCTAACTACGCGAAACTGTCTTCGCACAATCGATTACGATAGCGATCACTACGGATTTGGAGCCATAATTGAAGTCCCAAATGAACAATATTCACTAGAGCAGTTCGACCAGATCCACTCTTTCAATTTTCGAAAAGCTCACTGGTCACGCTTTGATCGATTAATAAAAAAAGAACTGCCATAGACCCACCGACTCTTAGAAACCTCCATAACGACGAAATCGATCATTACTTAACAACATTGGACGATATTATTACCAATGCAATGAATCGTTCCATAACTAAAGTTCCCCATACCGACGGTTATACTAATAAGTACAGGACATCAGCAATTGACGCTTTGTATAAGCAAAAGAGCATTATGCTCTCAAAGCTGAAAAGACTTTATAGACAGTTCAGCGACCCAAATAGTCAGGAAATAAGAACACTTAAGTCCCTAATCAAAAATCTCCAAAAATTGATCCGTGACAATTACCGTTCAAGAATAAATGAAGAGTGGAAGAACAAAATACAAGCCATTCAAGCTAGCGGATCGAATATGTTCTCACAAATCAATAAAACTTTTCGAAAGAAAGATCACAATGACATTCCATATTTGCGGGTCCCACGGACTCCTGAGAATTGTCAAGCAATGCTGAACTCAGGACTCAATCTGGAGCATATCAACTCCAACGAAGAAGTAATATTAGTCGAAGACCCGCAAGACAAAGTGAACTCAATTGGTGCATGTTTCGAAGCAGTATACAGAGTGAACGAATCCACTCACTCCAATACGATCCTCGAAAACAACGCATTCCAGACCTACAGCTCACTGAGAAATCAACTTTGTACCTGGAGGAACCAAAACCGTAGTTTTACCACATTCAGTGAAAATAACAGAGCGGACTCCCCCAGGAGTAACCAGAATATGAATATATTTGTGAGTAAGGATGAACTTACGAACATCCTTAAGTCAATCAAAAGCAAAAAGTCTTCTAGCATCCCAAATGTAGTTTTAAAACATTTGCCTCCTGAAGCAGTAAAAATCTACACTACGCTATTCAACAACGTCTTAAATAAGGCATACTATCCAACCCACTGGAAAACTGCAATAGTCCACTCCATCCCTAAAAAGGGTAAAGACAGGACCAATCCAACCAACCTTCGTGCGATTAGCTTGCTGCCAAATATCAGCAAGGTTTACGAGAAGATCATAAACAAAGCACTTATGAACTGGTGTGATGAAAATGAAATCATCCCCAACAACCAGTTTGGCTTTAAAGCGGGACATAGTACGGTGCATGCTGCGTCAAAGCTTGTTTCCGACATACAATGGAACAAGACGAAGCGCCAATGCACAGGTGCCTGCTTAGTTGACTTTGAAAAGGCTTTCGACACCGTGTGGTTAGAAGGATTTCTTCATAAGTTAGAAAACCTGAGAATGCCTCATTATCTATTGTACAACATTTACGAAATGATAACGGACAAGCAATTTGTGGTAAAATGCGGAGATATATTCTCAAGCAAGACCTTCAAAATTACAAACGGTTTACAACAAGGGGCGGTGAATTCTCCCATTCTGTTTAATATTTACACCAGTGATTTAGTGGGTAAGCTTAACAATGCCATTGCATACGCAGACGACATTGTGGTATACAGAACAGGAGAGAAAATAGATGTCATCAATAGACTTCTCCAGGACGACTTCAATAAAATAAAACGTTTTTGTAATGACTGGAAACTAAAAATTAATTTCCACAAAACCGAGACTATCCTTTTCAGAACACCTCTCTCCAGGGCCTCTCAGGATACAAAGTACAATTGGAAAAACTTCTCTATCGTAGGGAATAATAATCTCCCACTACAAGTGAAAACTGTAGTCAGATATCTCGGTATTTGGCTTGATCAGTATTTATACTTTGACAAGCATATAGCAGTCACTCTCTCTGCAGCAAGAAACGCATTTGTTGCCACAAAAAGTCTATTCCGAAGCAGCATTCTCAATCCAAAAGTTAAAATAATTTCATATTCGGCATTCATCCGACCAGTGTTGGTCTATGGCTGTCCAATATGGTACAATATATCCCCATTCTACATGGAAAAGATTCGCGTGTTCGAGAGACAGTGTTTGCGTTCCTGCCTCGGACTTAATAGAACACCAGAGTCACGATACCAGAAATTTTACCCTAATAAAACCCTGTATGATAAATCAGGACTAACTAGGATAGACAACTTCATTATAAAAATTATTCGTGACCACATTGCAAGGGCAATGTGCAGTGTAAATAATCTTATCGCGGGAGCATATTATCCGAACGATATGTATCTGGAGAGTACCCTCCAGAACGGGTTCATTCCCCCAGAGGCGTTCCTCTTCTTGGACGGAAAAGGTCTAATCCAAGATGAGGCTGGAATACCTATTATATACCACGCTTTCCGTGGTGCTAGGGATAAACGAATTGTCCACAATAGCGATATCTCTAATAGGCCAGACCGACTTCGATTCAGTATGGTGATCAGCGAAAGAGATAAATCAATAAAAGACCGAACCAACCCCAACTGGTGGTGGCTCCAAAACGAAGAAAGGGCTTCACGTCCTCAGATATAATATTCAGCTCTGGCGCAGCTTCCTCCCTTCCTTTTCCTTTGCCCTCCTTCCCGTTAACTTCTGTTATTTTATCTTTTTTGTTTTCATTAAGCACTTATTGTTTTGTTTTTAAAATTTTTGCATCCTCAAAAAAAAAAAAAAAAAAAAAAATCTTTATTTTTTTTGTCATAATGCTTCGAAAAGAAGAAGAGGTAGACCTCTAACATAACAGTTTATTTTTTTTATAATGTATGTGTATTATATTAAGAATAAATAAAAGGAAATGTAAGCTGAAAGGCATAAATTAAGCATATAATATTGTATAATTTAGAGTGCTTGTGAAGAGCCAGTAAATTACATTATGTAGTAAAATTATTAAGATAAGTTTAGCATTTAGACTAAAATTGTAAAATATAAAAAAGACTTTGTGAATAAATGCGTCTGCAAACAAACAAAACAAACGTTTTTGATAGTCTATGACCATTCTTCTCTTCGGGTTTCCTTGCTCGTCGACTCCTTTCCTTGGTACCACCCATACAGGTGAGTTGTATGGTGAGTAACTCTTTTTTGTATTTATCGCTATCAATTGTAAAGTTTATAAAGTTTATTTTCGCAGATGGATTTGGTGTATACTTTATTTTATATGTTGATATATTTATTTCAGCATTTATCTGTTTTTATCCCTGATTACCGAGAATCATTGTGAAATTTTTAAATTTATCAGTTTCATAAAATATGATTTTATGATTATATATAACGATTTCTTTGTATGAATGTATTGTAATTTCGTTACCTAATGTCTTTACAGTTATTGGAGTAATATTTATTGATTTTCCGTATGGATATGTCTTTGACACATAATTCTGGGTAGCTCCAGTATCGATTAGTACTGTTACTGATAGAGTAGGTTTCCCTTTATCCCTAGTTCTGAACACTAGACACGGATGACCGTGTCTTTCGTCTAAAAAAGGTGTTCGTCTCATCTTCTGTAGTTATGTTGTTAATACCTTGATTTGTTCTTTGTTGAGGTGGGTACATTGGGTGATAGTGGGTTGATAATTTTGGTGTCGAGGTTTGGAAATGTTTTGTCTTTGGTTTGGATAATTCGATCTCGGTTGATTATCCTTCGTTGTACCTATATTCGGAGTTGTTGTGTGCTATTGTGTTAGCCATGTTGTACGCTTTTTCTAATGTAGTAGGTTCTTGTGCGAATAAAATTCCTCTAGTGTAACGACATCTTAATTCTTGAATAAAAGTTTTAATAGCCCTTCTCCTCATATATTGGACTAATCCTTCAGCATGCTCTTCGAGTTCAATCTTACCGAGTATCAAGTTTAGCTTTTCATTTATTCGTTCATAATAATTTACCAAAGGTAGTTTATTTTGGGTTAGCGATTGTAATTCTTCTTCTAAGACATCTAAAGGTTTATTATCTGCACATGCTACATCTAGGCATTTGATTATAGCATAGAAATTTAATACTACATTATTAGCAGTCAGTAAATCAGATGCTGCTCCTTGAACTTTATTTCTCACAATAGTTAAACAGGAATAGTATTTACTTGTACCGCGATGGTTTTTAATATTTTCCATGTAAGACCAAACCATGTGTCGCCATGATCTGTATTTATGTAAGTCTCCATCAAAAACGGGAAGCGTCTTAAATGTTCCAAGATGGATTTGATCCGGTGTATCGACTTTATAAGTCTCAGGTAAATCTATTGGTTCTTTTTCTTTATCCGATTTACTTTTAAAACAAATGTTAAATCCTTTTCTAAATGTTTTATTGCTGCTGTTAGGTTGCCGATTTGTGTACCTAGTTCTTCTGTTTTAGTCATTTTGTTAAAATATTGCTCGGGCATTTCGTAAGCGACCACTGATTTTTATAAATCAGTTAAAGGTTTCACGCGATTTTATTGCCGGGTGAAAAATTGTCCGCACTTGTAATCAGAAAAAATTGCAATACTTACAATTATCCTGGACGGCAGGGCTTTGTACTGTACCGTGCTGCTTACTCTTGTCACTTTTATATACTCAAAGAGTCTACGTAACTATCCGTACGGGTTATTTGTTGCTTCCAAGATGTGAACCCACGTGGTAAGTCGTCCTTTTATTAGGTGTTCGATCACTAATTGATTTGCTTCACACTTCTGGAATCTCATGATGCAGGTATGAGTAGTTTCTCTTTTACAGTCCGCATTTCTGCTGACTAACTTTTCGTGATTTCTATTTTTGGTAAACGCTTCGACAAGAAAATTTCTCAAGTATGTTATGTTGATTATTATTAATACAGCACCTGCATATGGTGAGGGATTACTTGTATTAATTATGGCCCATGTTATAGAAAATATATTTATAACGATGCAGGATCGCCAGTTAATCGCTCGGAATAACGATTTGATTCTATTTTTTGTGCAGCAAGACGACTAGCACGTTTATTACACAAAATACGAATGGTTTACAATTATATCTTACAAACTACTTATACCTATGGCTGAAGGCCAAAATATCTTAAAGATAATGAAGGTGTCGGTATTCATTTCTAAGAATATCGACCTGCGATAATTGTCGGCGACCTTTTTGAGGTATTTGTCCGCTGATGGGAAATCCCGACATTGCATGTTTGTTATTATAGTAACATCTGCAGGCTGTTGTTATAGTTAACTCACGCGAGTGGCGGGGAATTGTGCGTCGTTTCATACAATTTTAGTCACGATGGGGCGCTTCACGGGACAACAGCGTGCTTTTTATGTAAAATAATTTTACAAAAACCATGATTCCTACGTTACTGTTCGACGCCTATTTAGAATTGAATACGGATTACGCCTTGTAAGTTAGTGTCCAAGTGTTAATTTAATCAAAGCTTGGGTCAAGAAGTTCAAGCAAACGGGATCGACAACGAATATTATTCAAACAGGGCGGCCACGTTCAGGAAGAAGCGATGAGAACATCCAGGAGGAGATAGCCGCGATACCCCGCAACATGTGTCAGCGAGTTTTCCAAAGTTTGCGTAGTCGATTGCAGGAGTGCCACCGACGACACGGCGCACATCTCGACGATGTCATTTAAAAAAAAATAAATTTCAATAAACGTTTATTACGTTAAATAAATCATCAACAAAATAACATTTGTTGTTTTATATCTATTCAATGTTTCAAATATGCAAACATGTATGACCCACCCTATATTTAATCCTCTTTTTCATAACAGTTGCTCCAGGCGTGGATTTATTTTTTGCGTTAATGAACATCTTAGATCTATTGTATACATTGATTTGTTTCTTATTTTCTTATGTCTTATTTCTCATTTCTTTCCTTTTTTTGACGTCTTTTAATTTTCTTATTTGAGAATTTTGGTATTGTACATAGTTGTTTTTGTAGACATTAGTCTGCGATACACCCCCTCTTGGTAGAAACCTTGACGTGGTGTGGGGACTTAAACTCCAATGAATCACTGGGGCTATGCTGACGGAAGCATACGCTTCCAGTAGAGCCACCCATGTCAGACAGGCTAGCGAGGAGTAACACACAATGATCTACCGCCCCTAATCCAGGGTGTTACGCGTCACCGTGCCCATTGGATGGTTTGCAGCCAGGGGTATACCGGCTGTATTATAACGGCGCCTCTCTGACACCGGGTCGAATCAGAGCATTAAGCAGACCTTACCATATCAAAGAGGGGCTCTGATATGGCGGACTATTTGAAACCCCAGAGTGATCCCATGAAATGAATGATCAATACACAAAAAACAATCTCACGAAAAACCCGGTAGGCGTAGGTGTGATGAGCCGACACTACCAGAAGGGAACAAATCATCAAGAAAACACCGACTCGGCAAAAAGAAGACGTAGGGAAAAACGGAAAAAGCGGGATATACGCGTCGGCACGTGGAATGTTCGAACGTTATATACACCAGGCGCGATACAGACGGTCGTAGAAAACACGAAACAATATAAAATGGACATCGTCGCGCTTCAGGAAGTCCGACTCCCACATCAAGTAATCGAAACCAACGGATTTACACTGGAGTGTGGAGGTATCGATACACATAACCTCGGAACCGGCTTCATCATAAGCAAGAAGATTACGCCCCATGTAAAATTTATTAATGACCGAATGTCGGTGCTAAAAATACAGGGCTCATGGTACAATTATGTATTTATAAACGTACACGCCCTAACAGAATCTACGGACGAAGAAACGAAGGACACGTTTTACGAGACCCTAGAGGAAGTATTTGATGGGATCTCATCATTCGATGTTAAAATCCTCCTAGGGGATCTCAATGCGAAAATTGGAAAGGAAGATATCTTCCAACCAACTATAGGTAAAGAAAGTCTACATGACGTTTCAAATGATAATGGAATTCGAATTATCACGTTCGCAGCGTCAAAAGATCTGGTAGTGAAAAGCACGATGTTCAAGCACAAGCAAATTCATAAAGCCACATGGATATCACCCGACGGCGTAACGAGAAACCAAATATACCACATCCTCATAGACAAAAGACACCACTCGAATATCCTTGACGTAAGATCATATAGAGGAGCAGATTGCGACTCCGATCATCTTCTAGTGATAGGCAAAATCAGGAGTCGCCTCGCAGCAATCGCACATGGGCAGTCACGGGAGACCAGCAAAAAGTACGACACTGGTAAACTGAAAGACTTGCCCAAACCGCCTGAATATTAAGACGAACTAACGAATAGATGTAGCATTCTAGGGAATGGGAGCAGTGAGGAAGAGGAAGCTAATAGTGTGGACACTAAATGGACATCGATCAGAGACACAATCAAACTAACAGCCCAAAAGGTATTAGGATTTAAGAAAACAATTAAGTCCAAACCTTGGTTTGACGATGAGTGCAGGGCGAAGATCGAAGAACATAAACGCCTCAGAGTGATCCACTTAGAAAGATATGATGAAGTCAATGATATGAACCAGTCAGAAGTGGGGTTTAAAAAATTCACTTTGAAAAAATGAAAAATGTGCTAGAAAGGGCCACCGTGGAATTTTAGACGTACACCCCGGAAGAAATAAAGAATATAATGGTTCTACAAAAGGACGTCGACCCTGAAACAGAACCAGAAGTTCTATTACAAACGCTACGACATCTTAACTATAATGGTATTGAATTGATCGCGGTAAAACCCTTCAATACAGCTAGGGCTAGGCGGGAGAATCGTAAACTACCATTCTACCTGGTGCAGCTAGGCCCCGGTAGCAAAATTGGTGGACTAAGGAAAATCACTATCCTGAACCAGTTGAAAAAAGGCAGAGATATAATCCAGTGTCTTCGCTGCCAAAGGTTCGGGCACTCTGCAGCAAACTGCAAAATGCAGTATCGATACGTAAGATGCAGACCGGCCACAGCGCAGAACAATGCACGTTAGGTAAAGAAAGAGTAGACGACAGATCTCTTCTAAAGTGTGCAGTTTGTAAGAGCGAGTGACACCTCGCTAATTATTGAGGCTGTCCGAAATTCTGGGAAATACTGGAAAAAAAGTTTTCACAGCAACGAAAAATATAACGCCCAATTGTTCAAGCTCGACCAGGCGTAACACCCCAGTTCATGTATGCTCAAGTAACAGCTGGTAGGAGAAACACGCCACAACCTACCACAGGGTACCGCCGCAACACACTGTGCCTCCAGAAACAGTAACACCAGCGGATGTGCTCACAACCTTGCTCGCTAATCAGACGCGGATGACACAAATGCAAAAACAAATAAAGGAGCAGGACACTAGACTAGACTGGGTCTATTCGCAGGCGTTTAGCCAGCCGTCAATATAATCCTTCGAACAGAAAGCACAATTAAGGCTCTAGTCGTGAATGTAAATTCACTTATCAGAATCGATGGACGAGCCGCTCTCTTTAAACTGTTGCAAGACGAAAGTCCTGACGTGCTTCTGGCTAGCGAAACTAAGCTGAATCAGACGCATAAACTATGTCATACAAACTACGACATTATACGAAGAGACCGACCCAACTCCACACAAGGAGGAGGGGTGGCAATCTTTGTTAAAAAAGAAGTTCAACATAAAGTAATATATAGTGGTGAGATGCGCAGATTTCAGGTGTTTGAAGCGTGCATCATCCGCATACCCCTCCGACAAGGTAGGGGGATGCATCTGATCTCTGCCTACGCACCAGAGGCACATCAGCAAAATCTATTTATAGTGGAGCTAGAGATTCTTTTCCGATGCTAACAACTTCATTCGGAAGGGAGCTATTACATCGTGGGTGGCGATTTGTATGCTAGACACCCAAATTCGGGAAACAGCATGTCCAACACGAGAGGAAATCAACTAGCTGCTTGGCTAGATCAACATCACATTGAATATAAGGCTGACCTGCTAGCTACAGAATATCCGTTCGTCCCCAGAGGGGGATCGTTCTTAGATATTATGCTTATTGACACACGACTTAAACATACACATACTAACAGACAAAATAGAAACAGCTTACGCACAATTGAGTATGACAGCGACCATTGTGCATTATCAATCGTCATAAAAGCACCAAGCGAAGTTGTGGAACTCGGTGAATATATGATACCGCAACCATATAACTATGGGGGTATGCGATGGACGCGTTTCAAGAGAACCTTAACAAGAGAAATTCGCTTAAAAGATATTAACCCTCCTACCAACAGAAACCTATCCAACGATGACATTGACAAATACATACAAAAAATGGACGAAACCATATGGACAAAACAATACTAGAAACCACACCTACGGACAACATGAACATGTACCGAAACGCCACAATAAACGCACTCCACAGAAAAAAAATAGACTTCTGTCTCAACTAAAACTACGGTACAGACGATTTATTGATAGGCATGACCAGGAGATAATATCACTGAAGTCCAGATTAAAAAATCTCCAACAGCTGATAAAAGCCAACTATAGGCTATCAGCAAATTTGTATTGGAACAACAAAGTTCGGGCGGTAAAATCCAACAACCCTAGTATGTGCCCGCAAATTAATAAAATATTTAGACGGAGTAATGAAAACGAGATTCAGTGTCTCCAAATACCACGAACTGACGAAAACCAACGAATTCTGACAAATATATGCATAGAACAAAAACGCCATCCTAAATTCTTCTTGTGTTTGGTATGATTTATTCGGCTTAATTGAAGCTTATTTACAATAACTATAATCCTTATAAACTGGTTTGAAGATCCCTTGGAAAAAGTGAATGTTGTGGGTGCCGTCTTTCAAGAACTGTACAAGGCAAATGAAGCAATCCGCCGCAACCATGACTTGGAGGATAAAGTTTTACTGAATTATCGTCATTTTCGAAATGACATTTCACAGTGGCGATCAGAAAACCATGGTTTTATCGAATTCAGTAATGAAAATACGGCAAACGCCGAGATCACTGTCGAAAGCGCCAACAGCCTTTTGATCACTAGTGAAGACATCCATGGCGTCTTTGCATCATTAAGAAACAAAAAATCAGTTGGAATAGATGGAGTACCCAATATAGTACTCAAATATCTTCCTCCATACAGTCTAGTTTAACAACCCTCTGAACAACGCACACTATCCAGTACGTTGGAAAACGGCCATCATCCAACCGTTACCAAAAAAAAGGGAAAGACAGAACAAACCCAAAAAATCTGCGATCGACCAGTTTGTTACCGAGTATCAGTAAAGTATTCGAGAAGGTTCTAAACAAGGCTCTACTTAAATGGGTTGAGGACAATAACATTATTCCAATTAACCAGTTTGGTGTTAAAGCTGGTCATGAAACCACACATGCCGCATCTAAACTGGTTTCAGATATTCAGTGGAATAAAAGTCTGAAACAGTGCACAGGTGCCTGTTTGATTGACTTGGAGAAGGCCTTCGACACCGTTTGGCTAGAAGGGTTATACTACAAACTAATGAGGCTAGGCGTTCATAAACCACTACTGTATATACTATATGACATGTTGAATGAAAGGAAATTCGTCGTCAAAAGTGGCAATGTGACCTACAACATTACTTACAAAATAAAAACCGGTATGCAACAGGGAGCGGTGTTATCTCCGATCCTTTTTAATATTTACACTAGCGACTTGATAGGATCTTTTCATCAGGCTATTGCGTATGCAGACGATCTGATAATATATAGAACAGCTCTAAAAATTGAAATCATGAATGGACTATTACAAGGGGATTTCAATGCCTGCGACAACTGGAAACTCGAAATCAGTATCCAGAAGTGTGAAACCATCCTCTTTAGAACTCCACTGGCTGAAGCTGCCAGAGACACCAGGAAAAACTTAGAATATATATATATATAAATACTTAGGCTGGATCAGTATCTATATTTTAACAAACATGTGGAGGCTGCGCTGGCCAGGGCAAAGAAAGCTTATGCTATGACAAGAAGACTGTTTCATAATAGTGAACTTGACAGCAGAGTTAAAGTTATATGCTACATGGCTCTCATCAGACCGATGATCATATATGGATGTCCAGTGTGGTTTAATGTAGGACCTAGCATAATGGAAAATGCTAGCTTAAGACAATGCCTCAGGACGTGCCTTAATCTACATCGGACTCCTGAACCCAATCACAAAAAATACTATCCCAATGAAGCGTTGTACAGTGGGGCCAATATAAATAGAGTGGATAACTTTATGATGAAGTTGATCCGAGGGCATCTTGTGAGATCAATCAGCTCGCCGAACGATTTAATTTTTTGCGCATATTACCCTAACAATATGTATTATGACGGGGTACGCGCAATGGCTTTATTCCACCAGAAGCATTCCTTAGTCTTGACATGAACGGCCTCTCTGGAAGGCAACACGTAAATTTAAACGTCCCCTTATCCAAGTGCCACCTATAAAAGATACGCAGGGATAGTGGGTTACAAAACTGAAGATAAAGTTGAAATATTTGCACTACATCTGGCTTCAGTGCTCAAACCACGCAACATCCACAGTAGTATTGATCCTTCACCCAGGTATCAAACTGAGCAAACAATCAAACCAGTGGCCCCAATGGAGATTGCCCAAGAAATCGACAAAAGTTTGAACCACAAAAAAGCACCAGGCATCGATGAAATATCACCTGGCATGTACAAGGAATTACCTCGAAAAGCTGTCATTATGCTAACATATCTGTTTAATGCCTGCTTTCGACTAAGATACATTCCAAATTCATTCAAAACAGCCCAGATAATAATGCTCAAGAAACCAGAGAAACCAGCAAAAGAAGTAATGTCTTATAGACCGATATCGCTATTGCCATCCATTTCAAAACTGTTTGAGAAAATACTCCTCAAGCGACTCAAGCCTCTCATCAATATTCCAGACTTTCAATTTGGCTTTAGGAATAAACACTCAACTTTTGAACAGGTTCACCGTGTGACCACAGCAATAGAAAAGGCTTTCGAAGAAAAGAAATATTGCCCAGCTGTCTTTCTTGATGTCTCCCAAGCACTCGACAGAGTATGGCATGAAGGTCTTATATATAAAATGAGTAAACTGTTTCCAGCAAACTATTGCCATCTACTCGAATCATACTTGTCTGATAGAACGTTCAAAGTAACACACGAAGGAGCTCACTCTAGTTTCTATCCAATAGAAGCAGGCGTACCACAAGGAAGTGTCCTGGGACCTTTCCTCTACTTACTATACACAACAGACATCCCAACAACCAAGAACAGATTCATAGGCACCTTTGCAGATGATACAGTTATAATATCAGATGACGATAATCAAAAATAAGCTACACAGCAATTGCAACAGGCACTCAACGAAATTAGCCAATGGACCACTGATTGGAAAATTAAACTCATCGAGATGAAATCTATTCACGTAACATTTACATTGCGACGATCAGATGACAATATTTCTACATATCTCAACGGAATTCCAGTTCCCAAAGCAGATTCAGCGAAATATCTCGGTATACATTTGGATAGCAGACTAAACTGGAGACATCATGTGAAACAAAAAGCTGAACAAATAAAGCTGAAACGTAGACAGATGTATTGGTAAATCGGAAATAACTCTCAACTCAATCTCGATTGTAAAAGATTGATCTATCAATCTATCATCAACCCGATCTGGATATATGGAATCCAATTATGGAGCTGTACAAAGCAATCCAATAGAGATATAATTTAACGAAGCCAGAATAAATTCCTTCGCATTATCACGAATGCCTACCGTTTTGTGACAAATCAGGAAATTCATGATGACCTAGAGATCAAATGGATTTATGAGGTTATCCAAGAATATGCTGTCAAACACGAAATACGCCTACATAATCATACCAACGTAGAAGGTATTCAGCTCTTGGATATTACCCACGAATTGAGACGACTAAAACGGACGAAACCTCATGTATTAACATGTTAAAATCTAACGTACTAAAATCGAGTTGGGAGCTGACACTGGTCCAGTAAACCCTTACATGTTTTACTTAATTAAACTAAATTAAGTACAATTTAAACCTAGTATTAAATTAAATTGGAGGGATGGCTGCGAACATACAGGGCAAAGTCTCTGATTTCTTTCAACCCGGCGAAGGCCAGGATGATCCTTGTCCCTGTTCAATCCAAGTTGACATGCAGTCTCCATGTGACACCCCTGGATAGGTACTTTGGCACCCGTCAAGTAGTGAACCAATGCATGCAGCGACATCCTGAGAAAGGTTGGCGGAAGGCTAATAACCAGGCCCGTAAAAACGAATTATTATGCCAAATTTAACAAGCCTCTGATATGGACCGGATACACGACGACGACCACGGAAACGAAAATGGCTAAATGATTTAAGAATTTTTACATGGAACGCCCGCTCCCTATACAGAGCTCGAGCTGCACAGCAGCTAGCCGACGCCCTGTACGAATATAAGGCTGACATAACAGCATTACAAGAAATAAGATGGACGGGGAGTGGTGTAATTCAAAGAAACGAGTATGACATTTATTATAGCTGTCACGCAAAACACCATGTGCTCGGGGGAGGCTTTCTAGTCAGCCAAAAACTGAAGCCCGCCATCATCGGCTTAATGCAATAAATGAAAGCCTATGCACTCTTCTTGTGCGAGGCAAGTTTAAGAACATAAGTCTCATAAACGTTCACGGACTTACAGAGGAGTCCCCTGACGACGAAAAAGAAGAATACTACGAGAACGTCGAACGGGCCCTCAATGCCTGCCCAAGATACGATGTGAAAATCGTTCTTGGTGATTTGAATGCAAAAATAGGTCGGGAGCCAGTTTTCAGGCACTACACAGGTTCCCATTGTTTGCATGAGAACACTAATGACAATGGACTACGAGTCAGCGAACTGGCAGCATCAAAGAACTTGGTCGTTGCGAGTACCAGGTTTCCGCGTAAAGATATCCACAAAAAAAAGTGGGTATCACCTGATGGAGCCACTCGCAACTAAATTGACCACGTGTTTATTGATCGGCGCCACTCCTCGAGCCTGGTGACGGTAGGAACGTACCGTGGTGCCAACGTCGACTCGGATCACTATCTTGTTGGTACAGTTTTTCGAGCGCGGATTGCCTTACGGAAACGTATTGCATCCGCGGATCAGGTTCGAATCAACACGGCTGCCTTACGCCGTAAGACTCGCCCTCGAAGAGCTCGACGGAGGGAGAGTAAGTCCTGGGGCCAGAATTCCGGCCGTAGAAGAGAAATAGACACGCCTTAAGAATACTGTCATTAGTACTGCCAACTCTATCTTAGGCAGTAGTCGTAGAGATCGGAACGACTGGTTTGATGATGAGTGCAAACTAGTGACTGAACGTAAGACTGCTGCATACCGGGCAATGCAGCAACCTCATAGGACGCGGGTACGCGGGGAGAAATACAAAGAGCTCCGAAGATCTGAAAAAAAAATTCACAGACAAAAGAAAAGTGCCTGGGAAAAAAACCTTGTCTGTGAAATAGAGAAAAGTAGAGAACGAGGTCCGCACCAGGCGCGGAAGTTCTACCAAATAATCCGCAGTATGACGCGGTACACACCACGCTGCACTTACTGCGAGGATAAAGAGGGTAATCTGATCACCGATCCTGAAGGCATTCTGGAGCGGTGGGAAGTGCACTTCAATGAATTGCTAAATGGTCAGATCACAGAAGAATTGGAGGCTCCACCAATGCAAGATCAAGACCAAATGCTGCCGCCACCAAGCATTGAGGAAACATTAAAAGCCATAAGACAGCTCAAATCAAATAAAGCCCCCGGAGCTGATGGCATACAAGCTGAGCTGATCAAACAAGGACGGACAGCGTTACATCAGGCAATTCATGAGATCGTGGTGCACGTATGTGAGCAAGAAGAGATGCCGGAAGATTGGCGTCGCGGTGTAATTTGCCCCATATATAAGAAAGGAGATATCACAATGTGCAGCAACTATAAGGGTATAACATTGCTGAGTACCGTCTATAAGATAATCTCCACTATCCTACAAGATCGCATAGCCCCATACGCTAATGCCATCATTGGTCAATATTAGTGTGGCTTCATCCCAGGAAAATCAGCAATTGATCAGATATTCACCCTTGGGCAGGCGATGGAAAAATGTCAGGAATTTAAGATTCCATTATATCATCTATTTATATACTTTAAGGCCCCCTGCGACAGCATAGCCAGGATAGGACTATATAATGCCATAAGAGAATTCGGCATTCCAAACAAATTGATACGACTTTGTAGGTTGACCATGACCAACGTAACTAGTCAAGTAAAAATAGCGGGATTGCTGTCCAAACCAATAAACATCTATAATGGACTCCGACAATGGGACGGCCTGGCCTGCCTCCTCTTCAACCTGGCGTTGGAGAAAGCAATCCGGGACTCTGGCGTTACAACAAGAGGGACTATTGTCACCAAGTCTAGCCAGATACTTGCGTATGCAGATGACATCGACATCATCGGTAGAACCGAATCGGCTGTACAGGAATCCTTCACCCAGATCGAGCAGGCGACACAAAAACTGGTACTGCACATTATTGAGGGAAAAACTAAGTACATGGTGGCAACTTCTGCGAAGTGAAGACCTAATGTTGGTCAAACTGTCAGGGTAGTGGAGCACGAATTTGAAGTAGTGTAATCCTTTAACTACCTTGACTCAATTGTATCAGCCGATAACAATATGGAAGAAGAAATACGCGAACGGCTGATTAAATCCAACAAAGCCTACTATGGTCTATCAAGGCTCTTTAAATCCCGAAATTTATCCAGAACATCCAAGCTACTACTGTACAAGACCATGGTCTTACCAGTACTCATGTATGGATCCGAGACCTGGGTGCTTAATAAAAGGCACTCTGAACTCTTGGCCGCGTGCGAGAGAAATGTCTTAAGGAGAATTGTTGGCCCCGTATGTGAGGGAGGACGATTCCGGAGACGCTACAACCATGAGTTGTACGGAATCTACCTTGAAGCTAATGTTGTAAGAAAAATCAAGCTCGGTAGACTCCGGTGGGCGGAGCACCTGGCTCGAATGAGCGAAGAGGAGCCTGCGCGGAAAGTCCTTTGTGGTAGGATGCATGGAAGGATACAGCGCGGCAGCCCTTGTCTGCGATAGAGGGATGGCGTAGACCAGGACGCCTGGGAGTGCCAAACTGGATGACATCGACTCGAAATCGGGACCGGTGGAGAGATTTGTTAAATAAGGCCGAGACCGGATTCCGGTTGTAGTACCGATTATGATGATGACAAAGCAATCCAATAGAGATATAATTCAACGAAGCCAGAATGAATTCATTCGCATTATCACGAATGCCTACCGTTTTGTGACAAATCAGGAAATTCATGATGACCTAGATATCAAATGGATTTATGAACTTATCCCAGAATATGCTGTCAAACACGAAAGACGCCTACATAATCATACCAACGTAGAAGCTATTCAGCTCTTGGATATTACCCATGAATTGAGACGACTAAAACGGACGAAAAATTAATATGTTAAAATCTAACATACTAAAATCGAGTTGGGAGCTGAACACTGGTCCAGTAAACCCTTACACGTTTTACTTAATTAAAATAAATTAAGTGCAATTTAAACCTAGTATTAAATTAAATTGTTAAGATTGTACTATTCATATCCAATAAAGGATGTTATTAAAAAAAAAAAAAATAATAAATAAATAAATAACTTAAGAAGAGAGACCAAGCAGTAGAAGTAGAACAAACATAGCGTAACATAATTCATTGTACCAGAGGGTTTTTAATAAATAAAAAAACCGACTATGAGTCAGAAAAGAAAAATAATTATACACATTTCCGCGGGAACAAGTAATTAACTCGTTCGAACTTCACGCCAGGATAGAGTGTTACAGAATTTTATTACAGTATATCAAAAGTGTTACAAGAGTACATTTATGCCAACTTACCGACAAATAGAATTTTGACAACCCTTTTAAATTGGCTTTTTAAATAATCAATTCCTGGTACTTTTCTAACTAAATTATTTAACATTTTTTACTGATATACGTGATTGCTACTATAGTACTATTTAGGTTTTCGTAAACGAGGTGACTTCCGATCTTTATTCTATTGAATCCGGCTTGCCTCGGAGGTTCTATTTTGGCCACAAACTCTATTTCTGCTTCATATTAATAATTTATTAGGCTCAAGGGGGAACAAAATATCCAGGTTGTGAAAGATAGTACACTGGTTTCCGCATTATCAAATGATCGCCCAATTTACGTGTTAACGTCGCATGAGGTGAGATATAGCCAGATTGATCTTAATAAAATCCTACAATCAGAAGCCAACCTCTTTGACCCTCTTTTCCACAGCTTGTGACGATGTCATTAAATATAAGTAAAACATGAATTTACTCGGCGTCACGAGTAGTGGTGATGTATCGTGATATGTTGAGAATTGATCAATTGACAGCTGATCTTACCCAACACAACCTTGAACCTGTCCCAACTTCACACCTTCCTTTTCTGTTCTCAGAGTCGAATTCGGCGCTGATCGAAGTATTCGAAATTGCTGACGGATTCAAAAAAGGCAAGGAAATTGAATGGCGAAAGGAAAACGTGCTCCAAACTGTAATCTCAATTTTTATAAAGTACCGCGCATCAATCCGTAAATTGTTTAGCGACAAATTTGTTTATCAGAACAAGTGTTATTCGAATGTACAAAAGAATTTGTACAGGAGTGAAGCCGATCATTTGTCGTTGGGTACTTCGAAAGAAGGCAGACGGGAGACTCAAGGCCAGACTCGTGGCGAGAGGATTTGAACAGAAAGAGGGAGTGGATTATGGAGAAAATGTTAGCCCAGTAGCCCGCCATGCATCCATTTGCCTACTTCTAAGTCACGCAGCGTCAGAGAAAATGAAGTTGTCTGTTGTATCATGTCAAAACGGCATTCTTGTACGGGAACTTGTAACGGAATGTTTACATGAACCACCCTGAAGGGTTCGACGACGGATCAAGGAAAGTCTGCAAGTTGGACAAGAGTCTGTACGGGCTCAAACAAGCACCAAGGATGTGGAAAGAGAGGGTCACCACACACCTTAAAAAGAAGATAGGCCTGATCAGCACAGACGACGACCCGTGTATCTACTACAACAAGGACAAGAGCATTATGATCTCACTCTTCGTGGATGATGGATTGGTAGCTGGAAAAGATGAAGACCAAATATACAAACTTTGGGATGAGATAAGCAAGGAATTTAGGATCACATATAGCAAGAACGTACAGGGCTAGTTGACATATTTGGGCATGGAGATCAAGACTGATCAAGAAGGTATTTTCGTAAACCAGCCTGGCTACACCGAGAAAATACTGAAGAAGATGAAACTCGAACAATGCAATCCAGCGTCCACACCAATTGAGCAAGGGATGATCACCAAGAAGACAGACTTCAAGAACGATGAGCCACTTCCGGCGAACAACAACTATCGAGAGACGATAGGAAGTCTATTGTACTTAGCTACAACCACCAGGCCAGACATCAGCTTCGCCGTGAACTACCTCAGTCGATTTTGCAACAAGCCAATGAAGAGCCATCAGGCGATGGTGAAACGTGTATTCCAGTACCTGAGAGGGACAACAACAGCCGGAATTCACTTTGGAGGAGACCAGACACTCATGGCTTACACCGATTCAGACTATGGAGGAGACTCGGAGACGGGACAGTCGACGAGTGGATTGTTGGTGATGAGGGGAGGACCAGTGATCGGTACTCACAAAAGCAGCGTATGGTAGCGACTTCAACTGCAGAAGCCGAGTACTGAGCAGCGGTGTCAGTGATTGACGATGTGTGCTGTATCAAACGAATCGCGCTGGAACTGGGTATCCTGAAAGCCCACCAGCCAATCACCTTGTACGTCGACAACATGTCAGGCATACACAAGTTACAGAATGCACACGAGGGAAAGACAAGTAAAGGAAAGAAGCACATTGAGATATCACGAAAGTACATCCAGCAACACGTCGCCAAGATCGTGACACTGCAACACGTTGAGAGCAGCAGGCAGATTGCAGACATTCTGACCAAGCCACTCTTTGAGACGCTCCGTCGTAAATTGATCAAGGAGGAGTGTTGAGAATTGATCAATTGACAGCTGATCTTACCCAACACAACCTTGAACCTGTCCCAACTCCACACCTTCTTTTTCTGTTCTCAGAGTCGAATTCGGCACTGATCGAAGTATTCGAAATTGCTGACGGATTCAAAAAAGGCAAGGAAATTGAATGGCGAAAGGAAAACGTGCTCCAAACTGTAATCTCAATTTTTATAAAGTACCGCGCATCAATCCGTAAATTGTTTAGCGACAAATTTGTTTATCAGAGCAAGTATTATTCGAATGTACAACAGAATTTGTACCTTTGATAGTAAGTCAATAACTTCAATCACTGCCAACTCTGGACTTTTGTTTATGGAAAATCAACAAGCCCAAACCACCCGAAAATACAATCCCAACATGATATGAACGTGTCGAACATCGGCAAATCCGGCTCCTCAAAACTGAGTTATCTTTATATAGCCAAACAATGTTTTACTTCGGCCTAACTTCTTCTTCCTTAGAAATCCTAAATCAGACTTGCACTCGATTACTATTCACGTGTTTGTAGTTCTGCTCATAAGTATACCACCGACCTCCTCGTTAGCATTCAGAACTGTGCACCCCGTCTAACATAGCAATGTCATCAAAGCTGTAGTCGCTATAACATTGAAGGGGCGTACCGGATTTCTGTCTGTTTTACAGATATTATCGCGGGACTGTTCTTTGAAGATTCGTGTTTTCGAGACACTACAACCTACAATTGCCCAAGAGGAAATCCAGCTATTATAAATTATAAATGGCATCCCATGGTGCTGACTCAAGGTCATAGGTTTCCCTCTCTTGAGTTAGTATGTATATAAAAAATACCTTTTGTATAATCTGAAATATAAATAAAGTAGTATTGTCCTTTTGAGCAACAGTTGACCAATGTATTTAAATCGTTACAACTTCCAATTATCAGAGGAATACATAAAGAAAAAAAAAGGTATTTAATGTTACAATTGTTTTTATATAAGACTCAATAAAAAGAACTACTACTACTGCTACTAACCTGGGCTCTTTTTTACAGATTCAGATATAGAAAAACACATGACCGGTAAAGATCGAGTGTTAGACATAAAGATGGTAGTGTCGTTCGCGAACATTTCCTTTCTTTTCAAACAACCTAAAAACTGCTACTCCTTGGGAAGCTTTTTGTAGGAAAAGAAGTGGACATCCCATATGTCAAGACTCGCCAAGTTCTAGTGCAGGATTAAAACGAGCAGAGTCAGACCATTCGATTTGTCCCACATTTCTTGTATCAAATCACATTTTATTGCTTTAATGTGTATGATGGAGTCTCTTGAGTTTCGAAAGATTCCTTATAAAATCCCTTTATTAAATACATCGTCATTTTTCGTACTTTTCCTGTCCTTCAGGGTCTAATATTTCCCGTCGCATAGGAGCAGCGATTTTCCACAGCCATGTTTCTCCAAGTACAACAGTGAGATTTCTCTTATCCAAAGGTTGTCCAACAAATCACACGTCACCATCGATTTGACTCGAATTTTTATCGTTTATGTAACGACGCCTCTGTGATTACTCTTGTGTTTGCTGCTCATGTTTACACGAACGTAGTATACTGTAACTGTAAATGCTCTTCAAATAATAGCCAAGATTACTGCGTAAAAGCCATTTTACATTCCCTACCATCGTATCCGCTTGTGGAGCCAGATGCTTATTAGGCAGAACGTGGGGCCGAACTTTCACGAGGTCTGATTTATCGAAAACGTTTTGCAGGCCTCGCAAGGAAACAACCCTTGGAAACTAATTGTGTTTATTGTGTTTACGACGGTATACACATTTAATTTGGTTAGGGATTTAGAAATGTACTAACAGGCAGTTAGTATATCTATTAAAGAAAATGTAATTTTATTCAAATGCGAAAACAATTGATCAGAGCATAGTGTTGGTGTTGTCAATACGAAATGATGCGTAAAAAGGAAACGAAACAAAAAAATGGCGAACACGTAAGGGCGCTGACTTTGGGGTTTTTTTTTTTTCAAATTCCCCAACACAAATGAAATGTCACTGTTTTCAACTTGTATTTTACTTTTTATTATACTAGAAACGTTTTCGTTTTGACACAATCACTTGACATTTGCTGTAGCAAGTTAAATATATAATTTATTAAATGATTTTCCATGACAACCACTGCAGTTGTGTATGATAGGCACAGCGTACTAGCTTGAGGTCCGAAGCCAGTTATAACATCTGCCAACAACAACAACGACGTTTCGAAATTTCGAAAGAATTCTAAACCTTCGGTTTCGTTTTGCGTTTATGTTCTCATTCCCATCGGCTACATTCAGGAAATGCATTTCGCAATTTTATGTATAACACTTACATTTTTTTAATTTATAACTTTAAATTTTGCAACTAATAATGAAAAAAATAGGAAGGAAAACAAAAAAAACTAGGATGCCGATGTCTTTAGCGAGAAGAAAGAAACAGATTCTTGGAGTTGTGCCTCTGCAATCTACATGCGGAGCTTACATAATGTGTTACATTTGCATTTGTTAATTTAGGTATAGTGATTCAGAAAGGGTTTTTCCATTTGGTTCTGTGGTGTCTCGAACCGAGTTCACCCTAAGTGATTTCGTGGGGGTTCTGAAGGATTTATTTATTTTATTATATGTATATATATATATATATATATATATATATATATATATATATATATATATATATATATATATATATATATATATATATATATATATATATATAAAGGGTGGTTAAATTTTAAGGGCCAATGTTGAATGTGAACCACACCTAAATGTCAAGTTTTTTTCTGCATTTCATTTGGCATTTCTCAATTCCAGACTAACTCAATTTGAACCATGGAAAAATACACGATCGAGCAATGTGTTAAAGTTATTCAGGCTTATTATGAAAATGGGCGTTCAAATCAAAATGCATATCGTGCACTTCGTGCTTTAATCGTCCAAATGCGTACAATCGGAAAAATCGTGCAAAAATTTGATCAAACCGGGTCTGTAGGAGATGTGAAAACACCAGTGCATGCTCGTACAGCTCGTACTGCAGAAAATATTGCTGCTGTTCGCGATAGTGTGGCTGAAAAGCCGTCCACCTGAACTCGTCGTCGTGCCCAACAATTGCACCTCTCACGCTCGTCGTTGATGAACATTATGCATAAAGACTTGCATTTAAACGCTTACAAGGTGCAATTGACTCAAGAACTAAAGCCTCTTGACCATTTCAAGCGTCGTCAATGGTCAGAATGGTGACAAGAAATGGCAACAGCGGATGATCAGTTTTCGAAGAAAATCATCTTTAGTGATGAGGCACATTTTCACCTCAGTGGATTCGTCAATAAGCAGAATTGCCGCATTTGAGCGAATGATAATCCAAGAGTGATTGTCGAAAAACCAATGCACCCATAAAGATTGACTGTTTGGTGCGGTTTATGGGCTGGCGGCATCATCGGGCCGTATTTTTTCCAGAATGAGGCCGGTCAGGCAGTTACTGTGAATGGTGTTCGCTATTGTGAGATGATAACGAACTTTTTATGGCCCGAATTGGAAGATATGGATGCGGACGATATGTGGTTTCAACAGGACGGTGCTACTTGCCACACAGCTAACGAAACAATGGCTGTTTTGTGCGACAAATTCAATGGCCGTGTTATCTCACGTGGTGGCGATGTCAATTGGCCGCCAAGATCATGTGATTGGACACCGTTGGACTTCTTTCGTTGGAATTATTTGAAAGAAAAGGTGTACGTCGATAAGCCAGCAATAATTCAAGAGCTAAAGGATGAGATAATTCGGCACATTAACGGCATATAACCTCAATTATGACTCAGCGTCATCGAAAATTTGGATCATCGGATGGAGGTGTGCCGCCGAGGTCGCGGCGGCCATTTGGCCGATATTTTGTTCCATACATAATTGAACCATACCAATATTATCATAATAAAAAGAAACGACAATAATTTCCTACATAATTTGTGTTTTATTCAAAATCAACATCGGCCCTTAAAATTTAACCACCTTATATATATATATATATATATATATATATATATATAAATTCCGGAATTATATAATATATACAGGGTGGCGCAAATATGATCACCCCATCGGGAGGTGTTATAATTTTTGCAAATGGCGTCGTACGTCAATCACGTTTGACATTTATGAACTAGAAAAAATTGTAAACATCCAAATAATGATTTCCATCACTCAAAATCACTGTTTTTTATTTAGTAAAAAAGTAATTGAAAAACAAAATTAGATGAATAATTTTGCGCCACCCTATATATATAAAATATATATGTATCGGATGTATGTTTACTTGAAAGAAAACGTTTAGGATTAGATATAGAAAGTGGTACATAGAAATACTTTTAGAAACAGAAAAATAATACGATACACGTAAATTTAAACTTAATGTTTTATTTATAAACGCGTATATAATTTAAGTTGTGCTTTTTGGTATTCTCTTTAGAGGCGACCCCGTACTACGATTTTCCAAATTACTGATGATGGTTCTTACGTGGGGTACTCGGAGGTCCACAAGGGTCATTCAGATCCAAAAGAAAACTCTTTTCTCTTGAGGCGCGCCCGTATCAGAGTCTTTCCCGTAACTGATGCGTCGAAACTCCACAGCGCTCTTGAAGATACAAAAGAAAAAACAACTTTCTCCTTTTTTTTTTGTTGTATGTGTCTATATTTGGTCTTTTATTTTATTCTACACTTTGCTATTTAACGTTTGCAGACTGTACTTAGCGAGGCTGTTTAGCACTGATCCTGCCTTCGGAACTTGACTGTTGCTAAAAACATTCGCGAAACTACACCACACAACTTCGACGGACTCGGCCTAGCACTCACACTCAACTGCCTTTGAATGGCCATCTCGATAAGTCAATGAAAACCAACTCCTTTTCTTTTCGATCGAAGGAAATTTTTTCCATGTTTTTGCGAGGCAATGTGTTATTTCCTTTTTTCGCTGACCTCACCCAAATTCCATTCTATTGGAATCTCTTTTGTGAGCTAGCCTCTCTTTTGTTTGATCCTTCGGTAATTTACCTTGGATCGACAATTATCCTGAAAACCGTAAACGTTACTTGGGATTTCCAGTAACGTTTAGACGTGGTAATTACCATGGGTTTCTTATGTTGTTACTTTTACTGAACAACGGTGCCAGAGTTAATTTTGTATATCTTCATGGCAGTGTTGTCCTGCGAATCTATTCATTGGTGCCGTCCGTTGTTCCGTTTAGGAGATGTTTTCCTAAGGAGTAACGCCACTCTGGCTTTTTCAAAAAATCGATTTTTTTTACTTAAATGATGCTTTAGGGTCCTATAATTGATCTACAGTTGGCCCCAAGTCCCAAATAAAATTCGAAGTACCGTAGAATCCAGTCCACCGAAGGCGGATGCAACGTCACCACTCGGGCGATAATCCAGTCGAGTGCTCCTCTCATTTCTCGTAACTTATCTGCCGAAATTACTGTGAAATCGGGAGGCCAGAATGTCCAACAGTTCAGAGGATATGGACGTTCGTATTGAAGGTGAAATGTATTGCGCTGGCATTGCTGATTAAATGTATAGTAAAAATGTCTTTACTTTTATTGCTTTCAAAACTTTGAACGCGTTTATCTCGAAACAACATTTTTCAAAACCTGGGGAAACGTTTCGTACTCATTTTTCGTCCGATTGATTTGAAATTTTTATTATAACTTTGTGGCGGTTCTTTAAAGCCTTCCCAAAGAACCATCCATTTCTTTAAATCAACCTGCTTTTCCCTCACTCCACAAGACACCATACCTACCTGCAATTTTGAGCAGCGTAAGCTACCTTTCATTCGTTTTCACCTGAAAGTAAAACCCCAGCAAGCATATAAAACAAACAAATTATTTTACTCATATTACATGAACCGTACCAACCCAATCGGCTCGGCTTGTCAGCAATTATAAACGATAAACACTCGCTGGCCAGCGTAATTGTTGACACAGCTGTAGCCGATATTCTTGCTACGGTTCATGAGTGAATATTGCTTCAATCTCAAGGTTCGCTACAGTTGCGACCAATTTCCTTTATCGGTTATCTACCGATCATGGGATTCGGGCACGAATATGATTGACCTTAGACAATCATACCCATGTTCATGCCTAATGATGCTCCGGCCTGTAAAACAAACAAACACACAGTAGCATCACTGTGTTTATTTTACTTACCAACCGCTGTCCATGTTTTCCCTGGGTGAGACGTACGCTTACACATCTGCAAATCAAATTCCTCACCATCATACCCATGTTCCATTTAATTAGCTCAAACAAAAGCCGCCATAGCCTTGGCCATAGGCGAGCAAACCTTCGGTTTGCTTATCGCCACGAAAAATCTATTGCCTGCAATGGCATAAGTCCGGGCGATTAACAGCCGACGTTCCCATGTAGCATCGGCTAAATCACAAATAATGTGCATCGCATCGCATGACCCTCGAAATAGCGTTTCTGTTTATTTAAGACACAGAAACCTATTAATTCCTTCGGTGATCTTCGCTATGGCTTATCTCAACGATGCCTGCAGCCCCTAATACCAATTCCCTTCCATCAGTTATCAACCGATCATGGAATTTGGGCATGGAAACGATCATTGTTTAGACAATCTTACCCATGCCATGCCCTATGATGACCCACCAGCAAATCAAAGCAAACACACAGTTTGTTTTGTTTACTAACCGCTGGTCCATGGTTTTCCTGGGTGAGACGTTAACCTACACATCTGCAAGTCAAATCCCTCACCACTATGAATAATTTCCCGCCTTGTGCACCAGTACATTGACCTGAATGGATATAGGAAAAATCCATCTTTGTGGCGGCTGGCGGAAGTTTAACTCGACGAACATCGTTGTCAAATTTTATCCCTCGACTGGTATACGTCAAAGTGCGGATGCTAGTGAATAGATTCTTGTCGCTATTAGTATTATATTCGGTGATTTAGAGTTGGTGAATAAATTGTGATCTGAATCCGAACCAACGAAGAACAAATTAATTACAGTCTTGTTGTAACTTGATTATATATCAGTCAAAATGATACCATCCTGCAAATCAATTTATGAAATATTATTTGTTTCCAGATCTCGCCATCCCAGTTCATCAACGCATATGAACTCGCAATTGTGCAATTGACCACACAATTGAGTTGAGTAATTGTAGGGATGAACTCATCACATTATTCGACGATCATTCTTTCTACAGTTCCTATCCCGCTTCTACTAAGAAATGTCTATTCATTGATCGGATAGCTGACTCTAATCTCTGTTAAGTTAGCAACGTTTTAAATTCTATGGGCAGAGAGTTAGACTTTATCTTTACATCCGACTCAATCAATTCTTCAGTTTCACTCAGTCTCCTGGTCCTCTCAACCATCGATAACTACCGCCCCCTCTTCTCTTGACATTTTTTCTCGACTCCGCACCATCGTCTGGCCTCCAAATAATCTCTTGTAGTACAACTTTCACAAAGCAAATTTCCGGCTTATCAACGATTATCTAAGCAGACTCTCGTTCAACTACAATGAATGATCTATATAAGATGCTATTACACACTTTTACGAAGAAATTTACAATTCTGTCTCGCGGTACACTCCTTATTCTCGGTATTAAACGTCAACCTCATCACCCACTTGGTACAATCACAGGTTTCGTTCCCTACGCAATAAAACGAACAAGATGTGGGCCACTTTCCTCCAGAAGCGTACAGTTAACGATTATTCTAATTTTCTCGGGTGTTATTTTCGGTTTACCGAACTTTACAATACACCCTACCAAAACAACATAATCGATACACAAACTAACCTCACAAGATACCCCAAAGCCGTTTTTCAATTCGTCAATTAGAAGGAATGGAGCAAGGCTAATAACCTTGCCCGGAAAAACAAATTATTATGGAAAATTTAACAAATTTTACTTGCTAAATAAGACCAAAACCGGATCCCGGTTGTAGTGCAATGATGATGAATTAGAAGGAACGATCCAATGACTACCCCACTTCGCTTACCTACAAATCGGAAACCTCAACCGCCCCAGTTACTATCGCCAATCTCTTTGCCACTCACTTCAAACAATCCATCGCCAAAGACTCCTTTGTCCCTGACTCTTCGTATTTCGACTATTTACCTCACTTCTCTCTGGGCTCACTTTTGTCCCATTCCATTGATCAGCACTCGATTAAAAACAAATTACTCCAACTCAACGAAGAATTCACAGCAGGCCCCGGTGGTATACCTGCCATTCTTCTTAAAAAATGTTCATCTAATCTTTCAGTTCCCCTTTGGAAAATGTTTTACTTATCTCTATCTCAAGGGAAATTCTCTAACCTATATCCACTATTGACTTCATTATTAGTCTTAACGAGTCCCGCAAACTTTTTTTTTTCCCATCATATTCTTCACCGCCGCGGTTAAGTTATTAATTAAGTTAGTTAATAAGTTAAAGCTAAGAATCATTTGGAAAACCTCCTATATCACGCCTACACACATAAAAGAGCCCAAATACGCTGTCTCGAACAATTTCCCTAGTGCTACTCTTCCCCATATACCCAAGCATTTTGAAAGCTTTACTGTACGAAACGTTAGGCTTTCAATGCAAATCTCTCACTTCTCCTAGACAACACGTATTTTTTGCAGGCAGATCAACAACCACCAACCTAGTCGAATTTACATATTTCACACTAACAGCCCCAGACAGTGGCAAGAAGGTCCTCATGGTCACAACTGATCTCAGCAAGGCTTTCGACAAAATTTCTCATGAACTTATACTTTTTAAACGGTCCAACCTCGGTTTTGAATCCATTCTGTTACAATGGATGTCTTCCTACTTGGAAGATCGACTCTACAATGTTCGTTTCAGATCCGCGACATCTAATCCCTTCCTGGCTAACTTCGGGGTCCCCCAAGGCAGTCACTTAAGTTCCCTACTTTTAATTTTAACTACGAACGACATCGATAGAGTCATCAATCATCCCTGTGTGCCTCTCTATGCTGACGATACAAAATTCTATAAGACAATCATCTCTATAAGACCATCATGTTTATAAGACTATCATGTCTCTCTTATCATAGTCCCCTATGATAGTCCTATGTCTCCCCTTGATTCTGTGTTACTCCAAGCAAATCTCGACAACTTCCCGGTTTGATGTCGCAAACACTGCTTAGAATTTAATATCTCTAAATGCAAGTCTACAACGTTTTCACAAAAACACGTATCTTCTCCTCCCCTTCCCTAATCCCACCTGAATCAAACCCTCACCGTCGTCCAATCGATCCGCGACCTTGGATTTTTATATGATACAGAACTTAATTTCCTTTCACATATTGACGAGATGATTCTTAAGGCCAACTCAACCATAGGGTTTGTAAAAGGTCGACGTAAAGAATTCTCCAACCCCTGTCACCTGGTCCCTCTACTACTACACTACTCAAATATCCTAGTCAGGTATGGTTCCCCATCAGCAGACACACATTCGCAAAATCGAGAGCATTCAACGTCGCCTCTTACGTTTCGCTCTCCGTGGATTAGAATGGGCAAATCCGCCTCCAACGAACATATTTCACGAATGCTATGTAGTGTCCACTCCAAGTCATCCACTATTGATTTCATTATTAGCACCTCCGCTCTTAAACACCGCCTCCTGAACGTATGCCTCTAACGTCTTTTCATCACCCGTCCTATTCCTCACTACCGTAGTTAATTAAGTTAGTTAATAAGATAGCGCTAAGAATCATTTGTAAGCTTGCTATAAGCCAATAAATAGCGTACAGTCCCATCATACTAGAGTGGTTGTGAAGAGCCAGTAAGTTGACATAAGGACCAACATTGTAAAATAGGATACAACATTTAATCCTAAGTAAAAACTGTAACGTTATTGTAAATAAATGTGGATTTAAAACTGAAAAAAATGAATTGTCACCAATTGCTCTTTATCTACCAAACCGAAAAAGAGTTTTCTAGATGCAACTAATCGTTTCAGTGTTACGACACATTAAACTCAGGCAAACAGAAAGACACCACATTGTTTTTCCTCAACCTCATCCCTCTTTTGAGACAAGCACGGCAGAAAAAGGACTAAACTCAAGTTGATTAAATTTTTTTTAACAATGCTTTATTATTTTTATGAAACAGAAAGAATTAACATACGAAGTAACTTGGATTTATCTAGACAGAACATTAAACGAGGAGGAGTATCTTGAAATTTGAATTTGCGGTTGTAACAAAATGTTCACTAAACTAGTAGTATTTTAATTAATTATTTTTTTTTGTTGCATTTTGTTTCTATGTTTTATTAGAAATTATACGCTACCACGTTATTTCTGGCCATCAGATGGCGGAGCGCTGGCTGAGGCAGTCGACAACCCATTTGGTGGATAATCAAAGAAATATTCTCCATCATAATTTCGGTAATATTCATCATAATGTAAGTCCAAATAACCGTAAACACCATAATCATAATCGTAATCTCGAACTGCTGGCGAACGAACAGGAATCCTGGGAGCATGAGGAAGTCGCATTGGCCCCATTGGCATCATTCCTGGATGAGATGACGATGAGTTGGTATAGGACGAGTGGCTATAAGGAACTCCAGCAGCCCCAGGACGACCTTGCATCATTTGCATCATTCGGCGTTCTCGAGCTCGCAGCATTTCCTCTTTTTTCTTTTTATCTGAAGGTGGCTTTGCGAGGGAAACTTCAATTTTCGAGGTTCCGACTTCTTTACCGTTCAAATCTCGCATTGCGAGAACGGCATTATCGCGATCTTCAAAGTGCACAAAAGCGTAATCCTTGATTTTTTTAACGCGTTCTACTTTACCAAATTGCTCAAATTGAGTTTTCAATTGTTCCTCGCTAACTTCTTGGGTTAAGTTTCTCACATAGAGTATCTTAACTTTGGACATAGTTTGCTCATCTGGCTCTTCCTGGGGGTCAGCCCAATCAACAATGACATCGCATCCCCAAACCCTAATTCGACCAGTTCCAAGCCTACGCTTAGCCAACGAAGCTGCCTTATGGGATTCATATTGCAAGAAGCAGAATCCTCTGTTTTTCTTCTTATCATCTGGTGAGCTATAGATAATGACTTCAACAAGGCCAGCTGTTAGTTTGGCAAACTCCTCATATATTTCGTTTTTGCCCTTTGATTTGGGTATATTACCAACAAAAAGCCGCATGTTTGGAACGCTTACGTTAATTTTCAAACACTGGCCGGGCTTAATTTCAAAATTATCCAGTTGTTTAACTGCGTTAAGTGCACCGTCGCGAGATGTAAATGTCACAAATGCATAACCTCGATTGGTGCCGGCCATTGGGTCCATCATTAACCTAAGATCCCATATTGTACCACAATTTTCAAATAATGGAATGAGTTCATCCTCAAACATATCTTTTGGAATTTTTCCACAAAATACTTCACAACCCTTTCCTGGAGTTGGACCATTCCAATTTGGTGGTTGTCCGCTGTACTTTCGTTGCCCTGTAGTAACGTCTAGAATGTATCCAGAACGTTCTAGCATTTTCTTAATTTTCTCCTCGTCTGGGCCCTTTACTTGGACAGTTGCGGCCGGTGTTGGAACACCCTGCTGATTAGCACGACATTTTTGTCTATATGTTTTCATAACACCACATAAATAGGCAGACTTATTGGATACATGCTCCAGATTAGATTCAAGGAACTGCCTCAATACATTTACGGCCCCATCTACCGAAAACTCTTTGAGGGCATCTAATGCGCGCTCATCTAATTCAGCATGCGCTAATTTACCTGTTTTATATATATCGTCCAATTTTCCTGCAACCTTCTCATCTAACCCGTAATCTATAAGTTTCGGATAATCTTCCGTTCGCTCGCCATCGCCACGGTCTTCGGATTTTGGGGTTATGACCTCATCGACCAATTTCCCAGTACCTTCCGCCATATTCTTTTCTTGATTCGGATTTCTAAGCAAAAAAAAAATATAAAATAATATAAATATAATATAATAAATTATGCATACAATAGTTTTTGTTTTTTTTTTTTTTCAAAATGTTAATTACATACCAGCGCAGATTATGAAATTTCTTCGAAACAATTTAATGAAAAGAAATTAATTTTCCGCGACTTAGAAAATATGAAACGAATTTCTAGTATTTTCTGTAACACAGATGCAACCACAAACGATAGTTTTGAAATATATTTTTCAAACACCTATTCAATTTTTTGTTTTTTGGTTTTCCTTTTTTTCCGGAAGAAATTTCAAATTTACTTCTTTTCCGAATTAATTTTTCCTATGAATGACCGATTGAGCTAGTTATTACGATTCATTTTCGCAATTCGCCTACTTCTGTTCGGGGACGTTTTTCTATTTTTTCTCTAACAAGTGAGGATTTTAGATGGAATGGTTTCCATGGAAATTGTTTGGAACGAATTGGTGAAATGGTTATGACGATTTTAAAAAAATTATAATCGAACTCAAGGACTAGTCGATATGTCCATGTCAGTGACACACAACTCAACTTATTTATTATTGTTGTAATTGAATAGAAGTAGTTGCTCTACATAGGGGATGATTCATTTTATGATTCTCACAGGATACACGTGGGCCCGCAATTCCCCGAAAGCATATATTTACATACACAAATAAGAAACCCGGAATCGTGCTGTGGAAGTCCGGTTAAATCCGTCTGCCCCACATGATATGTTTCCTTCTATAAAACACGTATATCACTTTTCCATGGTCCCCTATTCAAACAATAAATCGATTGGAAAGCTTCCACTGAAAACACAATTTTGGAAAAAAAAAATCTAAATTTTCAGGGTTACCAACCCATTGTGAGACTATTGGAATTTACTCATGTCGATGAGGAAATTCGGTAGTTATAAAAAAATTGGTGGAACGCGCCTTATCTGGTAGTTGCAAAGAAAGTGGACGAAAAAACTATCGGCGGTGAGGACCAGCTCTTATAGATCGTTATCCTTTTAAGGATAAAAGAAAAATGCAAAAAGTCATGGTAAACAATAGAACGAAGACAGTCTAGTCTATATGAAGTGGGTAGAATTGCGCGACTCATTTAGGTTTAGCTCTGCAAACAGTGTTAGCTAATAGACGCTACAGAAATGATCCTGTGGCGATTCTAACAGATTCGACATATCACACGAACATGCAATCATAAACTATAGCACGGCAACAAAGAGGATCGAAAAAAGTGTTCTGGTGGGAATTTTATACACCATGTGAGATTTTGTAATTACTTATCACTACGTTCCTGAGCTCGGTAATAATCAACAAGAATTTTCAATTAAGAAAGAGTCGACTTCTGGTGGAGGTAGCGAGATGCCTCCTCATGCAATCTCATCTATAAGCACATTTTTGGGGAGAAGCCGTGAATACCCTCAACTATATACGGAACAGAGTTCCAACGAATTCCCTTGAAGGAAGAACTGTGGGGATTAGGAGTATTGTGCCAGACACGGGCACTTGTTTCACTCCTATCCCCATCCGCCTGTCACTAAAGGTTCCAAAAACTGTTCCGCCGAAAATTGCTCTCCAAAAGACATCGGTTCACCAGGAAAACAAACAAATAAATCTCCACAACACAAGCCATTCAACAGGAGGAAGAAAGTAAAGCACAGTTTGGTCTATTGTAGTGGATAATCTCTAATTTATTTAATGGGTATTGTTTGTCCTTTTCACAATTTTCACTATTGTATTTAATTACTCTTAATTGTTTATTTTTGTTATTTACTTAATTACGCAACAAGAAAACTCGACTTGGTTACAACTGTTTCTCACGCGACTATGGATGACAAAATTTACACTTAGTGAAGAGGAAACTCGACTCGCGGTTGAAATTCGCGTGTCCGCAGCGCTACGGACAGCGGGAGTGATGTGACCAGCGTGGTCAACGGATGGAAAACGACTCAACGATATTTAATCGTTTTGGGGTGAGTTTTCCCAAGAGAGAAAGTGTTTCTCTCGTGGTAAAAACAAGGAAGAAAGACTTGGCAATGTATGTGTATGTGTGAGTGAAGATCACATTGGTTTTTTTTCATACACAAGGCCATGGGAATGAACCTGAAACAAAGAAAGGAAAAAGGGATCGTGGAGTTCTTTGTTTATGTGAGAGGTTACTGGGGAACGAATCCAGAACTATGTAGAATAAAAGGAATTTATGGCCTGAGAGTTCAACTGAGTAATCAAGTTGGAACTCATTAGATGCTAGGTACATTTGGGATACTAGAATGATTGAGTTGTTAGCGTATCGCCCGAATGCCTGACGAACGACAGCGGTCTTATGTTTGCACATTGCGTGCTAAGAGAATTAGTTTCAGCGTCTATTGCGCTAATTATATGCAGCTGCTTGGGTTGGTTATTGTGGTGAGAAAAGGTCGCCAGCCAATGTGTATGAAAAGGGATTTACTGTACACATGATGAAGCTGGGAATAGGCGACGCAGTGAACCGAATTGTTTTCTTTTCAGGGATATGCTGTGGAACAGAGTTCTTAAAGGGAATTTTGAATTCAAATAAATGAATGCAAGTAAGAATTCTCTTACAGGTACTTTTAGGTTACATAACTTGGATTTCTTTAATGCGTGTATCATTTAAAATGCTAATGCGATTGCATTAGAGAAAGCTTATGCAGACTGTGTAGCAGTTATTGGGGTTTTTTCAGGAAGGCGAACTGTGGGGTTTGGCGGGCCGCCACAGTAGCCCCCCCCCCCCCCCTGAGACGTAGTTACGAAATAAGGAAGGTAGGACTGAAGGGGTGCTCGAATGGATGAAGGGTTGAACGCTTGGCGAACAAGGTGGCCCTGCATACTTCGGGAGGCGCTGTGATTAAATCAGTGGAACTGTCGTGGTGACTAGTTCCAGGTTATAGTCTGGACCTGGGTCGATACATATAGTAGACGCGGATGTTACTGCTTGATGCCATCAAGGAAAAGGGTGTGCGGCGTGGTCCACTAGCCTGTTGTGGGTCGCTTGGACCAACAGGTTTATCGTCCGATAGGTCGGAACCTATCGGACATCTGCTCGCATCCGCAGTCACGAAGTAGCGTGTGTGGGAAGATGCAGAAAGCGCTGGAGGTGTTAACCTGTTGTTGGCGGTACCTGCCAACAGGTTATACCTATCTAATAGATCTAATCCCATAGGGGCTCGCTGGCATCGTACGACGAAGTGCCAGGAGATGAGACCTATTGGGACTCACTGACATCATACAACGAATAGATAAAATGGAGAAAAACCGAGTCCAGAGTCGGTGGCTTTCGTCCATACGTTTGTATAGCGAATTGATTGCTGCTGGGACTGGTGACAGGGGGGCGGGCACTCTGTTGCGCGGCTTACCGATCGAGGGAGGACCCGCATATCGGCACCGGTGTCGACTACGGCGCTCGATATACGGCAGCTACAACCTCAACCGAACGGCAGGATGTGAGGAGGTGCCGGCCTGTCGCGCGTGGTTTAAGTTGGGCGACTTAACTTAGGGGGCTCCTGGCGTGTGGTTGGTTGTGTCCAACCGCAGGGCGCCCTAGGGTTAATAGATGCGCGCTCCGAAGGTATTGATGCACCTGAGATGTGTTAGGCGGCGTAGAGGGGCGTGTATTGCCTTTGGTTGTCGCTAAAGGTGAACCATGGTGGCTAAAAATTGGGGTACCTGCATGAGGTGGCCAGGTGAGGTTAAACCGGGCATCCTACTAATTGTGTGCTACGCGTAGTAGCTAATGTATAGTGAGGAGCCGGAATTGTGAAAGAAGGTGTCGAGCAATGGCGAGCGGAGTCGCGTGCAGACTGCATTTGGCGAGCCTGAGCGCCAAAATTTAATGAAGGGGCGAGTTTTGTGGTGTCGTGGTAGATATCCTCTCCACTAAGGATATGTTTTACCTACCACAAGAGAGAACCAGATCTCGTAATGCAGATCATGGTGGTATGTGTGTGATCGCACCCATCACCGTGTTTATCGTTGCATTTAGCAAAGGATAAACGAGAAAAAAAGGAACAAAGGGAGAAGCGACCAAATGCTTCGTCCGGTAATGAGGGTCGTGTTTACGCTGTGTATCGTCGCCATGATCGACGTTGGGAAGAAAAAAGGTGCTAATGGGATTGGTGGCAGAGACGAATCCCTTGTCTGCATTTGTATATGCAGGAAAATTAGTTTGTGGCGACGAAATTGATGATTGTTTGTCTATTGATGGTGAATCGCCGGTCGGCTTGCTGCAGCTGTAAAAACAAGCCGCCCGACGTTGCATTTCAACTCATAACAATGGGTGCCGAATGTTTTGTATTTATGGTGCATATGCACATTAAGGAACTATTTTTAGGAATTTTATCTAACGCGTTGTATGCATTAAATGTCCTTGGAGAAGGAAATGTTTCAGGTATGCTGAGTGGAGATTGCGGCGCAGGTATGGGAAATTGAAATTTGCCTGGGATTCTTGAAAAGGTAGAAAGAAATTCTTACAGGAAATTATATGCGAAGAGATGCATGAAGGTAAGTTTTCTTTCGCAGGGACTTTTTAGATTGTAGATTTGATCTATATAATGTGTGAAGCATTTAAGATGCTAATGCGATTGCATTAGCGAAAGCTCAGCGTGGACATCACTAGAGACGTGGTGTTCACCAAAATTTCCGAAACACCAAAACAAACTTAAAACGATCGACAAGGAAACCCTGAGAAGAGAACAACTATCGACTTCCCACTATCAAACAACTCTAACACAGAAGACGACGCCGAAAGCATGGGTGACAAGACCTCGGACAACTCGCACGCGAATCAAAATAAGACCATTGACGCACCGACAAGAAGGCCGGGGAAACCTCTGTGATGGTTTTCGCCACAGAAAATTTTATACAAGTGTATTTAAAATACGTGGCTGCGCCACTTGTGATATATATAAAGTTGTGACGTAAGTCAGTTGTAATATGATGTGTAATATAAAATTACTTAATACTGTCTTGGAATTAATCGGTTGCGTATTGGAATGTAAATTGTTGGAGAATTGCACAAAAAATTGTTCGAAGATCGTACACGTTGCTGCTACAACTGCTGAGGTCTCTCGGACAGATCCTGTCCGCAGCGCCAGTTGTGGTGTATATAGCCACAGAAAATTGGATATTTAAATACAAAATTGGTTACCTGTGGTTGGTCAGTTAGTCCAGGGTGGGGGACTCCTCCTCAGGTTCTTCCTCTTTTCGCGACCAGGGCGGCCACCGTCAAATGGTGATTTTAGAGAGTAGTCGATGTGTTTCTGTGGTTCTAATCGCACCACAAGCGATGGGATGTTCAACTCCTGCTTCCGAACTCAATTGTGTCTTTGACGGATCAACACGCGAACATGATGGATAGAGTTGGCCAGTCCAAGTTTAAACACTTGCGCTTTAATCGGCGCCCCAAGAAATCAAAGAGCCTTTATTCTTTTCTCTCCACGTTTAATTTCAGAAACTTTACTTTACAAAAATGTTTTAGTATTTTACTTTTTCCTTCAGTTTTTACTTTTTTCTTTTTCTTTTTACTTTTCACCCAAAAAAAGGAACGGGCTGACTGTTCTGTCAAAAAACTGTCCACAAACGGAATCATAACAAACATGCTGTTCCTTTCTCTCCCTCTCCATCACCATCCACTCCGAAAACAGATATCTAACTTTCACACGATCCACACTCGAACAGGAGTATGTTCGCACATTCAACATGTGGATCGTGTGTTTTTCCCACCACCTTACCATCTACTATTAAATTATACACCTCGCATAATACGGATGGGACTCAGAGGCAGACCCAGAAAGCTCTTCCACGACGACCACAACCAAGCACGTAGAATTTTCTAGAGTTGCCGAATTACCCATTAAGGAGGCTTTAAAAGAACCAGCCGCAGAAAAGTGGGTCCAAACCTGGCAATTGAAATAGCAGCCATTATTAATTGACTATTACCAGCCGATAAGTTTGGTGGGGCTACGACCCATTTTTTTTATTTATTTTTTATTAGACTTCTCTCGGGAGAGGCGAACCTACAGCGCCGAGTGGGCGCCCCGAGATGTCATCAAATAACTGTTGCAGTTCTTTTTGAACAGTTGCAGGTTCTAACGCTCCGGGAACACTCGCACACACTCGGGAAGGGAGTTCCACAGCTTCTTCGCGATGTAACGGAACGAGTTCTGATGCAGGGATGTTCGCGCCGTCGGGAGATGAACCACAAACGGGTGCGATCCGTCGGATTGTCTTGTGGAGCGCATAGAGGCCGAACTGCGTGGAACAATACCAAGAATATCTTTGACTTAATACAAGCAATATAAGTGCGTTTTTTTTATTTTACTTCACCCAGGAAAGGCAAACCTATAACGCTGAGTTAGCCTCATGAAATGCTATTTTTTTCTCGACTGGGTTCATCAGCCAAGCTCCAAACCATGTTCAAGGATTTCCCCCAACCATTTCACGAAGCCTAAAGCTTAATAGGTGGTGCAAGGCTAATAACCTTGCCCGGAAAAACAAATTATTATGGAAAATTGAACAAGTCTCAGACTTGTTAAATAAGGCTATGACCGGATCCCGGTTGTAGTGCCGATGATGATCATGATGATAGCTTAATGGGGTGGTATTCCACTGGTGGGGTGGGTTTTGGGAGATTACCTACCAGTCAGTAATTGTGCCGTACTGCACAATAACAAGAGTCGTCAGTTGAACCTAGGTTTGCACAATCAAACGCAAGACACAACCTCCTTACCAACTCAGCCATTGAGGCGAAGGTAAACCGAAGAATGTAAAACTAAGTTAACAAAGCTTAACCGAAGATAACCAAGTCATACTATGAAGGTATGAGTAGGGGCCGGAGGTGGGGGTAAATTAGAGAGGAAAGTGTAGAAAGCGCCACATAAGATTGGGGCAGGTTATAGGGGCAGCGTAGGAAGCGCCAAGTGAGATTGGTGGTGAGAATGATTTAGGGGGTGGTGCTTGAGAGTATGAGGTAGTGCGTTTGAAGTCGAACAACGTGGAGTTGGAGTTGAAATTTCTCAGCAACTGCGAGAGGGGTTCATTGGATCCATAAGAGGTGCGGCGAGGTTGAATATAGAGATTATGGGGATTACGCGTGTTACGAGGGTTTATGTTCAGAGGAATTAAGTTAAGGAGGTAGACTCAGTCGACCGAGCCGGAGAGGAGTCGATGGATGTACAGTATATCAGCCAAATACCCTACGCTACTGAGGTTGATTAGTTTTGAGGTTGATTAATTTGAGGCAGTTAATATATGGTTAATATATATTAGAGGGTTTTCTGATCCCAGCCACTGAAGAGCGAACAGCAGGAAGCGACGTTGAATACTTTCAACTCTGCGGATATGAGTCTTGTGATAATTGGAGCATACATTGCTAGAATATTTTAGCGGTGGATGGACGAAGGAAAGGTAAAGGTAAAGATATCGATTTACGTAGAAGTTTAAGAATTTCTTAGACCACCATTTCACCAATCCGATAGCAGAATTGGCTTTCAGGATAATCTCGTCGATGTGTAAGGGGAAGTTAAGCTCACTGTCACATAGGATCCCAAGTTCTCGTATAGTTTGGACAATGGTTAGGGAACTGGTTCTGAAAAAAATAGATGCGTGGGGATGTGTGGATATGCTTACGAGAAAACGTTATGGATGGGCACTCGACGATGTTAAGTACAAAGCAGTTTTTACCACACCAAAACGAGAAGTTGTCGATATCTGTATGCAGGCGTGCAGAATCAAGTAGTGATGCGATGATCTCATATATCATAGTGTCATTAGCGTATAGAGACAAAGTGGAATGTTTAATGATCTTATCAATGTCATTAGTTCCAAGTATAAACAGGATAGGGCCCAGGTAGCTCCTTTGAGGGACCCCAGAGGCAGCAAGGAAGGGGTTGGATATCATGGATCTAAACCCAGCCGTAAAAAGTCTAACCTTTAGATAGGAAGAAATCCATTTCAGCAGACTAGGTTCCAGCCGAGGGTGGATAATTTGAAGAGGATAAGATTGTGGGATATTTTGTCAAATGCTTTACTGAGCTTTACTGATATTTTGTCAAGTGCTTTACTGACTGTCTACCTCATTACCGCGCTCTAGTGCTGAGAGTGTAAAAGTGGTGAACTCCACAAAGTTGGTTGTAGTTATCGGCCATTGAGAAAACCATGTTGATTTGGTGAAATAAAAGATTTGCATCGCAAACTAAGAGATTTGTATAGAATGCTTTCGAGAATCTTGGGTAAGTAGGACAGTTTGGCGATGGGGCGGTAGTTCGGATCCTTTTTGGGTCCCTTCTTATAGATGGAGGTGATGAAGGAAGTTTTCCAAATATGGGGGAATACGCCTTGAGAGAGTGAAAGATTGAAAATCAGTGAGTGGGGAGCAGAGAGAATGGCTGGGCATTTCTTGAGGACAATTGCGGGGTTTCCATAAGGGCCCGATGTGAACCCGTCTTTAAGTTGGATTAGCTTGGATTCGATTAAGCACGGATCAAACGGGTCGAGGGTAAAGTTAGGTAACTAACTGTATGACAGGTCAGGAACAAGGCCAGGAACAAGGGTGTCATTAGTAAATGACTGTTTGAGGTGAGTAGCGAAAAGATTGGCAGTAGTAAAAGATCAGATGTGTTGGAATACACCTTGAGATATTGAGAGATTGAAGAACATCGAGTGGGGAGCAGAGAGAATGAATGAGCATTTCTTGAAGAACATTACAGAGATATTATCAGGACCCGGTGTGAACTATTCTTTAATAGGGGTGGATCAAAGGGGTTGAATGGATGAGCATTTGTTGAGGAGAATTGCAGAGATACTATCAGGGTCCGGTGTGAACTCGACTTTAAGTTGGAGTAGCTTGGATTCGATTAGAGGCGGATCACACGGGTTGGGGGTAAGGGGCTCGAGGATAAAGTTAGGTAAATACTCGATGTATGGCGGGTCAGGAACAAAGATGTCATTAGTGAATGACTGTTTGAAGTGAGTAGCGAAGAGATTAGCAATAGTAACAGGATCAGACGAGGTAAGAGAGTTTAAGGTAAGCGAATTGGGGTAACCGTCAGATTTAGGTTTATGATTGACAATTTGAAAGAAGGTTTTGGGGCAATTTTTCTGGTAAAATTATATGTTTTCTAGCAGATAAGTTATACGGAGTTACCATTTTAAGTTACACAAATTATCAATTAACATACAGTGTACAAAGTTAATCAGAAGGTTCTAAAAGTGTATGTAACCTAGAATAAGTTTTACCAATAAAAACAATCGCCGCCGTAACCGAAGTTTTATCACCGGCAAACGAAGTGGTCACGATACGACACACGACAAAGCAGTGGGGTCGTCTTAGTGAACCTGTGTCGACACGGCACTTACTACAGACAATTAAAAACATACCCCCATAATTGGTGACCCCGACGTGATCTGAACACGCAACCTTCTGATCGCATCACACCTGAAGTGGAATCAGACAAGGGTTCCATCCCCAACGTGGTATCATCAACAGCAGCCTATCGGCGACACCTCCCGCAGCCAGTGTTCCCAACGTTGGACCACAGGTGACAAAACATTTTTTTTTCCTTTTCTTTTGTTTTCTCTTTATTGGGCGAGCTCCTTTTGAGCCATCGAAAATACAAGTATTTCCCTTCGGTGGCTTAGTAAAAAGAAAAACAATACCGGTGATTTACCGAGTAATTCAAGAAAAATCTAAGTTATTTTCTAAAAACATAAACCCATAATTGGTGACCCCGACGTGATTTATCGGTATCCAAAACTCAATTGATTACTGCCACCGAAGCGACAGAATACCAACATTCTATCCATGATGACCATATTTGGTAATTTTACTGGTCGAGTTGGTGTGCCACCACAGAAGGGTTGAAACGCACACACACGATGACCCATTTGGTTGCTCATCGCGTGTGTCGCCCAGCATGCGAACCATTTACATGGTATTAAAGAAAATAAACAATTTTCGCAGCTGGGGCAAGTCCTCCTGAAAAGGGTTAAAATGTTTACACGATCAGTGACTGTGTATAGCATTATTGCTGATCGTGTACATCACATTTGCATGGTAGGATATGTTTATTCGACCAGCACTGTGTGGCGCATTCATGCTGATCGGGGCGCGCGTTGCTGGCGTCCACTTATATGAATCGCCATGCACGCGTATGGGAAAAATTTTTTCCTCTTGTGTGCTTGGACAACGGTGGTGATTTTCGTCGGCTACGTAATATGTACCGAGTTATATTTTAGGCGCGTTTCACTGGTACTTTTGGGCAGTGTTGATTGCGGCATTTGCAACCGGATTTGCTTTTGTAGTACATGGTGCCATTCGCACTATTATGCCTGGTGTAGGCAATGTCTGTTGTTGCTGATGTATTTTTCTTATCAGCAGACATTGTGCTCCACAGATTTTTGGTGGTTACTGGTATAACCAATGCAGGTAGGTACTTGCTCTATCGAAAATAGGGTGCTTATGCAAAGGGAGATACCTGGTGTATATGGACAGGTGAGCAGTGGCGTTCGCAAGAACCGCCACAAGTTTTGTAGAGTGATCGGGTTACATAGGGGTTTAGGAATTCCTTCGACCAGCGTTTGACAAACCCAAGGGCGGCGTTGGCCTTAAGGATTATGTCATCAATATGTGTGGTAAATTTAAGCTCCTTGTCGCATATGTCGCCCAGGTAAAGTTAAACTTAAACTGACAGCCTTGCGCCTGAGAGACATACTATAATTGGGGACGCAAAGTTCGTCGTCCGTCACTAATCCGCCACCAGTTGGTATGAGATCGGCCCCTTTTAGATTTACCTATTTCACTAATCACCATATCAAAACGTAGGAGATCTGGAATATTAGAGATATCGCTATCATGGAGAATTTGTTCATCCCTGGCACCACGGAGAGCGTGGTAAATAATAGGGACTGCCTGTTTGTCTTGGATAAGACCTTTACTATCCAAGAAGGGGAATGCTTCTGGGGGAATAAACTCATTCTGGGGAGTATTCTCCATACACGAGGGTGAGCTGGCAAGTTTCCGACCTAACAAATATTCAAGACATTTTTTCTTAAAATGTATTTTTATTTTTCTACATAGTCTCCTTGTAACTCTACACACTTCTTCCAGCGATGATCCTATCTCTCTAACCTGTCCAAATAGTACTCGGCGTTTTTCTCTGCAAAATAACTGTTCACGAAGGTGATTAACTCCTCATGTGACTAAATCTCTGTCCTCCGAGCCCAATTTTTAGATTAAGGAACAAAAAGAAATCGCTTGGGGCTAGATCTGGTGAGTAAGGCGGATGTTCAACCAGCTCAAATCGTAATTTGTGGATTTCCGCTATGGCAACCGCTGAGGTGTGAGACGGCGCGTTGTATTGGTGGAACAGAATTTTCTTTTTCTGCAAATGTGGACGTTTTTCCACAATTTCTGCCTTCAGTTAGTCAAGTTATGATGCGTAGTATGCTCCTGTAACGGTTCTTCCTTTTTGAAGATAATCGATTAAGATAACTCTATGACTTTCCCAAAAAACACTCGCCGTCACTTTCCCAGCCGAAAAACCGTTTTTGCTTTTTTGGAGCCGATTCCTCCTTTGCAGTCCATTGTTTTGACTGTATTTTTGTTTCGGGCGTATAATGGTGTATCCAAGTTTCATTGACAGTAATTAATCGGCGCCAAAACTCGGATTTATTGCGCCTAAGCTGCGCCAACAGAGCATTGGAAATGTTCATTCGAACACGTTTTTGGCTAACGTGAGCAAACGCGGGACCCAACGTGCGGACAGCTTTCTCATGCCTAAATCTTGATTTAATATGTGACAAACACGTTCTTTGGACATTTTCATAGCCTCTGCTATCTCTCTCACTTTAATTCGGCGGTCTAGCACCATTTGGTGAACTTGTGGCGGTTCCATTAAACGCCACTACTTACCTTTTTATTAATTACCCCAGAACCTCCCCCCAAAGCACCCAAAATCATTATCATTCGCTAATGCAATTGCATTAGCATCTTCAAATATTTCCCCCAGGGGCATGGTTGCATGCGTCGCATCATGTTCCTGAAAAACAATTCGGTTACAGCACCAAGTAACCGACATGAAACCAGAAGGATGTCAATGCTCACATCGCCCAATGAATTCCGCCACACACGTGCAGGGAATATTCCCTTGTTTTATCTGCATGCACATCAGCCGGTCGTCCGACGGACAGGCACATCATAGCTCACGACTGGCCGCCAAAGGAAACCGAATTCTCCATAGTGTTGTTGCGGTTCCGCCAAACCCCACGGTACGCTTTCCTTAAAAACCCCCATAACACCCATCTTCCCATATAATTTCGCCAATGCAATCGCATAAGGCACCTGAAAATGCTACACGCATTAATTGGGGCAAAGCTATAATCGTAAAGCTTCTGAAAGAGAATCCTTACCTTTTCAAGCATTCCTTCGCTTACAAATCCCCTGTAAGAGTTCTTACCTTCCTTATCATAAATTATCCTGAAAAGAAAAACCCCGGTTCACATATCATGTAACCATTCCAGCCAGAGATAATTATCATGGCGTCGCCTATTCCCAGCTTCATTCATGTATACGATAAATTGCTTTATGCATACATTGGCTGGCGACGTTTTTCTCCCAGCAATAAAATTCCCTGACTCCCACAATGTGCAACCCAAAGCAAATACGCATTCCGCGTCCCTTGGCATCAATTGAAATCCAAGCATAAACAATGCAAATAGGTATTCAATACGTACCCTTACTAACGATGCCATAAACACCATTTCCCAGTAACCTAGCTAAAACTAATTACCACATTTCCACATCGCATCGTGGTCTCTTTGTTTAGCTGCTACGCACATGCATCCGACGATTTCGGTTTTATTTGCTTTACCGAAATTGTATCCTAGGAATGCACTTTATGTCTTTCTTTGTTCTAGGCACACATACCACCATGATCACGATGAGCGAGTGAGCTCTGAACGAGCAATATATCGTTGAGTCGTAATTCAATCTCCGTAGCGGACGGGTGAGCACCATCCACCGTACCGGCGCCGGTACGGTGTGAACCGAGAAGTTAAGTCGAGAAAGCGCGTATCGGATAAAGAAGTTTTTATTGATTCCTCAATTTTTATTATATTTCGTTAATTTTGACATAGTGAGTCCAATTTATATTGAACGTACGCTACATACGCGTCAGTTTTTGTACAATCGTAGAACTGAAAGTGAACCCTAAATAACAATAAAAAGAAACCTCTCCAGAATAAATAATAGTATGTTTTAATTGCCAACTGCGGGCGGGTTTTTTTCCCTTTGCATTCGGTTGTGGCCAAACGTGGCGGTGTCGCTGAATTGGATTCGTTCTTTTAATCAACGTTGGACCGAACTCGGTGGAACATTTAGTGGAAGTAGTGGGTGGATGGTGGAATCCGCGTCCATGCCGACGCAAAGACCATTCCTTCCCCACAGTGTAAATACACACACGAGAGATCGACCCTATGAGACGCCATCGATATGTGCACGATCAGCATAGATGCTGTACGCAATTGCCGATCGTATAAACATCCAAATTCCTGTCCGCATGATGGCTTGCCCAGTTGCAACGACTTCTCTTGGTATTTTCCTTTTTTGGATTTGTGTATCTGAGGTTCGCGTACACAGGGACACACAGCATGAGCGTCCGGGATGATCATCGCGCGTTTGGCTGCACCCTCGCTGGGACCAATGTGCCGGGGATCTTCTCCCATTCACTGGACGAGGAAGGAAATTCAATTTTGTCTCTTACCAGTCAGTAGAGTATCAACCTTTGGTGAGGGAGCACAACTGGTGGAATATAATAAACCGAAGTACACACCCCGGGTCGAAATCGAATGCCGTGTCTTCGTCGAGTATACCAGTGAGGCGATTAAAGTGTTATGTTGAAATTGTGTCGATGAATTAACTTGACCATTTCTGTAAAGAAACATTAAGTTCTAAGTTATGTAAAATAATACCGCTGTCGACAAATGAATCCGAGTTTTAAGTTTGTTATAATAAAGAACATTTGCCACCAAGTGACCTTAAGTTGTTTTTGGAGTGTATGAAGTGCGCGTGTGGTTCCGGCAGTTGGACGGGGTTGGCGTTTCGCTCAAACGACTCTTCGGGAATTTTAGTGAACCTGTACCCTTGTGGCGCATTACTAAAGACATAGATATCCACCTGAAAAAATCCCCACAAACGTTAGCGATGTTGTGGGGGGTTTCTCTATTCTACATGAGAACCAACCAACAATCTCAACCAAAATTTCCACCTAATTTCGACCGCTTTCAGCGCGTCATACCTACCCATTTCCTTTATATGTATTCCCCTGTAAAACATGTCAAACGGACGTATAGCTAAACTCATTATCCTTTGCAGATAATGCATAATTGAGTCACATTACATTAGCCACATTCTTATCATACGGCAACTCCATTCTTGCTAACCATGAGTTTCCCATCGGAAATCTCATAATGGCGGTTAGCAACAACAAGTCTAAACGAACGACGCTGTTGCATCATAGCAAAATAGCTGGGGTTATTTCAGCGTCTTAGAGTCTGGTTCTCACGCGGATTATTTCCCAAGCATCAGCGGCGTCCTATCGACTTTCCCTCAGATCATCCATTCGCTTGGGATCAATGATCTCTTTTTGCAGGGGAGTAACATTAGCTAGGTTTCCCTCTCATTCGTATTCCTTTCCACGGTTCAATGTGCTCCGACTGCACCATAGCCGTACAACTGGGTCACCAGGTCATGTCAGTAACTGCATCTGATACCAACACACACAACCAAAGCTACCCCGAGATCACAGCATATCATGTTTTCTGTTCTCTCATTCTTCATGTCCGTCAATTACCCTATTAACAAAAGTTACTCACACTTTGACGGGCGTGAGGTTGAGAGTTCAGAGGCGTAGTCTCTTTTGGTTGTCCTGTGTGTGGAATGAAATATGAATTTCAACCCTAATTCACACCAGTCGCTATTCAATCATCACCGCGGTCGGCCACGCTGCACCGCGTTAAAGAGTCACATCTTAATCACCAGGGCGAAAGGTCGCGTCGCGTATTCGGCAACAATAAAAAAACTAACGAAATAAAACGAAGAATCATTAATTTAAAACCATTCCTAGAGTGTAAAATTGTATATTGTGTATGTTTTAAGTTCATCTATGTAAATAAGGATGCTTGTAAACCAAATTAAATATTAAAATAATAAAAATAAAGAACATTATCTATAAAGGAACCTCCAGTGAGTTTCGTTTGTTTACTCTTTGTTTGTGGGTTAAACTGAATCCTGTGCCATACGCTGGCAACAATACTTTTCAACCCCCACAATGTTATCGTCAGTTGTTGCAGTTTTTGAACGTCTTATGTTGCGACTCTGGTGTTCTATACATTCCAAGGCTGGAACACAAACACTGCCTCTCGAACACTCGAAACTTCAGGTAGAATGGGGATATGTTATACCATACCGGGCGCCCATACACCAATACACTAAGAGTGCTACAGAAGAGACTTCTTGTCATAGCATATACGTTCTTAGCGGCGGAAAGAGCTACTGTTAAACCCTTATCAAAATAAAGATACTAATCTAGGCAAATACCAAGATATCTGACTATAGTTTTTACTTGTACTGAAAGATTGTTTTGGGAATAAAGATATGAGATGGATGTCCGATGAGAAACCGAGGAGTCGGGAATGATCCAGCTCGCAGGACCATAAAATAGCGTAGAGAAAGACCGTTCGAGGAGATAATAACCGAGATAACAAGTCCCACCAATCGATTTACCAATGAACAGTAATAAGTTGTTGGTCGAGTAAGCTTTCCATTATGTGTTCATGGTCCGATGCAGTCCCGGAAGCAGAAGGTCATGTTCTCTCGATTCTAAAGATGAGCCACAGGAATTGTGTAGTAAAAACGAATGGTTTTGAATGCATTCATAATTTCTTTTGCACTATTTTTTCTTTTCTTTATCTAATTCAATGTTTAGTGGGAACATACAATTCGGTGCTTTGATCACAAATTCTTTAACGAGTAAACTATTGTCAAATATGTCAAATGAAATCAATGACAATCCACTTTGTCGGAAGTACTTTTTCACCAAAAAACTCTTTCAACCTTCTCCCGCAAAAGGCGCCGTTTCCGATTTTTCCTTTCAGATTTCGATTTGATCTTTATACGACACGCCACCAACTCCTTTGTTCATGAGGGATACGATCTTAAAACGAGATAAGATCGGAGTTCTTGTGATCTTTATTTACTTTTCGGCTGTCACCGACCACTCGTTATCAGCTGGCCGTTGGCAGCTGGCAAATCGCGAATGTAATAGAATTTTATTATTATTTATTGGCCTGTAAGAACCCGGAAGTTCATGACCTCACCGACTCGGCTTCGACATCGTTCCCTGTCCTGGGCACTCTCCTTCCACGCTTGACAATTCGATCCGATCTCCTCAAGGTCAAACCTAACATTGTACTCCCATCTCCGTCGCGGCCGTCCTACCGGTCTCTTTCCCGTTGGTCTACCGTCAAGAATTCTATGCACGGTCCTATCGTTCCCCATTCGCGCCACGTGTCCGGCCCATCTTAATCTTCGCGACTTGATTACTCTCACTATTGTAGGTTTGCGATATAGCTCTTCCAATTCGTGGTTATGGAGTCTCCTCCATTGTCCTGCCTCCTCGTCATATTTACCACCAAAGATGCCCCTCAAAACTTTATTCTCGAATACGCGGAATTTGTTTTCTTCCCGTTTTGTGAGAGCCCATGTTTCGCATCCATATAGAACAATCCGCATGATTATGGTTCTATAGACACGGATCTTTATGTTACGTGATAGCAGTCTGGATTTCAGCAGTTTACTGACTGCATGCCAACTCGCGTTGCCGGAATGCAGTCTCTTGTTAATTGCCTTCGACATTTCATTACTGGCCGTCAGTATCGTTCCCAGATATTTAAATTCTTCAACTTTTTCAAATATCTTACCTCTGACGTTTATATGTGTTATCTGAGGTCCACCTGCTCTCGCCGTAATCATGTATTTTGTTTTGTCTTCATGATGATTTCACAGTTTTTACTAACAGTCTCTAGATTATCGCCCAGAACGGCGATGTCATCCGCATCTGCGAGCACTTGTGTGACCCCGTTCAGGAATGATCCGGCCATGTTGTCGTCTTGTACCTTTCTGATGACATACTCGAGCACAAGGTTAAAGAGACACGGTGATAGACCATCTCCCTGCTTTAGTCCGTCCCGGATTTCAAATGGTTCTGAGAGGTGGTTTTCTATTCTGACTCGCCCTTTGTTTTCGTTCATGCAAATTTGAATGAGGGCAGATATACACAAGCACAAGCACATAGTGAAGACACCGAAAGGAAATTTGAATAAGCAAAGCATCAGAACCGTATACCATAGCGATAACATACCAATTCCACATCAGTTGAGTGTACTTGAATTTGGAAACCGAATTCGTGCACGCGGCAGTGGCCTGATGTGTTGACCATTGGTTACATTTTTTATGATTCTAACCATCGTCCCAATACGCGATATCATCTAAAGACTTCTACCAGATGCCTTCGATAGAATTTTTCTTCAACAGTTTTTCGATGACCGGAAATTAAACACCAAATTCTAGAAAACAGAAACTATCCTTTTTAGAAAGCCCCTGTCCAGGACACGATGGATACAAAACGGAATTGGGAAAATGACGCGGATTCGTAAATTGATTATTATTTAATATTCTATTACATTCTAGGAAAAAAAAAAGAAACAAAATCGTAGAAAATTCTAGGGCAAAGAACATCAGAGGTATGTATGTCGGCATAAATTCAATTAGAAATGGCTACCGAGGAAGAGCCGAAATAATTCGAGACGCAAACGGCTGTCTGGTCACAGAAACAAACAATGTCGTGACAAGATGGAAGCAGTACTTTGAAAACCTGTTCAATGTGGGCACCCATCAACCACAAATAAACGCCCAGTCGTACGTACAGTCGAGCTTCAGATCCCAGAGCCGTCTCTCAACGAAGTTGTAGACGCAATAAAGCGATTGAAAAACAACAAGGCTCCCGGAGTCGACTGCATACCGGCAGAACTTGTGAAGCATGGAGGAGAGGCAACCGCTCGAAAGATCCACCAGCTCATCCAAACAATATGGGATAAGGAAGTCACTCTGGAAGAATGGAAAACCTAAATAGTCAACCCCATTTTCAAAAAAGGCGACAGATCTGACTGCGAAAACTACAGAGGAATATCATTGCTCCCAACCGCATACAAAATATTAACAAATGTCATTCTGGCGAGAATCACACCGTACGCAGAAGAGATACTGGGAGACTACCAATGTGGATTCCGTAGGAACCGGTCAACAAGCGACCAAATGTTCACAATAAGACAACTGCTGGAAAAGAAGTGGGAGTACGGAGAGACAGTTCACCAACTGTTCGTTGACTTCAAAAAAGCCTACGACTCAGTCGCAAGGCAGAGACTCTACCATATTCTAATTTTCGTCACACCAGTTTATCAATGCTTTATTTATAATTTTTTCAGATACCTTGCTGATGTTTGGAAGCAAACTAATCGAGCGATGATTGGCTGGTGTTGGCGATGCAAGCACCTCGACATGAAGAGCAGGGAAAGCGCCAGCACACAAGCACTCACCACAACGATCAGCTGTACACCGATACATAAAACCACTCAAGAGGGAAAAGCACTCAAAAAACGACGATCAGCTGTATGTCGATTGCGAAAAATCACTCAGGAGAAAACGAGTGAAAGAGTAGACCATCCAGAAAACAAGCTGCTGGCTATATAAGGCGAGCGCAAGGATGAAACAGCAGCAGAACCGTCACCTAGCCGAACTTTATCAGTATTAGAGTCGATGGAAAATCCGACTAAACCCAGCCAAAGCAGTAGCTATCATTCTGAATAGTAAACACTCCCAACCTACTTCTCGATATCCACAGAATATTCGAATACAAATAGGAGGTACTACGATTAGATCACAGGACAAGATGAAATATCTTGGGGTCATCTAAACCTCAAAAATGAATTTCACCAAACATGTGACCCACATTCTTCAAAGGGGCCTCGGTCGGTCTAAGCAACTGCACAACATTTTGAAGTGGAGCAACAAAGTTGGCACCAAAGTTAAGGTCCTCTGCTGTAAGCAGCTGATCCGATCTGGAATATCGTACACCTTTCCCATATGGTCCTCCATATCTTCGGCTCAAATGGAAAGACTTCGAGTTTTCGAAAGAAACCTCCTCAGAAGATGCATCAACCACTCTAGAAGGCCTGACGGTCGCCATTGTCCCAACTCTCGCCTATACGAAGGTGCCTCCGTTACCCCTATCGACGAGTACTTGCTACAATTAGCATACAAGTACCTCGAAAGCATTCAGAACAGCGAGAACCTACTTGTACGGGAGTCTTGCATTCTTGACCCTTCTCTCTCTCGATCTCTTCGGATCAGACCATCACAATTTCTTCTTCAGTACAAAACTGAAGAAAGCACCCTTCCCAACAACATTCCCTTCTAAGAAAAAAGATTCCTGGACCTATCCCATAGGGTCTACTGATAACACCACAGACACACACACACGCACGCGCAATACATGACGGCACAAACATACACACACACCGACCAAAGCGTAGATTATCAAACGCCAAAGACGTGATCTACGTTTACTACCGCACTCAAGACCCACCGGCCTTGTACGATTTCTTCCCACCATCCCCCCATCCAAGTAGTTAGAGAACACCTGAACTAACCCTGTCCAAACTATCCTTAGATACCTCCCCCCTTTTGCCTTTTCAGATATCTCGAGACCGAGCCCAACATCCTCACGAATGTGGGTGATTCTGGTTATCGCAGGATGACCAGAAGCCAGAGACAAGATGAAGGGCACATCTGTCCTTGCCCCGCCAAAGTCGGCCTCTCGCCACCCATTTTTTGTTTTTTTGAAACAGCAGGAGTCGGCACCGGAACTCCTCACCAAGAAGGTCTTATCGAGACCAGCGGCAAGAGAAGTAATAATAAAAAAAAAACAGATTTAATTATAATAAATAAACGCTTAGGAAAATGAGCGAGATTGTATCGTGTTTTTGCTGGACTTCTTCCGTTTCGTTGTATTGATTCGTTTGGTCGGGTTGTCTTCGCTTTCATTTTTTTAGGGATTTGTACTGGGTATGACTCCAACGCCCGTTCGTCCAGAGCAGAGTCCGGCTCTGGAGCTACAATCTGCTCATTCAAAATCATCGTTGGCCAGCCAGTGCCGGATATACAGTCCATTAAGGGAGAAACTGAGGCGTCGCTAGAGAAAGCGTCGTCCGCGATTTCAGTTTTTCTTTTCTTTTCAGTAACAGCTGAATTGGTCCTATTCTTGCCGCTTTTGGGGATGGGGTGGACTTCTGCAGTTTTCCAACGGGTTGAAAAATATACATTATTTAGAGCGTTGTTGAATAAAACAGTGTACACCTTCACTGTTTCAAGAGGCAAGGGCTTTAGAACAATGTTTTGAATACTATCCATTCCAGAAGATTTCTTGTTCTTAAGGGATCTGAGGATGTCCGTAAGTTCATCCTTGTTGCGCAAATATGTTTGTGTTTAGATTTATCAGCGGAGAATCCGCTTTATTGCTTCCTTTAAAGGTAGTGGAAGTTCTGTTTTCGAGACGGCAATTGTTAAGCTTATGACGTGTCGAACTATAGTTTTGGAGCCCTGATTTCCAGATCGGGCTCCTCGCTAGTATAGTGGTTAGTATACCCGCCTGTCACGCGGGAGGGCGGGGTTCGATTCCCCGTCGGGGAGCCTCTGGCGCAAGGCTAATGACCTTGCCCGGAAAAAACACCTCATTATGGAAAATTTAACAAGCCCGAGGACTTGCTAAATAAGGCTAAGACCGGATCCCGGTTGTAGTGCCGATGATGATGATGATGATTTCCAGATCGCGGTTAGAATGAACGGAATAGAAAAATTGAGTTCGCTTTCTTTTGAGGATCCTCGATTATTATTAGCTCTTCGTTAGAGTTGACGTGGTCCAAGGTTAGTCCTGCGTTCAGCAGGGGTTAACAATTTGCCTGCGTCCGTGGGACACACTATAAGGATTTCATTATAATCTTTCCTTCTAAACACTTTATTTATTTGTGGGAACATATTCTGTCCACTAGCTTTAACGGCTTGAATTATGTTGTTCCAGTCGTCATTAATTGCTGATCAGTTTTTTAAGGCATTTGACTAGTAACTTAATCGTCTTTATTTTCTGGCTATTTGGATCGCTGAACTGTCTATAAAGCAGTTTCAGATTGGAGAGCAAAATGCTCTTTTCTCTATACAGAGCGTCAATCGTTGAGTTTCTGTATCGGTTTGTAGGGCCCTCCATGTGAGTTATTTTTGGGATAGAACGATTCATTGTATTAGTAACAATGTTCTCCATCAATAAAACATAATGATGAAATTTGTCATTATGAAGATCCCTGTCAGTCGGTGGGTCTGTAGGTGTGTGGTATGTTAGGCGTAGGGATTATGAGGCGTCTCTTTTCTGCCTCGTCTCGATAGGGTGTCCGTCCAACACTGGTCCACCGAGACGTCCCAACTACTTGCTCGATCGCCGAGCTTCGATGTTCAATGTAAACAACGGCTGTTTCCTTAAGTCTATTTTATTTATTCTGGTGAAACTTAATCTAGGTTAACATAGGTCTTGAGAATAATTTGATGAAAACTTATTTTAGTTAAAACATACAATCTTAGTAATTTAGTGTAACTTACATTTTAATTAGATACACGGTGTTTATACACTACGCTTATGTTGTACAAATTGTGGATAATTTGATGAAAACTTATTTTAGTTAAAACATAAAATCTTAGTAATTTAGTGTAACTTACATTTTAATTAGATACACGGTATTTATACACTACGCTTACGTTGTACAAATTGTGGATAATTTGATGAAAACTTATTTTAGTTAAAACATACAATCTTAGTAATTTAGTGTAACTTACATTTTAATTAGATACACGGTATTTATACACTACGCTTACGTTGTACAAATTGTGGATAATTTGATGAAAACTTATTTTAGTTAAGACATACAGTCTTAGTAATTTAGTGTAACTTACATTTTAATTAGATACACGGTATTTATACAATTTTCAATTTGATACACTGTATTTATATAATTTCAATTTGATACACTGTATTTATATAATTTTAATTTGATACACTGTATTTTATATAATTTTAATTTGATACACTGTAGTTATATAATTTTAATTTGATACACTGTAGTTATATAATTCCGATTTGATACCCTGTATTTATATAATTTTAATTTGATACACTGTAGTTATATAATTCTAATTTGATACACTGTAGTTATATAATTTTAATTTGATACACTGTAGTTATATAATTCTAATTTGATACACTGTAGTTATATAATTCCAATTTGATACCCTGTATTTATATAATTTTAATTTGATACACTGTAGTTATATAATTCCAATTTGATACCCTGTATTTATATAATTTTAATTTGATACACTGTAGTTATATAATTCTAATTTGATACACTGTAGTTATATAATTCTAATTTGATACACTGTAGTTATATAATTTTAATTTGATACACTGTAGTTATATAATTCTAATTTGATACACTGTAGTTATATAATTCCAATTTGATACCCTGTATTTATATAATTTTAATTTGATACACTGTAGTTATATAATTCTAATTTGATACACTGTAGTTATATAATTCTAATTTGATACACTGTAGTTATATAATTCTAATTTGATACACTGTAGTTATATAATTCTAATTTGATACACTGTAGTTATATAATTTTAATTTGATACACTGTAGTTATATAATTCTAATTTGATACACTGTAGTTATATAATTCTAATTTGATACACTGTAGTTATATAATTTTAATTTGATACACTGTAGTTATATAATTCTAATTTGATACACTGTAGTTATATAATTCTAATTTGATACACTGTAGTTATATAATTTTAATTTGATACACTGTAGTTATATAATTCCGATTTGATACCCTGTATTTATATAATTTTAATTTGATACACTGTAGTTATATAATTCTAATTTGATACACTGTAGTTATATAATTTCAATTTGATACACTGTATGGTGACAATACGTTTAGGTTGTACGAAATGTATTTCATTTCACGTAAACAGACACTGTATGGTGACAATACGTTTAAGTTGTACGAAATGTATTTCATTTCACGTAAACAGATGTTGGTGGTCAAAACTGGTAATTTTCTTTTAATATACTAGCCGACTGCATATCTCTTGGGACATCCCACGAGAGATTTTATTTAATTCGCTTGAGACAACTTATTCTCACTCTATCCACTACGCGATTTTGTTCACTCCGTGTCCGAAACGCTACTGGCTTTGCTCTCGAGGCGACAGGATACCAAAAATCTATCTATCGCCTCGATGACCATATTTGGTCATTTTTCTTTTTACGTTTTTTCTACCATCGAAGGGTTGAACGCACATCATGATCCCTTGTTGTTGTTCATGTTGTGTCGCCCAGCATGCGAACCATGGTCATCGCGTATACATGAAAATAACACATTCGCAGCTGGGGACGGGTTGTTATGAACCGATCATTGTATTTGCACGATCAGCGCCTACATTGTAACATGATTGCCGATCGTGCGCATGTTGGCTGTTGGCATTGACAAAGTCGCACCGGCGTACGTGTATTTACGCTGGTGAGTTCTATATTGCCTGTTTGCTGTCAGATGCGAGTTTCCCTGTGTGTGGCTCGAGTTAGCGGCCGATGTAGGCGTTTCGTGTACGAATCAAGAGAAATATAAACATCTCTTGTTGCATTGTCGCCGCTTCTTATGACCAATTTCTTGGTAGGAAATAATGCAATGTTGGTTGCTAGATGTGCGACCAATTTGCACTTCCTATGGCTATGCTTGGGTTTGGTAATGTTTAAACAGCGCAGTTAAATATTGCAGCTGGTGGTTGGTCGTATGGGCAGGTAGGTCATACTTTTCAGGTTTTAAAATGCCCATGTTATACTCTTATATATTTTAAGCGTTTCCATTTTGGGGGAATGCCTGTTATTGCTGATACACTTGGTATCAGCAGACATTGCGGTCATTCGAAATGCTAATGCAGGTAAGTACACGATTTATTGGCGCCGAAGGCTTATAAAAGAGGGGTTACCTGGTGGTAGGTAAGCAGGTGAGTAGTGGCGTTCGCAAGAGCCACCACAGGTCTACTTCATTGGAGCGTTATTCTATTTTCATTAACCGATCAAAGCGCGATTTTCGAAAGCTAAAATAATGTATCTGGTACTACTGTTCAAGTAGTGCGTGTTGGTTTGGAACATGAATTGCGGTGCCAAGCCCGTAATGATCACTATCGTTCTCGATTGTACGAAGACAATTTCGAGTAGTTAGATCCGTGTCAACTAATTGTCTTCGGTCGTCCAGCAAAAGTAAATCCAACAAGGAATTTCCTCCTGGATAAGACGGCATATTTGTAGCGTACACCCCTAGTTTTTGTTCGATGGCGTTTGTTTGCTACCAGTCGAACAAGGTATTGCCATTGTCCCTGTTGGCGATGGATCACGAATTCCCAGGAAAGGCAAGGCAAGCGCTAACATACCACTTCCAGGGAAACGACGATCAACGAAGACGAGTACAAGCGGAACCCCTTCAATCAATGGGACGAACTGCCGAGACCGCCCGGAGAAAGGCAGAAGGAGCTAGCCCAAGAAGACAAGTCACCACATCGCGAACAAGGAAGGAGCGAGATCCAGGATCTGACCCAGACCATAGCCAGGCTCTTGCGAGCACCACCCGGAGCAAGTACCTCGAGGCAAATACTGGAACTACCTGAATTCAACGGTGCCAGCGAGGAGTGGCTGGCTTTCAGGAGATCGTTCGTGGATACCTCCGTCGGATTCACACACGCGCAGAACTTGGCGCGTCTCCGGAGAGCTCTAAAGGGAAGAGCAAGAGAGGCAGTTAGAAGCCTCCTGTTTATTGCCGAGGACCCCCAGGAGGTAATGGAAGGACTGGAGGCTCGCTTTGGAAGGCCAGGAGCGTTGGCCGTAGCGGAGTTGACAAAGCTGAGAGCCCTGCCTCGGGTCACCGAAGACCCGAGCGATATTGGAGTCTTCGCCAGCCGGGTTATGAACTCCGTGGCCACCATCAGAGCGCTGGGCAAGCAGCAGTTTCTAAATGCACCCGAGGCGGTAAGAGAACTGGCGACAAAGATGCCGTCATCCATGAGGTGCAGGTGGTTCGCGTACTACAACAGCCATGGAGGAGAGGACCAGCCGGAGCTGAGGGTTTTCAGCGACTTCATGAAGGTAGAGGCAGACATGTGTGCCAATTTCGCCCCACCAGAAGTATCATGGGAGCCGAGAGGAGGCTACCATCAAGGAGCATCATCCCAAGGACGACGAGATTCGGCAAGGAGATCGATCCATGCCGTTCGAGAGAATGGCGCACCCGGGAACGGAATCAAACCAGAGTGTCCGGTTTGTCTGAAGGACCACGACACCCCCAGATGCCCCACGTTCAAGAAGGCCAGTAATCGGGAAAAATGGAATCTGGCAAAAGCGGCAAAGCTTTGTTTTAAATGCCTTTGCTCCAAACACCGAAAGGCAGACTGCGGGGCACCACCGTGCGATAGATGTTCAAGGGAACACCACGTCATCCTCCACCCAGACGAACTTCCACCAGGAACGGCACCCAGAAGAGGAAGAAGGTCACACCAGGACACCTCGCCATCAGGCCACGACCACGAGCAAACTAGAGGAGAGGTGGTCACCTCCATGCGCACAATCAGTAGCACCAAAGTCTACCTGAAGATGGTTCCAGTGGACCTTTACGGACCCAAGGGGTCGGCTCGGGTATTGGCTCTGCTTGACGAGGGATCCACTATTTCGTTACTGGACTCGTCGGTCGCCGAGAAGATCGGTGCGAAAGGCAGGCGGGAAACGCTCGTTTTGGAGACAGTCGGGGAACTGGGCATCAGGAGGAACGACTCGCAAAGAGTCCATGTGCGAGTCAAAGGAGCCCATGGCCGGACCGGATACTCGATCGAGGTAAGAACCCTTCCTAACGTTAAACTTTCGAAGCAGGAGGTGAAGAAGGAGACGATTGAGAGATGCGAGCATCTACGAGACCTCGAAGACCAACTGACCTACACCCAACAGGAACCTAAATTGCTCATCGGCCAGGACAACTGGGGCCTGATAGTCACAAGGACTCTGAGGAAGGGGAGACGCACCGAACCAGTCGCTTCGCTTACCAGCCTGGGATGGGTTCTGCACGGGTGCGAGGCCAGGAGCAGCGCGCCGGTGAGATTCGTCAACTATGGCAGGACTAAGGAAGACGAGAAAGAATCGCTCGTTAGACGCCATTTCGAAATCGAAGCATTGGGAGTGCAACCACGACGCCCCAAGAACGAGGCCGACAGAAGGGCTATAGAGGTTCTGGAAAAAACCACGAGACGACTGCCAAACGGAAGATACGGAACGGGCCTTCTATGGAGAAGCGACGATGAGATGCTGCCCAACAACTATAGCCAGGCCTATCGACGCCTTCTGAATATCGAGAGGAAACTGGGCTAATACGAGGACCTGAAGAAGATGTACCTGGAGAAAATGGACAATTTGCTAGAGAACGGGTATGCAGAAAAGGCGCCGGCGAACTCCATCGCCGGAAGGACCTTCTATCTCCCGCACTTTGCAGTAATACACCCGACGAAGAAAAAACCGCGGATAGTATTCGACGCAGCAGCCAAGTTCGATTGCAAGAGCCTTAACGACGCTCTACTCCCCGGACCGTACCTCCTCCAATCGATCGTGGGGGTGCTGGTCAGATTTCGAGAAAGACCAATCGCCGTCGTCGCTGACATCAAGGAAATGTTCCTCCAAATCCAGATGCGCGAAGCCGACCGCGACTGCCTAAGGTTTCTTTGGCGCAACGGAGACACAAGAAGCAAACCGGAAGAATATCGTATGACGTCCGTAGTGTTTGGAGCTACCTCATCACCATCGACCGCAATCTATGTGATGAACAATAACGCAAAGGATTTCGAGAAGGAACATCCGGGAGCGGCGCAAGCCATCCGTGAAAACCACTACATGGACGACTACCTACAGAGTTTTGCGACGGTAGAAGAAGCCAGAGACGTAGCTAAGGCGGTGGAGAGGATCCATGCTAAGGCGGGATTCCGACTCAAAGGGTGGAGTAGTAATAAACCCCAAATTTTCTCAGGTTTTCAGGAGCAGCCCCAGTCAGAAACCGTGGAATTATCGAAGGAAGAGAAAACCCTCGGGCTCAGATGGATGATGACGGAGGACATCCTGGCCTTCAATGTAGAGTTCCGAAACACGCCCCACAAGTCCTCACCGGGAAAAGAATGCCTACCAAGAGGGAAGTCACGAGCGCGGTGATGTCAACCTTCGACCCACTGGGGTTTGCAACGCCAGTGCTCATACAGGGGAAGAAGCTGATCCAAGACGTCTGGCGCGCCAAGATCGGATGGGATGATGAAATCCCAGAGGAACAGAGGACCGCTTGGACCACCTACTTAAAGGAGACGTCCATCCTCAAAGGTCTGAGGATTCCTCGGTGCCTGTCGAGCAGTCAGGAAGAAGGTCAGCTGCACACTCTCAGCGATGCCAGCGAAGAGGCATACGCAGCCGCAGTTTATTGGAGGACGGTGGAACCCGATGGAAGAGTGAGCGTGACCCTGATCGCCGGTAAAGCCCGGGTAACTCCGACAAAACCGGTGTCCATGCCCCGACTAGAGTTACAGGCTGCCTTGTTGGGAAGCAGATTAGCGGCCACAATAGAGAAGGAGGTTAGGCTCCAAATATCGGAGAAATGGTATTGGACCGACTCCAGCACAGTACTGCAGTGGATAAAATCGGAGCCACGCAAGTTCAAGACTTTCGTGGCCCATCGATTGGCGGAAATCGAAGAGCTGACAGGACCACGGGACTGGAGATGGGTGCCGACGAAGGAAAACCCAGCGGACGACGCTACCAGAGGGATACCCAATGAATTCAGCAGCACAGCGAGGAGGTTCAAGGGACCCGCGTTTCTGTAGGAAGAAGAAGACAAGTGGCCAAACCGGCACTTCGAGACGAGTGCGGCGACAGTCACTGGAGAAGAAAAGAGCCCCCAAGTGGTAGCCGCGGCGAGAGTGGTCGAACCATCCATACCGAACCCGGAACGATTTTCCGACTGGCTGCGTCTGCTGAGAACCACAACACGCGTGTTTCAATTCATAGACACGCTAAAAGAGAAGAGAGAGTGGCAAATAGCAGCCAAAACATCGAAGTCCCGAAGGCAACAAACACCCACATGTTCCAAAGCCGAGAAGAAGACATTCACGCCCGTGCATCAAAAACATCTAGACAGGGCCGAAGAGCGACTGGTCAGAATGAGCCAACAAGACAGTTTTGCAGGAGACGTGGCCCGCTTGCGAGAAGGAAGACCACCAGAAAGCTGGAGTCGGCTGCGCAAAATAGATGTTTACCTCGACGAAAATGGAGTGATGAAGCTGAGATCCCGGGCGAGGAAAATAACGATCGATGGCTGGAGAACAAATCCCATTGTGCTGGACGGGAAACATCGACTGAGCCGCCTCTTGATCGACCATTATCACAAGAGGTTCGCCCATGGCAACACCACAACAGTGATGAGCGAGCTTCGGCAGAGATACTGGATCTTAGGGCTACGAACATCCGCAAAAGGAGTGATACACCGATGCCAATGGTGCAGAGCCCACAAACGCACCCCTCAAGTGCCACCCACGGGAGATCTACCTATCGAACGACTGCACCACCACCAATACCCGTTCACTGCCGCCGCAGTGGACTACTTCGGGCCAATGCAGGTCGCTGTCGGAAGAAGAATTGAGAAGCGCTGGGGAGTACTGTTCACATGCTTAACCTCGAGAGCCGTACACCTGGAGCTGGCCAACTCTCTCAGCGCCAGTTCCATGATCATGGCCCTGCGGCGGATGGCCGCAAGAAGAGGGACTCCGAAGACAATCTGGAGCGACAACGGGACCAACTTCACCGGGGCAAGCGAGGAGCTGGAGAAGTCCAATAATGGACATATCAGATGGGAGTTTATACCACCAGGATGCCCTAATATGGGGGGAGCATGGGAGAGGCTCGTGCGATCAGTAAAAACGGCCTTGACCGCCACTCTACGCTCCCGGACGCCGCCAGAGGAGGTACTGTACAGCCTGATGACCGAAGCGGAACACGTCGTCAACTAACGCCCACTGACCCACGTTAGCACGGACCCGAACGACGAAGAAAGCCTCACACCGAACCATTTCCTGCTGGGACGCTCTTGCGGTGCGATGGCACCTGATGAGTTTAACGACCACGACCTTGTTGGTCGGGCGAACTGGAGATCGGCGCCGCGACTGACGGGCCACTTCTGGAAAAGATGGGTAAAAGAATACCTGCCGACACTGATGCCAAGAAGAATCTCCGGCCGAGATACCACCGACCCACAAGTTGGAGATATAGTCCTGGTGGCGGATTCATCGCTTCCCCGTAGTACCTGGCCCCGTGGAGAAGTGCAAGCGGTGTATCCCGGATCCGATGGAAGGATCAGAGTCCTGGACGTGAGGACGACATGGGGGACACTACGAAGACCAACTGGCTGTGTCGTAGTGCTGGTTCCAGCGACAACATCGCCGCAACATGAGGAAGTGATTCGCACTGCGGGGGAGACTGCTGGCGATGGATCACGAATTCCCAGGAAAGGCAAGGCAAGCGCTAACATACCACTTCCAGGGAAACGACGATCAGCGGCGCACCGATACCGGGAAGCCACTAAGAAAAGCAGATCCCAGGAAACGAGCAAAGGAGGGGCGACTGCGGGCCTATATAAGGAGGGCACTTTCGATGGAGCAGCGGGAGTCGTCGAAGGAACTCCTGCCCAATCAGTCTTGTTCAAGACTAGCGTCGTAAAGAGATAAAGATTTATTATTGTAAAATATAACCAATAATCAGGAATAATCAATAAATAGGAATATAAGCGTATAATTGGGTCACGTTTTGAATTCACTTGATTGCGTTTATAGTTTTCTGTCGATTAGAGATTTGTACTGGGCAAGACTCAAACGCCCGTTTCGTCCAGAGAAGAGTCCGGCTCTGGAGGTACAATCCTTGGAATTGACAAAAGCGTCGTTGGCCGGCCAGTGCCGGGGAAAAATACATTCCACTCGAAGAGAGACTGAGACAGCGCTAGAGAAGCGCCGTTTGTTGGTTTCGGTTTCTTTTCATTTCACCAACAGTCCCGCTATTGACGGTGGCAAGTGTCCGAACCATCACACGAGTTGTACATTCCACTGACTAGCACTCAACCGACACGATCGTACAGTATGCCGGTTTTCAAATAAAAATTAGGAGACGCGATAGACCTGACTATATACTCGGGGGTTTGCACTCCCCGAGTGCACGGTACGAGGGGCTGATGTGAGCGAGTTACGACCCCAACCTGACACTCACCCCATCTTAACATGAAGTGCAGCCATCTACAGTTTTCCGCAGTAACTCAACACCTCTCAACAGAGACATCTCCGGATGTTCATGGCAACCAAACACCCTGGCAATGGGTAACCTGGCCATCCCACACAATCCACCGAAAATAGCAACGGGATATTTTCCCACAAGGCAAAAACACATTGTAAGACACCTTCAGTGTCATATTCATTTTGATCCGTAGAGTTGCACAGATAGTTTCAGTCTTCACTCAACAGTTGTTAAGATCACTTGCTTGTAGCAATTTAATAGAAGATATATATTTATAAAGTTTAAACTAAATACCGTTTGTTTTTTATCGCTCCCACGTTGTTAGACTATAACTGGCGCAGTCCTACGGAACAGTGACCGGTGGTTCCTTTATAAATAAAGCCGCGAGTGTAATTTAAATTAAATCTAGATAATTAAACTAAATGTGAAAGACAAGTGTGACCGCTAGTTTAATTTAAGTTAATCTAGATAACTAAACTAACTGTGAAAGACAATAGTGAAGGCACCATCGGGGGATTCCAATCCATCATCACTGTAGAACCAAGAAAAGGACGAAGGACCATGCTGATCATCACTATCATCGGGTGCATGTAAGTAAAGTGTTAGTGTGTCTTGAGAAATTTTTTTTTTAAGTTTTGTTAAGTGCATATGTTTAGTAATTATAAGCTTCATCTAAATTAAAACGTTTCACCTCTGGAATCGAATAACTACGATCCCTATCTTGGGCACTCTAGTTAGACTAGTTAAAACTTGTATGAAAGTACAAAATATTTTTGTTTTTAAAATATTTTCATTGAGTAATATATTGGTGTATATAGGAATTGAAGGATAATTTAAACAACAAAATAAAGAAAACTATCGTAAATTGTGAACTATTTCTCGATGAGATATCAAGAGACATTATTAAAGAATACTGACTAATCTTTTTAGATTCCTCTCGGAGATTGGCAATTTATCTCATGTGGAGTTGAGTCTACCAATCATCATAGAGTATTACTATAGCAAACAATATTTGGAATACATGTGAATAACTTTTTCGTAATAATATTTCGTGAAAAAAAAAAACCCTTTTATGTCGAAACCGCAGAAAACTAAAACAATGCATAGATTCATACCGTACAATCTAAGGAACCTACCCTCTACTTCCACAGATTCCGAAATCTCTCTTGATAACTCTCTAAACTCAAGTTCAATCGATTTAAACGCGATGAATAATACTACCGAGCAAAACACAAATCAACAATTTAATCAAATAGACATTTTCAATTCATTAAGAATTCCGGATGCCATAAAGGACCTCCCCAAGTTCGATGGGAAGCCTAGGTTACTATACGAATTCCTTAGTAATGTAGAGGAAATTCTTCTCTATGTAAGGGGTATGGATAGAACCCCATATGGGCAAATCCTCCTAAGGGCCATACGAAATAAAGTCGAGGGTCAAGCTAATGAGATCCTCAATACGTACGGTACACCACTGGTCTGGGACGAAATAAGGAACAATTTGATTTTGCACTACTCGGATAAGAGGACAGAAACATCGCTTATCAGGGACTTACATAGTATCAGGCAATTTAACAAATCTGTCGAAATGTTTTATGGACAGGTAATAGAAATTCAATCAGTGTTGGAGACGGAGCAGCACACGACGGCCGACTAGCAGCACACGACTGCCGACTGGCAGACTGAGCATCGCACATTTATACTCTGGCTCCTTGTTCCTGTGACAACATGCGAACGAGGGAAAGGAGACAAAAAAGCGAATATAAGCAGCGGTAGTTGTGGAGTTGGTATCAGTACAAGTCGAGCAGTCAAACGCTGCACACGCATTTATAAAGATTGTTTTATATTTAAATTAAACATTTAGAAAATAGTAAAACACTGTTTACAAATTGGTCCTTCGAGCCGGATCAAGTCATCGAGGGAAACACAGCAGCTGCCGACTGGACAACACAAGCTGTGCAACGTGGGATCCAAGCGTTTCAACTACAACGTATTGAAGCACACCCTCTGCGACTAAGCAGACAGACGGTCGTGCAGCCTAACCAGCCAGTAGCAAACAGCAGCGCACTCAGTTGCGTAAGCTACAGCCGATCCACAAGCATCGGATTCAAGTAGCTAATGGCAATTTCGATCCACAAGCATCGAAAGGAAGGCAGCTGAACCACAATGGCTACCAGTGATTCGCCAAGCAAGGCAATGGCGGATCAGACTGTTCCGGCAAGCAAACGAAGACGAGGAGTCCTTAAGGGATTCCTCACGCGTTTGGAGGAGTTCGCGACCAAGGCGAATGAAGTGACCAGAGAGGAAGTCGCATGCAGACTAAGCAAGCTGGAAGACGCGTTTAAATCCTTTGAGCGCCTCCAAGAAAGCATCGAGGAGAACGATCCGGACCTGGACATCGACAGGGAGAACGAGGAGCGAGCAGCCTTCGAGGTGCGATACTTTTGGCTGCAAGGCAGACTCACCCAGCGTTTGAACGTATCAACAAGCACGGGCGCCACCGTATTGGATACTTCAGGAGACACCCTGGGACCGTTAACTACTCCAACGCTAACAGTGGAGCAACCAGGAATGGAGAGGTTGCTTGACACATTAAATTCCAGCCAGACGCTCATGCTTCAAGAACAGCTTGGTGGAACAATTGGTTACGCGGTCAACAGACCTGACAGCAACAGATTCCACCGTTGGAACGGCAACCCGACCGATCAAGCTGAAGCATATCGACGTGCCTACCTTCGATGGGGACTACAAGCAGTGGGTAACGTTCCGGGATTTGTACAAACCACTCATCCACGACAACCCCCAGTTATCAGCAGTAGAGAAATTCCAATTTCTCCGGACTTCCTTAAGAGCGGACGCATTATCATTGGTTCGCAATGTTCCGGTCACAGCGGCAAACTATCTGGAGGCTTGGGCTGCACTGGTCTCGCGGTATGACAAAAGGAAGATCATCGTAGAGGCACATCTGCGATCACTAATGACGACTGCAGCTATCCAAACACCAGGTGCTACGGAGTTCCGCAGATTTATCAACGGCCTCTTCGAGCAGGTTCGGGCTTTGCGAGCATTGGAGCTACCAGTGGAGCACTGGGGTTGTTGGTTGGTGTTCACTACAGTCGAGAAGCTCGATAGTGAAACTAGGCAGCTATGGGCTCGAGAAACCAGCAGGAACGAGATGCCGACATTCGAGGATCTGACCGAATTCCTGGAAGCTCGACTCGCCGAACTAGAGAGCATTCCGACAGCGAAGAACTATTCAAAGGGTCACTTTGTTCGGGACAGAGGTATAGCAGCTGGTCCATCCAAGAAGACGTACTCGGCAATCACATCACCAGGGACGGCTAAGTGTCCCAGATGCGCACAGCCGCATCCATTGTTCCGATGCAGTGCATTCAGGAATCTCTCAGCTCTACAGCGAGATCAGTTTGTCCGCCGCCACAAGCTATGCAGAAATTGCCTCAGCCCCGACCACAGCATTGACAAGTGTGAGAGAGGTAACTGTCGAGAGTGTAACGGACGGCACAACTCTCTGCTGCATCAACCTGTAGACGTTCCGACGTTATCACCAAAGGTTGGACCATCAGAGGGATCTTGCGCGACAGTACAAACCCAGGATTCACTACTACCTACAGCAATAGTAACGGTGGTGGGCGACAGAAACCAGTTGATCCCTTGTCGGGTGCTTCTGGACTCCGGTTCGACCACATCCTTAGTCCGGGAATCATTCGTTCAGCAGTTGGGCTTGCGTAGCACGCAGGCGAAGGTGAAGATAAGTGGCATAGGCGAGGCGAATCCGCAGGTCAGCCGAGGAAAAATCGAGATGCTGCTGAAAGGCCGAATAGGGGAAACAAGCGTTCGGGTAACGGCACTGGTGCTGGGGCGATTGACTTCGGATCTGCCGTCAAGGTCACTGGAACACGACTGGAGAAGCTTTTCATCGCTGGCGTTGGCCGACCCGCTATTCTACAAATCGAGACCCATTGACTTGTTGCTGGGGTCGGACACTATCTTCCAGGTCCTGCGCGATGGACGGCTGATGGATCCCGCCAGTAAAATGATGGCGCAGAACACCATATTCGGCTGGGTGATCGCAGGGAGTGGACCAACTCTGCCCGATCAGGAACAACATTGCTGCACTGTCACCCATCAGGTCGACCCATTAGAGGGGCAGCTGAGGGCCTTCTGGGAGATGGAGGAGGTACCAGAGATGAAAGAGCGCCTAACAGAAGAAGAGAGGAGGGCAATGACGCATTTTGCGGAAACTCACCAGCGTTCAGCAGAGGGACGCTTCGAGGTGGAGATGCCGTTCAAACATTTCCCGCCGCCATTGGGACATTCCAGGGAAGCCGCCATCCAAAGGCTTCTGTCCATGGAGAGGCGATTCAGGCGAAACCCGGAGCTAGGCCATCAGTATGCCGAATTTATGAGGGAATACCAGAACATGGGTCACATGCAGCGGGTGACCGAAGGAAACTCAAAATTACCAAACAACCAATGCTGCTATCTACCCCACCATGCAGTAATTAAGGCCGAGAGTGAAACCACCAAGCTCAGGGTGGTGTTCGATGCTTCTAGGGTCACCAGTAATGGAACTTCTCTTAACGATCACTTGATTGTTGGACCATCCTTGCAGTCGGACCTCATCTCAATCTTGATCCGGTTTCGCAAGCATCCCATAGCGTTTGCTTCGGATATCGCCAAGATGTTTCGCCAAATTCGAGTCCAGCCTGGTCACACCGACTTCCAAAGAATTGTTTGGCGAGACAACCCAGAGGAGGAGTACCAAACGTTCAAGCTGCTAACCGTAACATACGGAACGGCGTCTGCTCCATTTTTGGCAACGCGTTGTTTGGTCCAGATTGCCGAGGAGATCGAACAATCGTATCCGGCGGCAGCGCGAATCATCAGAGAGGACTTCTACATGGATGATTGTATATCTGGAGCGCAATCCGTGGAGGAGGCAATCCGGTTGGTGGGTCAACTGACGGAGGCTCTTAAGAGCGGCGGATTTCCGCTACGCAAGTGGAAATCAAATTGCCACAAATTACTGGACTGGGTGTCCGCCGATTCACCGGGTTCTGAAGAAGTGTACCAGTTCATCACGAGCGAGGGAACGAAGTTACTGGGAGTGAATTGGCACCCTTGGGCAGACTATTTGAGCTACAAGGTGCAGAAGATTCCGGAGGTATCATCGCTCACGAAGAGGAAGGTCCTGTCACACGTCTCCAGGCTATATGATCCATTAGGCTTGGCCGCTCCAGTGGTGGTGCCAGCCAAGCTGGTATTGCAAAAACTGTGGCTTAGAGGTGTCGATTGGGATGACCCCCTTGATGAAGAGATTCGGAGGGAGTGCAAGGAGTACTTCAAGGGATTGTCGGCGCTGGAGTCGGTGAAGATCCCACGTTGGTTGGGACATCCGAAGCCCCTTCAGTTACATGGATTTTCGGACGCAAGCGAGAAGGCGTATGGAGCGGTCCTCTACGTCAGATTTGAGGAGGACGGGGCTTCCCAGGTGCGTATCATCATGGCAAAGGCAAAGGTAGCCCCAGTTAAGCAGGTGTCTCTCCCAAGACTCGAGTTATGTGGCGCCCATCTATTGGCTCGGCTGTTTTCGTTCGTGAGGAGGGCGCTTCAACTTAGCGAGGTTCAATGCTTCGCATATACCGATTCCACTATAGTTCTACAATGGCTATCGGATCATCCCAGGCGGTGGAAGACATTCATCGCGAATCGTACGTCGTACATTTTGGAAAGGCTGCCAAGAGCCCAGTGGCATCATGTACCGACTGCATCAAACCCAGCGGATTACCTGTCAAGGGGGCTTAGCGCAAAGGAGCTCGCCGGAGCAGATCTGTGGTGGCGAGGACCCGCCTTTCTGCGAGACAAGGAGCTGAAGTTGCCCCGGACGCCCACTTACCAAGTCCGAAAGGCGGACACTGGAACGCCGGTAGATCTCGAGGAGCGAAAGGAATCGTGCTTCGTAATCCAGCAAGAGGAGCTGTCTATAACAAGGAGATTCTCCAGCTTCACTCGAACGGTACGAACAGTAGCGTGGCTGAAGCGGTTCATCGACAACAGTAGCTGCAAAGGGGACGGCAGGTCAGCAAGGCGGTCGGGCGTTCTCGATGCTGACGAAGTGAGGGTGGCCACACGCATCATATTGCGAGCGGCTCAGACCGAATCGTTCGAGACGGACCTAGCGGCCATTAGAGCTGGGAAACAATTATCAAGACGAAGCGAACTGGTTGCGCTCGACCCATTCATCGATGACCAAGGTATCCTCGGGGTGGGCGGAAGACTAGAGGCAGCAAGGATGGAATACGAACGCCGACATCCACCAATCTTACACCGGCAGCATCACCTTGCAAAGATCATATTGAGGGATTTGCACTGGAGACTGATGCACGCTGGAAGCCGGTTACTGCTCGCCGCGGTGAACTCCCGGTACTGGATCATAGGGAGTCGAGGACTTGTCCGGAGGGTCATCGCTGAATGCACGGTTTGCGTTCGTCACAAGGGACGGGTGCTATCTCAACAAATGGCCGCATTGCCAGCCAGTCGGATAAATCCCGCACGGTCATTTAGTAACACCGGCGTCGATTATGGAGGTCCTATCACTCTTCGGACATGGAAGGGACGCGGCGCGAAGCGAGTCAAAGGCTACATCTGTCTCTTCGTGTGCTTGGCAACCAAGGCAATACATCTCGAGGCGGTTAGCGAGCTGTCCAGCGAGGCTTTCCTGGCAGCATTAAGGAGATTTCTCGCGCGTAGGGGTTTTTGTCACACTTTATGGAGTGATAATGGTACCAATTTTGTTGGGGCATGCCGAGAACTGCGAGAAGTTTATGAGCACATAAACCGTAAGGCTACCCAGGACCGGATCATGACGGAGTTGGCCACCAACGGCATCACTTGGAGATTCATTCCCCCGGCAGCCCCTCACTTTGGTGGCTTGTGGGAGGCAGGAATCAAGTCCGTGAAGCATCACCTGAAGCGAGCTATTGGAAATGCGTTTCTGACGTTCGAGGAGCTCACTACCGTGTTGGCCCAGATCGAGGCTTGTCTGAATTCCCGACCGCTGGTCGTCCTGCCAACAGAGCCTGGCGACCCCGAGGTGTTGACCCCCAGTCATTTCTTAGTTGGAGGACCGGCTATGAGCGTCCCGGAAGTCGGTCCGGGAGAGACAACAATCACTTGGCGGTACAGATGGAAGTACTTGCAGGCGTTGCATCGAGCATTTTGGTACCGGTAGAAGAACGAATACCTCCACACGTTGCAGGCTCGCAACAAATGGTATCATCCGGAACCAAACCTAGGAAATCCGGTCGTGGTGCTTCTGAAGGACGAGCAACTATCTCCGACCTATTGGCCCATGGGAAGGGTTATCGAGCTTCATCCTGGCAGAGATGGCAAGGTGCGGGTGGCAACCGTAAAGATTCAGGGGGGCACCCTTAAGCGACCCGTTACGAAGTTAGTACTACTCCCGGTTGCAGAGGATGAGACGGTTGAACCGACAGTTCAAGGTGGGCGGAATGTTGGAGACGGAGCAGCACACGACGGCCGACTAGCAGCACACGACTGCCGACTGGCAGACTGAGCATCGCACATTTATACTCTGGCTCCTTGTTCCTGTGACAACATGCGAACGAGGGAAAGGAGACAAAAAAGCGAATATAAGCAGCGGTAGTTGTGGAGTTGGTATCAGTACAAGTCGAGCAGTCAAACGCTGCACACGCATTTATAAAGATTGTTTTATATTTAAATTAAACATTTAGCAAATAGTAAAACACTGTTTACAATCAGCATTATGCAATAACATACTAATCCATGAAGAGGACAATAATTTAATTAAAGCAAAAAAGGATTTGTACGCGGAAATGTGCCTTAATGCATTTCTAAGTGGCCTGAATGTGCCATTGGGATCTCGAGTCAGAACCATGCAACCGAATTCACTGGCCATCGCACTGACATACTGCATCAAGGAACAAAACATTTCATACCAGAAAACCTCACAAAATTTACACTACAACAGACCTTTTCAATATAAACCCTATAATCCCCCACAATATAGAACAAACCCTAGACCATTTTTCAGAGAAAACCAAACTAGATCCCATAATCCGGAAAACCCATTTTACAGGAACAACCCAAACCAAAAAATAATGCAACCTACACCCGAAGACCGACCAACTACACACAAACTAACCCAAATTTCAATACAGGTATTAAGGTAAGCCCCAGCCAACAAAGCAGGAATATCAAACCCAGGAACTTTAACTTTCACGAAGTAAACCATATGGGACGAAACACTCTCCAACTGGATAGTTTTTTCAACAATGATCCCACCAACATCCAAGATGTAGGAAATTTTCGCATATATGCCTCGCAAACCCAACAGGATACTTAGACCCCAGACAACATCCTGGAGCCCTGCCATATATCAATATCTCCTTTCCATTCGGTAGAGACCTTAAGTTTCTACTGGATACAGGGGCATCAACTTCTTTCATAAACCCAGAATTCATACCGCCAAATAGACAAACTGAGACTGAACCGGTAACCATTACCACAGTCCTCAAGAAATATCAACTCGATAAACAAACAACCCTTCCCATTTTCACAGAATTTAACGAAGAAGGCTCCTTAAAATTTGTAATCTACAAATTTCACTACTACTTCGACGGACTCTTAGGAATAGATGCACTAATAGCACTAAACGCCAAACTTGATCTCGAAAAAAGAACCCTTACCACAAACAATGCCACCAACAAAATTTTATTTCAAACATAATTTCACATCACACCCAATTACAGTACCTGGTTAATCGAAAATATTAACAAGGCTCCCTGTTAGTGAGGAAACTGGTAAGATTTATATCAATACAATAGAACTCAATCCACAGCTATATATAAGCCAAGGGCTTTACAATGCTGAAGATGGATCCAGTATCGTAGAGATTGTAAACCTCTCCGAGAACGATCAGAATATTATCGTGGAACTACCCCTAGATAGTAAGAATTTCGACCCCGACAATTTCATAGAGGTAAATAATCTGAACATGGAAGTAGGAAACGGAACTGAAGACAACAAATCAACGGAAGAAATACACGAAATAATTAGAACAGATCACCTAAACCAAGAAGAATGCAAGAAGCTCCTCAAATTGTGTAGGAACTATAGTGATATATTGTATAAAGAGGGCGAACCCCTGTCCTTCACAAACAAAATCAAACACAATATAAGCACTACCGACGAAATCCCAATACATATCAAATCATATAGGTACCCCTTCATCCATAAAGCGGAAGTAAAAACCCAAATCGAGAGTATGTTGTATCAAGGGATTATTAAACACAGCTACTCCCCTTGGAGTTCGCCAGTCTGGATTGTTTCAAAAAAAGAGGACGCCAGCGGGCGAAAAAAATGGAGACTAGTCATTGACTATAGGAAAGTCAATGAAAAAACTATCTCCGATAGATATCCCATCCCAAATATCTCGGAAATACTAGACAAACTCGGGAAATGCCAATATTTTACCACTCTCGATCTAGCAAGCGGATTCCACCAAATTGAGATGAACCCAAAGCACGTCCAGAAAACCGCTTTCTCTGTTGAGGGAGGTCATTACGAATTTGTAAGGATGCCCTTCGGCCTAAAGAACGCTCCTTCAACCTTTCAGAGAGTGATGGACAATGTTTTGAAGGAGCTCATCGGAAAAATCTGCTTGGTCTATCTGGATGACATACTTATATATTCCACCTCATTGCAAGAACACCTGCAGAGTGTAGAACAAGTATTTAAAAAAACTAAGGGAAGCAAATTTCAAAATACAAATGGACAAATGCGAATTCCTTAAAAAGGAAATAGCTTTTTTAGGCCACATCATCACTCCAGAAGGGGTAATGCTAAATCCATCAAAGATAGACGCCATAAGGAATTTTCCCTTGCCACGCACTCGCAAACAAATAAAATCTTTCTAAGGATTAATAGGCTATTATAGAAAATTTATCAAGGATTTTGCCAAACTAACCAAACCCCTTACTAACTGTTTAAAAAAGAACGCAGAAATGGTAATGGATGCAAAATACAAGCATTTGAAACATGTAAAAATTTATTAATGAACGACCCAATCCTACAGCACCCAGATTTCGAGCAACCATTTATTCTGACAACAGATGCAAGTAACTGCGCATTGGGTGCAGTTCTTTTCCAAGGACATATAGGTAGTGACAAACCTATTTGTTTCGCAAGTCGCACTCTCTCTGATAGTGAGACAAACTACTCGACTATAGAGAAGGAACTCTTGGCAATCGTATCGGCTACAAAATATTTCAGACCTTATTTGTTTGGAAGGAAATTCAAAATTATAGCAGACCATAGGCCCCTCACGTGGATCATGAGTCTGAAAGAACCTAACTCAAAACTCATAAGGTGCCGACTCAAGCTTGAGGAGTTCGACTACGAAATAGTTTTCAAAAAAGGAAAACTAAACACGAACGCCGATGCCTTGAGTTGGATCAAGATTGATAAGCCCAACCATGAGGTATTTAACAATACTGAAGAAATCATGAGTACGATACATAGCGCGGAGGAAAATTTGGACGACGGAATCCCTATTTCAGAGAAACCATTAAACGAGTTCAATTTACAAATAATCCTAGAAGAAAATAATATGGGGTCACCAATGACTACCGAAACAATTTTTAAAAATAAACAAAGAAGAACTATCAGGAAACCACAATTTGATGAAAATCAATTGATAGATATATTCAAGAAATGTTTCGCACCTAAAAAGTTAAATGCTGTATACACAACAGATAGCATATTCCGCCTTGTACAATCCACATACTCTAAATTCTTCTCACAAAGCAAAATATTCCGAGTAATACGTTGTACAGAAATTCTTAGGGATATCAGAGAGGAGGACGACCAAGAGGAAATGATAAGGAATTACCATGAGAATTCAAATCATAGGGGAATAAATGAAACCTTCCTACACCTCAAGAGGGATAACTATTTCCCTAACATGAAGGATTAAATCACGAGGACAATAAATAACTGCGATAAATGCAAAATTTTCAAGTACAATAGAAACCCAGCCAAACCCTATTTCGAGAAGCCCGAAATCCCTCTGAAACCACTAGACATTATTCGCGTAGACCTATACTCTATAAATAACAATGTTATTCTCACACTCATAGACAAGTTCTCCGAGTTCGGTTGCGGCTATACTCTAAGTTGTAGAACCAGTATAACTATTTTAAGCGGCATAAACAAATTTTTGGGCCTCTACGGCATACCCACAAAAATAATATGCGACCAAGGTCCAGAATTCGTCTCTAATATCTTTAAGGACTTCTGCAGGCAACACTATATTGTATTACACTACACTTCCTTCCAACAAACTAGCAGTAACGGACCAGTAGAGAGACTACACTCGACCCTTACGGAAATATATAGGCTAATTCTAACAAAAAGAAAAGAACAGAAACTAACCCTAGAACACGAGGAAATACTCACCGAAACCTTCATTACCTATAATAACGCCATAAATTCTACAACAAAATTCATCCCATACGAACTATTTTTCGGTCGACCCTATAAGTTTATGAAAACACTCAGATTCTCTAACGAACACGACTTTCTTGAAAAACTGAACGAATTTCTTAATGAATTACAAATTCAAGAAGAAGTAAAGAAACTAACTAACGCAAAAATAGATAAATAAAACACATCAAGAGAGGCACCGGAAGACGTAGTAGAGGATGAACCAACCTTTAGAAAAGAAGCTAGACGAAACAAACTTACACCAAGATTCTCAAAACTCATAACAAGAAAAACTAATAAAATTACAGTTATCACAAAAGAAAACAAAGAGATACATAAATGCAAACTAAGAAAGAGAAACCGAATTAAATAAATAAGAATATAAACACTTATATATATATATATATATATATATATATATATATATATATATATATATAATCAAAATAGAACCTATTCTACCCACGTACATTCATGGAACATGAGTGTAACTACGGAAGCAAATCATGGTATATGATCATGCAACCGTCAACGTTTTTTTCTCTCCTATTTTTTTTGCCTCAAAAGAATTTTTTATATAAAAGAGAATTTTAACGACATATACATATCAAACAAGAGGATAACTCCGGTAGTAAATCATGGTATATGGTCATGCAACCGCCAACATTTTTTTTCGACTCAAAAGAATTTTTATATAAAAGAAAATTTTAACGACATATATATATCAAACAAGAGGATAACTGCGCCAGCAAATCATGGTATATGATCATGCGACCATTCAGTTCCTCCTAATCAATAAAAATAATAAATATACACAAATTATTATATACAGAAATTTTAGATTTATAAGGTACACATTCATGGAATATGAGTGTAAACAAACAAGCCAGCTAATCATGGCCTATGATTACAAGGCCACCTATATACTTATAAAAAAAAATACAAAAGAAACAAAAGAATTAAAAAAAAACGTAACTATAATAAAGGAAAATTCTAGTAACACCCCTTTTCATCTACTAACTTACAGCCTATCACCCACTAACACCCAAAGACTAGAAGTCTTTAACATCCCAAAAGAGCACAGTCTACTGCCTCTACGCCTAGGTCCATCAAGACACATCACTAGCTTCCAAAACCTAATACACATTATTAACCTCGAGGACTATAACAACAACATACAAAACATCATTACTTCACTTTACACTTTCGAAAGACAAAAAACTGACACTAACTCACTCCATATAACCAAACTAAAACTAGAAGAACTTCAAATCAAGCTCCAAACCCTGTACCCTTTCAAGAAAAGGAATAAGCGTGGCCTAATCAACGGATTAGGTTCTGTGATTAAACTAATAACAGGAAACATGGACGCACAAGACGCAATAAGACTTAACAACCGACTAAACGACATTAACGCAAACATTACCGACTTAACACGTTCACTAAGGACTGAACATTTTCTGAATTCCCAAATGATCGAAAGATTCAAAAACATAACACTCCACATAAACACCGAACAAGAGGTCATCGAAAACTTCCTTAAAAGTTCTAGCAATAGAATCAAAAAAGAACATAACGCCCTTTTGGAAACCCAATACATTAGTCAATTAAATTATAACATTGACCTACTAACCAATCACCTATCCAACATAGCCGAGGCAGTAACCCTGAGCAAACTTAACATTATCCCAAAACTCCTCCTATCATATGACGAACTAACACTTATAAAAACCCGACTAACAAACCAAAATATAACGATTAACGCTCACGAGCAAATCTATGAATTCTTAGGAGTTCAAGCATATTACAATGGTTCTAAAATAATTTTTAACGTACAAATACCCGTTTTATCCAATGAAGCTTACAATTTTTACCAAACAATACCCCTACCAGTAAATGGCACAAAAATATTAAATATAAAGTCATTTCTAAATTATAATACAAGACACACACAACACTTTAACAAACCTTGCCCCAAAATAGAAGGAACCTACTATTGCACACCTACAATACAGGAAGAAGATGCCAACCTATCCCAATGTATTAAGAAACTTATGGAAAATTTCGCAGCCGATTGCCCATTCAAAGATGTGGGCAAGTTTCAAACCATATCCCAACCGCAACCAAATACTTTATTACTCATCAACATCCACGACTTGGTAATAAACTCTACCTGCAGACCAAAAACCATTCATGTAGAGGCAACGGTACTACTACACTTCGAAAACTGCGATATAGAACCCAACGGGATCACCTACAACAATAGACCAGATACGAGGGTTGCCTCTTATGTTTCGGGATTTGGCAACCCTAGTGTTGCAATCCGGCAATTGACAGCTCTGTCGTAAAGTTGGACATTTTTGAGGTTATACGCACTCAGAACGTTTTGACATACGAGCGCTATTTGTGTTGTTTACAGTAAATTAAAAGATTCATCTCGGCCCAAAAATGGAATTAAATCGTCAACATTTTCGTGCGATTATTTTTTACAAATTTCGGCGTGGATTAACTGAGCAACAGTGCATGGATGACCTTAATTCAATGTTTGGCGATGAAGCTCCATCAAGGACCAGTGTTTATCGATGGTATGGTGAATTCAATCGTGGTCGTAGTTCACTCCAAGATGAATTTCGTGAAGGTCGTCCAAAATCAGTTGTTGTTCCGAAAACCATTGATGCTGTGCGCGAACTGATATTGGAAGATCGTCATCTGACTTATCGTGAGATTGAGACAACCTTAGGCGTTAGTGGGACCAGCATACATTCAATATTGCATAAACATTTGACTGTCAAAAAAATTTGTTCGCGTTGGATCCCACACAATTTGTCAATCGCCCAAAAAAAGGCTCGTGTCAATTGGTCGAAAGAAATGCTCAAAAAATACGGTCGCGGTGCTTCGAAACACGTCTATGACATCGTGACAGGTGATGGATCGTGGATTTACGCGTATGAGCCCGAAAGTAAACAGCAGTCGACTGTCTGGGTGTTTCAAGATGAGCCAAATCCAACAAAAGTTGTTTGCGCACGAAGCACTTCCAAGCAAATGGTCGCCTGTTTTTTCGGAAAAACTGGACATGTCGCAACCGTACCACTAGAACAACACAGAACAGTCAATTCTGAGTGGTACACAACCATTTGTTTGCCAGTTGTCTTCCAAGAAATCAGGAAAACCAACCGCCGAAAACGGATCACTCTTCACCACGACAATGCGAGCTCTCACACATCGGCTGCGACAACTGCATTTTTGAGAACCCAGAACATCGATTTGATGGGTCATCCGCCGTATAGTCCTGACTTGGCACCGAATGACTTCCTTTTATTCCCGTACGTAAAAAACAAACTGAGAGGTCAACGTTTTTCGACACCTGAAGAAGCGGTTGCTGCATTCAGAATGCATGTGTTGGAGATACCTCAATCAGAGTGGCAAAAGTGCTTCGACAATTGGTTCAAACGCATGCAAAAGTGTATAGATCTTCATGGGGAATATTTTGAAAAACAATAAAGTGATTTTCGATGATCAATATTTGTTTTTGTTCTCTAATCCCGAAATATAAAAGGCAACCCTCGTATATCTTGGGACACCATCCAAATACTTCCTCCATCAAGCAGTATAGTTAAGGCCAATACAACAGTTGACGAGCTGAACCTGGAAAAATTACAAATATACAACTTCAAAACTGAAGCAAAGGTAGTTGAACTAGGGACCATCACTGAGGCCACCAATTACCTGAGCGGCGCAACAGTCATCGGCATCATCGGCATCATCATCATAGTCACCGTAATAAGAGGTAAATATACTCACCTAACAAACGCTCAAGATCGTGACAACACCCCACATCTTAACGCTACGGCCAACGCGACATCAGTTCATCAAACTGAGGCTGCTTCAATGACGTCACTTTGGCCTTCGCTCTACAATAAGGGGGGAAGAGTTACGACCCCAACCTGACACTCATCCCATCTTAACATGAAGTACAGCCATCAACCGTTTTCCACAGTAACTCAACACCTCTTCAAGTTACTGCAACATCAACGTCTGGAGCAGAGACATCTCATGTTCATGGGAACCAAACACCCTGGCAATGAGTAACCTGGCCATCCCACACAATCCACCGAAAATAGCAACGGGACATTTTCCCACAAGGCAAAAACACATTGTAAGACACCTTCAGTGTCATATTCATTTTGATCCGTAGAGTCGCACAGATAGTTTCAGTCTTCACTCAACAGTTGTTAAGATCACTTGCTTGTAGTGTGGCGTTCCCGTCGAACCCCACCGAGTGACCCTACGCCTCAGCACCTCCACCAAAAGAACAAATAAGCTACCTAAAGACAGGGACAAATACTCAGGTGTAACCTAAGGGGACACACCCCTAACCTGTGCAAAAGTCACATAAATAGTACGTGCAACGAAACATCACCATGGTCGTCCGGCACAGTTTTCCGGACAAGTAATTATAAACCTATTAAAAAGGGAAAACTCACCCACATATAATAATGCAGGTGACATCATTAATTCAAAAAAAAAAGTAAGTACCCCTTTTTTCCTCACCTTCAAAATCATTTCAATTGTGTGCAAAGAAAATTGCAACAGGCTTTCGAAAACCCGAATTTTCTCCATCAGGACGTTGAACCAAACAGAGCACCCATAAGTGATAATTGGGTTAATGAGGGCCATGTAGCATATGACTTTAACTCTATTGTCGACTTGGATACTGGGAAATAGCCTCTCGTCATTGCAAAAGTTCTCTTTGCTTTGGCCCAAAACAGCGACTTCTTTAGTAGCATGTATTTTACTTTCCGAGAAAAATATTTTGTGGCATCTTCATCATCGCTGTGTTCGTTTTGGTGCGCTTGAGTTGTTCATTACGCCTTCCTGGTAATTGCCACATTGTTGATATTCGCCATAAAATATTGTACAGTGTCGACCGCTCAGATCAGCAGGCGAAATACTTGTTTAAAGGTCCGCAAACAAATTAGTAAATAAGTCAAAGTCCACAGGTTTTGTCAGTCTTACAAGTTACGTGATTTGAATCTACGACTGAAAAAAATAACAGAAAACGTAAAAACTTTCTCTTTATGGCTTTTTTTTTTTACTTTTTTTACTAACTACCTAAGGACTCTTTTTGGCGTCCTTTTATTTATTCTTACTCACGATTTCATGTTTAAAACTTAACGAAAGTAAGGAGAGGCTTCAGTTCTTTTGATAATAATAATAAGAGAAACGCGTGCTACATATAATGCATAAAGAGCAGACGGATCTCTTGAGATCCGTACGAGGATAAGTAACCTAGATGATGTAACTGGTCGATGAATAAAACTCCACTTCCATTATGAAATGCTGTTTTTTCGAAAATATGTAATAGGGTATTTTGTTTTTTGAAATGAGCCACCGATTTATGTTTCAAGATGAGTAGTCCATTCTTCTCCAGAGGTTTTAGTGGTAGTGAAGAGGCGACGATGAAGAAACATACTCCTCGCTATCCACTGAAGAATTCAAACATTATTTTGAGGAAAAGAAATGACAATATTGCGTCATTTGAAACGTTGCCATAAACAACCAACCTGAATTCTCAAGAACCAACCGAACTACAATGTCAACCAATACCTATAGCTATTCAATTTTCTACTAATCGATACGAACTGTATCCAACAATTGCTTATCGAACTTTCCTCGTTTTGAAGTGAAATCGACATCAAAATTACTCATTGACAAATGTCATTTACTTATTGATCTCCTATTGCTGCTGCTAGTTCGGGTTAAGGCTACACATTAATCTCCAATCACAGCACACGGCTATTTGTCAAAACGAGTTGTACGATGGTGACTGAGCAATTACAGAAATACAATCTAAACACTGACCAAAACACACCAAGCACACACGCCACCCACCATCAACGAATGCATAAAATCCCGTACATCAAACATTGACGCTGGTTGTTACGCCCTTCATGAATCATTGCCGTGCACTATTTACCTTCTATAATCCCAATGTGCAGCCAGCAAAACGGTCATTCATCATTATAGTGCTGTGAGTTGTGGGCGAAATGGTGATGTCTAGATGGTACCTTAAGACACGTACTTAAGCTCCCTTCCGAGCTAGCTTATTGGCCCCAGTTGGTCCTGTGCCACTCAATCCGACCTAGTTGTAGTACATCCAGTGAATGACGTTTCGGTTTATTTATATTTTTACTCCTGGGAGATTTGTGTCCTTTTTTCTCACGCTTATTTCTTTAGTCCGCTTGTTCGTGAGGATGTGTAAAAATAAAATCCTATGACTCTTTCTACTTTGGTCCTTGCAGCAAAATGTTCATGTTTATTTATCAGTAATGACTTTATTTTGCAATGACAAAGTGGTCTCCAGGGAATGACGAACGATGAATGGTCGGCGGTGTACATTGCCAGCAGCAACCGGGACCAGCGAGACTTTGCAGTGAACAAAAGGATATGGAATAAAAGGATAACTGGCAAAGGATCAAAGTTATCTCAGTTCATAGTGAAGGGTCTCTACGAAAGCAAAACAATACCATAGAAAGGCACATGTTAAGGTCAGAATACAACTTACAAAGCTGATTACGTACAACTTATTTTGAAATCGTTACATTAATAATGTCAAATAGTGGAATATTACCGAGAATATGTGAGGGACGTTCCTGACTTCCGTGAACTTTGGCATACGGTATACAGTTTAACCATTTGGAATCGTTGCATTAAGGTGGAAATATTACCGGATCCTGACTTCCATGAATGCCCTAATTCCTGAGAATCATAACCCTTGTAAAACATGTCAGAATTTAGTCCGATGTTTATGATGTGCAACAACTTAACTTCAAAATTTCACAGAAAGCAAATCATAATGATGGATATGATAGAATCCAGGAATTCTGGGTAAAGTAACCTCAATGAAGACCGATTTACAGCTGCCAATAAAATATTCAAATCCAATTACAGATCACATGTCAGAACAATTCTGTAAACCGGAGGTTTTTATTTTTACCAAAAAGTCGGTGCTCTGAAATGATGTTCAACGATGTGTGTTCCTTAATAACATAATGGAGAGAAGGCTTCGGGAAGCATTATTGACTCGGAAGATAGAAACAGATTTAGGGAGTTCGACTGTTCACCCTCGTTATCCGATACTCGCGTAGGCTACGTCATTAGTTAGGTCAAATTGCGACTAGTAGCGACTGTTTCAGTTGAACTCTGATATATTAAATTATTTAAATTAATTATTGTGAAGAACACAGCACCCAACAGTCGGAAAAATCAGTGCTATTAACGTATCAATCATACAGCTTAAGTAGCGAGTTGAAACATCCTCGACCATGATTTAATGAGTTGGTTCCAACATTTTTACAACGTGCGTTAGAATCACGATCTTCATTACTTCGCGCTATAAATATAACTCCACAAAATTTTCCCACGACGCCCCTGAATCAGCGAGTGTGCAAGAGTACTCGTTAAAAGTATACATTAGCTTAGCCGAGCGACACGAGTGTAGAATGCTTTGACTGATTATGTACTTCCTCATCACTGTAATACTCGATACTTGCTTTCCTGTACCTCCTCTACCTCTTCTTACGCCGGCCCTGTTTTGTGACATTTAGGGGTCCTCAAAATACATTTTGTGTGTTTTTCGTGTAAGGGAATACCATGTAGTACGATATTTATTGTAAATTACTTGTAAATACAAGGCTCTAACCAACAAGCATGCCGAGCTAGCTGAGCAAGCAAAAGAGAAGAGTCTCCCCAGGTGAAGTCAGTGGCCAACATGGCCAAAAACACAGCCCAAATATACCCCAAGTACCCAAATCCCAAATATCACTCGTGTTGTGAGATGAGGAGATATCCCCTTACTCTCAAAAAAACATGTCTTGTTAGATATTTGTGGCGGTTTCGCCAAACCCCACTGTCTACTCACCCGAAGAACCCCCATAACTACGATCCAACCTTCATTAAGTTTTCGCTAATGCAATCGCATTAGCACCTGTAAATGCTTTACGCAACAAATGACCAAATGTATTTAGCTAAAAGCTTCTGGAAGAGAATTCTTACCTGCATCCATTTATTCGAATTCAAAGTTCCTTTTAAGAATCCTGCTCCAGACAGCATATTCCTGAAAAGAAAGCTTATCGGTTCACATATAATGTAACCGCATAATCAGGGAATCTTAACCTTGAATTGGCTATTCTCAGCATCACATGTGTACAACAATGTCTTACATTGTCCAACTGCCAAAGCAGTGTCGGGCAGCTTGTTTGTTCAGCTGGCATTTACCCGACCATGATCCCACGTCTAAACGAATAAATAATCACAAATTTCGTTCTTTGTCACAAACGAATTTCCCTGCATATACAAATGCAAGCAAGGGATTCGTTTCGGCCACCGACCCAAGATACGATATACAATTCTCATTGTATAAAGCATTGTAATCCATTAGCACCTCTGTGGGGGTTCTCTACATCACACGGAGAACCAACCCACAACCCAAACCTGCAAACATGCAAAAACCAATCCGCAATTCCATACATTCCTAACTCCGCAATAACTACATTCCAAAACCTTCAACAGAATATAATTCAACAGAATATATTCTAATCATCCCCGCATTCATTTTCCCAAAATCGCTTCGGTCAACTTTCTACTTAAGTTATATTTTCTCTTTGCGACCAAGCAATCCTAATTTCCCCGAAAGTCATATGCTGTAACGAAACGCATATTCAAATCCATAACGGAGCATCAACCATCGCCACCAATTATACTAAGCCGCGCACATTTCCCCGAAATTACTTCGGTTAATATTTTACCCAAATGATATTCCTTGCTTGCACCCAAGCAAATCCAATTTCCCCCGAAAATTCATGCCCATACTTGCTCGCGTTCCCAAAGCCAATTTCCCGGTACACCCAACCAACGAATTCAACTTAGCTTATACGGCAAGGATGCGCTGGAACTAAATTCTTAAGCAGGCATAGCAACTCGTCCACAAATACTTAGTAGTTGGTAGCGAGCTTACTTTTGCTATGACGCACCGCCACGACGCAATGAATGAACTATTTTCATTCGTAAGTCAGTCGCTAGCCAACCGCCGGGTCCGGGCATAAAAAAAATCAAATTTAATCTGCGAAAGTGGTCAGTGGTTGTCGCCCAAGTGCATCGGTTGCCTTTAGGAAAATTGAAAAGACTACGCGCGTTAGGCTGATTAAAGTGATCACTAAAACCGAACCATTTGTGTTAAGTTAAGTTAATAAACCATTAAGAACTACATGTGTAAGCGAAATAAAAAAAGAACTCATATCCGATTACCCGGCAGGTTCTATTCTTTCTTCCCTTCGTCGGTGGTGAATCGTCGTAGTCCATTGTTCGTCGATGGCGCATCCGCGCTCATTGTTCCCTTTCAATGGTATTAACATTGTCAGCAGAAGGTGGAAAGACAAGGAAAAACGTTATTTGCAGAGACGCACCTTTCCACGATTCTAGAAACAGTTAATCTTATTCGGTTACGAGGAACGCGGTGACGCAGACTATTCCGGTGGCGCGGAAAATAAGAAGTGGGAGGGAAGTGAACTAGTGCCCGTGATTGGCACACATACTTCCTCACCCCCACACCTCCTTCTAATGGCTATTCGGCTATTTACGCAAGGGCATCACTCAGCTAAGACTTTTATGATGCCCTCGTCCCATCGTTGCTTTTAACACCATTTCTTCGATGCATTGTCGTCTATTTATTTAGCCGCGATCCACATCCTATACAACGATCTATACGGTCCCTTTGTCTTCTAATTTTCCTGGATCCGTTCCGCATGACCTCGAGGCATAAGCAAACAAAGACCCAATTAGCATCCAATGAGATTCGGCTTGTTTGCTTAGCCGAACTCACATCGTATGGATGCACATTATGCCCTTTCTTTGTTTTAGATTCGTTCTTATGGTTTCGTTCCATGAATGAACCAATGTTCACACATACATGTGTACCTTAATTTGAGAGAGCCGGTTTAACTGGCCGGATTTCTATTGATAGCGATTTAATATCACTAAGTCGTACTTCAACATTAACCGGACTAATCACCATTGAATTAAGACTATATAAACCGTATAGGAACGTTGCACAAAATGTATTTTAAATTATATATTGTTGTCTCCTCTTCAATCAGTGTTTAAATAAATACAAATAAAAGGACCATGTATCTCTACAAATATGCGTTTTAATCACTTCCTCCATCTTGCGATAACCAGAATCAACCACATTCGTGAGGATGTTGGGCTCGGCCTCAAGATATCTGAAAAAGCAAGGGGGGGGGGGGGGGGGGTAATTAAGGATAGTGTGGATAGCGGTAGTTTGATTTATTCGGCTTAATTCAAGCTATTTACAAAGGTGGAAATCTTCAAAAGATACCTCTGGACCGATCCAGGGGCATGCCGGATTTTTACCGACTAAAACCATCTCCCGCCAGGCACATATTTCCGTTCATCCCCGCTGAACTTTCTTTTAGATATTCTATCCTATCGCGGGGCGGGACGGAGTTTACCTGTTCCTCCACTCGTCGTGTCGCAACTGCTGCATTATGTCACATAGAATATCATTTGCTTCGGATCATGCCTGTTTTGAACTCAGCATGTATTCTATTACTCCTCCTGGGGTAACTGCCCGTCTCATATGTCACTCCAAAATCGTTCGTGCGGCCTCGAATCTCATGCACTCTGTCGAGGTGTGTGTATGCATTTGTGGCCTCTCGTGCTGTGCTTGCGTGTTTGTGCCGTGTTAGCGGTAGACCCTATGGGATGGGTGCAGGAATCCTTTTTCTTAGAGGGGAATGTTGTTGGGAAGGGTGCTTTCTTCAGTTTTGTACTGAAGAAGAAATTGTGATCGTCGGATCCGAACGGATGGAACTAGAGAAGGATTAAGAACGCAAGACTCTCATACAAGTAGGTTCTGGCTGTTCTGAATGGTTTCGTGGTACTTGTATACTAATTGTAGCATATACTCGTCGATAGGGTTAATGGACGCACCTTCACATAGGCAAGAGTTGGGGTAATGGCGACCATCAGGCCTTTTAGAGTGTTTAATGCATCTTCTGAGGAGTTTCCTTTTGACAACTCGAAGTCTTTCCATTTGGGCCGAAGATATGCAGGGCCATATGGGAAAGGCGTACGATAGTCCATATCACATCAGCTGCTTATAGCAAAGAAGCTTAATTTTGGTGTCAACTTTGTTGCTCCACTTCAAAATGTTGTGCAGTTGTTTAGACTGACCGAGGCCCCTTTTAAGAATGTGGGTCACATGTTTGATGAAATTAATTTTTGGGGTTGAAATTACCCCTAAATATTCATTTTGTCATTGTGTCTAATCGTAGTACCCCTGTGGCGTTTCTAACAGATACACACACAATATAATACAAGCAAGTACGGAAGAAGAACATAGAAGGAACATCCAATAAGCAAAAGCATCAGCTGAAAACCAAGCAATGACATAGCAATTCCACATCAGTTGAGAGTACTTGAGTTTAGAAATTGAGTTCAAACACGCGACAGTGGCCTGATGTGTTGAGTATTGGTTCCATCTATTAGTGATTCTAACTGCCATAGCGTCGGGTCGAATCACACGTTCTTCACTATCATCGCAGCGGTGACCCCGATGTGATCTGTGTACAAACAGCACACAATCTCCCACAGGTAAACAGGACTTTACTCCTACGATCCCGACTTCTGCACAGCGTACCGGCACACTCGCCTGCTCCGAGGTTCTCTCGCTCGTTTGCTCCTCGTGCCGTCGTTCGCACACGAAGTTGATCGTAACAAAGTTACTGAGGGGGGAGTAGTGTGGCCTTTCTAACAGATACACACACAATACATAAGCAAATAGCGAAGAACAACATAGAAAGAACATTGAATAAGCAAAAGTATCAGTCATATACCAAGTAATAACATATTTTAGAAATAGAATTCGTCCACGCGTTAGTGGCCTGATGTGTAGAGCATTGTTTACATTTTTGGTGATTCGAACCGTCATGGCGTCGGTTCGAATAACACGGTCTTCACTATCGTCGCAAACGCCATACCTCCTATTTGTATTTGACTATTCTATGAATATCGAGAAGTAGCTTGGGAGTGTTTACTACTCCGAATTATGGCTACTGCTTAGGAAGGATTAAGCCGAAATTTCCATCGACTGTAATACTGACACAGTTCATCCAGGTGGCAGTGGAGTCGATTTGTTGCGAGTTTAGGGCTTTTGGATGACAAGTACACTAACCCGTTATCCGCATGGCATACCTGGTTTACTCTCCCGTCCACAGCGCAAGGAATATCTGAGGTGTAGATATAAATAAAATGGTGCCTAGAATGTAGCCTTGTTGTACGCCTGCAGCGCCGTTGAAAGTTCGGGATAGCTTCCCGTTCACTCGAACTTGAAAGGTTCTGTTTCAGTGATTCATAATTTAAGTGTTCCATAATTTAAAAACGAGACCTTCGATCCACATCGTGTCAGAAGCCTTTTCAATGTCCAGGTTCACCGCAATGGCGGGTTCCTTATTAAAGAGGCGCACGCAGACGTGGTTTTGAAATATGTTAAGAGCCATAGTGGTGCTGTGCTCTCTTCTAACTCCAAATTGGAAATCAGGTATTAGGTTCCTGGCACAGATAAAGTTATTTAGCTTCTTTGATCCCCGAAACTGAAATGCATCGTCCTTTTATAGAAAAATGCGTTAAGGTTTGTACCTGAAAATGTGTGAAGCTTCTGTGAATTGTTGCCAACACTTTGTTAAACCATTCACAGAAGCAGGATTCGTTTTGTGATATAGTTATGAATTATAGTTACGAACTGGGTGTGTGAAGGCCAGGGATTCGGGATCAATACACATGCACAGGGACCATCGGACAAATCACGGAGCTCTTTAGTCATATCTTCAGCATTGCCACATCGTCGCTTAGCGCCAAAATATTATATAAGCGTTCATGGCTGAAATTCCGAAAGGAGGCTCGATTATAGCTCAAACCAAAATCCTACACGAAATTTTCGCAATCGGTATTTAGAATGGTTTAACCTTTCAAGGAGAATTGACCTCCTCGAATTGCTCCGACGAGAAAACATTTCGGCCACTTTTATGCAAGAAACGTATCTCAAAAAACGACATAAAATTATTTTAAATGAATATAGCTTTCTGAGGAACGATCCCGATCAAGTAGTAGGGGATAGCCATACATCAGTGGCTCAGATTCCACAAAGTAAAAAGTACCATATACCAAGCCTATTCCTATCAATGAAAGTGATAGGCAAAATACATCTGAGACAGTACTTCTAGGATCGGTGTACATACCCTCAAACTTAAGCGCGCAAGCCCTCAGGAATGATCTTAATAAGATCCTCAACATTGCACAGCAATGATGTGAGCGCGAATCACTTGGTCTGGGAAGACTCCAAAAACATAAGGCACCAAGATGCTGATGATCCGTCTAACCCGTACGATGCTTCCTATCTGGACCATTATCTGGTTTCACCACACCTGTTGAGCCACGACGTCACTGTGAAAAAAAAGCTTCCTTCTTGAAACATTACACGCTCTTTCTTAAAACGAATCTTAAACAATTGGACATTGAGATTAATGATCAAAGGAAATGGCGATCGTTCAAAAACATCCACTGGCAACGATTCCGAAACGATATAGACCATAACCTCCCACCAGTCCCAACTCTCCCCTACAAGAACTTCTCTAATACGGAAATAGAATAGCAAATAATGGTTTTTAACTCGGGCATACACAAGGTTTTTGAAGACAACTCTGTGCAGGTCACACAACTTACAAGAATTACACAGATCTGTCAAACAATATAAAAGCTCTTTTTAATCAGAAAGACAAATGGCAAAAGAAATTGACGAGTATATTCCACCACAACCGAACTTCAGGTGAGTATAAGGAACTCTCACAACGGATTTCATTACTAAAAAATATAATAAGGAACCAGGTGGCCGAATCGGTCAATAAGAACTTGCAAAACCGCCTTTCATCTATTAAGTCTGGACTGCAGGGATACAAAGAAGTAGGCAGGAGGATGGGACCACGTAAATGCGCCCGCATCACTAAAATCAAACAACGTTAAGCAATCCGTATAGTTGTAGCGCTTGTCAAACACCTTGAGGCAGTGTAAAGGCCACAAGTCCCAAACTCCCAAGTCTTCTTGAGAAATTCCATTGAAACATACGTGGCTGATCAAATAAGACAAAAGCCAAACCACATCCTACCTTTCAGTTCTAAAAATTCAACCATTGGCCCATTATACCCTCAATGCTTCACAAACAAAAACGAGGTAGGGAGAGATTATTAAAAGACTGAAACCTTAAAAATCAACAGGTCCCAACAATCTAACAAACCACATAATAGGTAATTTTCGAACACAGCTATCCGACCATAGGACCATTATATTCAACCATTGCCTCAAAATCTCTGTTTTCCTACTGCGTGGAAACTATGAAAAATGATCCCCATCCCGAAAAACACGAGGAAATTACAAATCTCAAACCTCAGACCCATTTGCTTCCTCTCCAACAGCGGGAAAACATTAAAAAGAATAATATGATCCTACATGAATGCATGAATATCTACTCCCTGGACGGTATAGAGAGAGAATGGTCAGGTATGTAGACTGCTGTCGTGTACACATTAAAATAGACACGCATTTCCCATAATATATACCAGATCACAAAACAAAATCCACGATCATTAAACAAAATACAGCACGGCACACACCACAGCACTGGCACCATGCGAAGTCAGACAAAAAGTATAACATGACTCAATTGCCCAGGTGTTCCGATAAATGTGTGTGAGGTATGGCACACGATATCACGGTGCATGATACTCACAAAAAGTATTACATAACAATACTCGTTGCCCAGGTGTTCCGACAGATGTGTGTCATTGTGTATGGTACTCACCTATTGTTGCGGATTGGCAATTAAATGTGCTGGAATGTACTGGAGAAATCTAGTACATTCGCTGTGTATACCAGTTACGCAGCAGCTGGCACCAGCTGGCCGATTGTCACCAACGATGACGTCATAGCGCCCCTTTTTGAATTGGCAGTTATGCCCAATGAGTCAGTCTGCATTCAACCTTCATCAAGTGCATACAGTTAATAAAAGTTAATCTCACGGAAAAAGGACTTCATCTTCTTATGTGGTGATTCTATCGTGTACTTTCATTTTCTTGGGCGCTAATTCTACCGTTCGACTTCATCCTTCTGGACAGTGATTCCATCGTTTCACTTCATCCTCTTGGGCCTTGATTCCATCGTTTGACTTCATCTTCTTATGTGCTGATTCTATCGTGTGCTTTCATTTCCTTGGGCGCTAATTATACCGTTTGACTTTAGCCTTCTGGACGCTGATTCCATCGTTTGACTTCATCCTCGGAACGCTTTTCTCCTGGACGCGACCGCACTATCGGCCGCCTCTCTTACGAACACCTATTAAGATGTTATCTGAGAAGTGACTCATTGTGGATTTGCCATGCAACCTGCAATCAGTGCTGGAAATTAGGAACTGTTTTCAGGTCTTGATTGGACAGCCGAAATATGATGGCATGTGACCTATTTGTTATCGATATTCATCGGAAATGTTGATGGGAGAAATAGTATTTAAGAACCGATTTTTGAAAGAATAAAGCAGATACAAGCTACAATCAAACTTGCGTCTCATTATTTTTTTGTTTTTCTATTTGCAGATTGTTATGGCATTCACGATCTGCCCTACGAATATACTCCGACTTTCTGGCAAAAACCTATGATAGTCGTGTCCTGCCAAATAGTCAAGCGGAGATGTGTCCTTTAGGACCTTCTACCCCTGATAGCACTGTTCGAACGAATTGGACCCGACACAACATTACGTTGACCTCTACAAATTTGAAAAATACGCTTCACCGTTTACGTCACATTTTTGCACTCTGCTTGGCGACGCAGGGATCTTTACAAGGCGACTCTCTTAGTATCCTACCTTACCTGGCAACCCTATCATAATAAACCAACAGCTTGCTACCTCACACTACCAACTCGGTTTTCGACAATCACCCTCCGCGACCCATTGAGCGAAATCTGGTGTGATGTTTCAACTGGAACCGCAAAACCCTACATTCCCAAGAAGCTTCGTAGGGGCGTGTTCCAGGTCTACCGTGACCCAGCCCACGCCAGCGGCCGTGCGACCGCCGCTGCCGTCCGTAAAAAAATCATTTGGCCCCGAATGAGCAAAGACCTCATCAGTTGGGCCCGTGCTTGCCTCCAATGGCATAACGTATTAGAACCTGCACATTTTAAGATTCCCACGGCACGCTTCGCCCATGTGCATATCGACATAGTGGGACAGCTTACTCCATCAAGGGATTCTTCCTACATTCTCACTATGATGGATCGCTTCACGTGATTGCCAGAGGCGACTCCCCTCAGAGCAGTTACTGCTGAATCAGTCACCAAGGCCTTTTATTCGACCTGGGTCACACGTTTCGGCGTACCTGCCACCATTACTTCGGACCGAGGGCCGCAAATAGAAGCAACGATCTTTAGGCAGCCGACTGATTTCCTCGGCTGCCAACGAAGCCCACGACGGCCTATCACCCCGAATCCAACGGGATGATCGAACGCTGGCATCGGTCCCTTAAGGCCTCCCTCGTGTGTCATAACGACACAAAATGGTTTGACGCCCTTCCTACCGTCCTCCTCGGCCTGAGGACTAGTTTTAAGGAGGACCTAGGTGCATCCGCTGCGGAACTCACCTACGGTACCAACCTCCCATCGGCTACAGCTATGTCAACAATTACGCTGACCAGCTAGTATTTATTTATTATACTCGTAATTGCTGATAAGCCGAGCCGATGGAGATATGGTACGGTTATAAACGGAAAAATTCAATGTGATGCATGCCTTAATGAGGTTTAACTTTCAGGTGAAAGTTATTTGAAAGACAGCTTAAGCTGCTCGAATGCAGGTAAGTATTATGAGTTTGGATGGTGGTTAATTTAAGAGGATGAGCGGTTCTTTGGGAATGCATTACTGCCAGGCGAACTTTTCGTGGACGGTGAAACGCCACACAACCAGCTGCAGGATGTGGGCCACCTCCGCGACCTTCTTCGTAAAGTTAGAGCATCGTCCGTGACCAGGCACGGTTCTAAAAAACTTTTCGTCCACCGTGAACTGCAAAGCTGCATGCACGTCTTTGTCAGGGTGGATAAGGTTAAAAAAAACCGTTGGATCCTCCATACGACGGTCCTTTCAGAGTCTCCAACCGCATCAGCGATCGTGTCTTCGAGATCGAAATCCGAGGCAAACCATCTACGGTCAGTGTTGAGAGACTCAAACCCTGTTTCTTGGAGGCGTCAGCTCCAGATTCTCAGTCAGCACCTGACTCTACCAGCAACCGCCACCCACCTCAACCTCCACTTACCCGAAGTCGAGCGCGTCTTCTAGGGCAATATAAACCTTTCAATCCCTACCCACCTAACTTTCCTTCCGTCACACATTGAACTACTCCTTCCACCCTACCTTTATTTCGTGACTACGCCACCTTCCAAACTCATAATACTTATCTGCATTCGAGCAGCTTAAGCTGTCTTTCAAATAACTTTCACCTGAAAGTTAAACCTCATTAAGGCATGCATCATATTGAATTTTTCCGTTTATGAACCGTACTATATCTCCATCGGCTCGGCTTGTCAGCAATTATAATAGATAAATACGAGTACTAGCTGGTCAGCGTAATTGTTGACATAGCTGTAGCCGATGGTTTCTTGCTACGGTTCATATCCATTTATTGTCTCAGTCCCAAGGTTCGCAACACTTGCGACCAATTTCCTTTGTCGGCTATCTACCGATCATGGGATTTGGGCACTAATATGATTGACGTTAGACAATCATACCCCAGATCACGCCTAACGATGCTCCGACCTGTTAAATAAACTAACACGATGTGCATATCATCGTGACCCTTGAAATAGCGTTTTTGTGTATCTTAATTAAAAACCTATTTCGTTCTCAGGCGCAGGTCATCAAAGATTTATGGCCCTTGAAATATCGTTTCTGTTTGTTTAGGACACAGGAACCTATTTCTCCCTTCGGCGATTTCGCTATCGCGTATCTAATAATGCCTGCTATTCATTACATGTATATTCAGGTGTTTTTGTCGTTGCCGATATCCAGGCTGAAGGGCAACGTACTTGTGCTATACGCACACATACACAATCCTCCCCTATCGATGAAATTCGCGGGCATCGAACTGATGGATGTAAATTACATTAGAGTCAGATTCCTATTACCGCAGCAGACAGTCGCATTCGCTTAGAGTTCCGCCTTTTACCAGCCCCGCTACTAAGTAGCCAATTTTGTTTTGTTTCATCGTTTAAATATTCGAGTTGGAGTGCCGTCTTTCCTTTCGGTCAATAAGTCAAGGAATTCGTTTTGTTCCTTTTAAGTGAACTTTGTGTCAAAACTTCCAACGCTCCTGAAGGAGTGCAGGCGTCATCGCAAAGGATTAAGTGATTGTGAAGTCCCAGTTGTAAGAGCATGTGTCGATGCCATATTAAAAATAAAAATAGAGAACACCAATCAACTAAATAACTTGTGTGTATTTTTATTTTTTTCTGCTTGCTTGAAGTGAATTTTATTCGTGGACAATTTACAGTGAAACTAATGGTAAGTGATGGGTGTTGAGTTGAACTAGTGCCCAGGTACGGTACATAACCAACACCTACATTTCCACCGGAAATCCGCTGGGGAAGTTATCAAATTTTTTAATTTAGTTCCCACGGTCAGAATTCCCTAGCCGATTCGGCGTCCTATTCACTTTCCCCAGACACTCCATTCGCTGGGAATCAATGATCTCTTTTTACATGTGAATAGCTAGAAAACATTTTTCTCTCCTTCCCATTTTATCTTCCCCGGGTTCATTGCACTCTGAGATCACCACAGTCACCGCACTAGGTCAGTGGGTCATCCTCAGAGACTGCATTGGTACAAGCACACAAGCTAAGTTAATCCCAAAGTTATTGCGCTCTCTTTTTTGTCCTTTCCACCCAGCCCAGCGACTGCGAATGAGTGTGCAAGTATTTATTCACCTCGCTGAGACATGCAAGTTAATGGATTCATGAGAGAGCGCGATGATGATTGGCTAATAGCCGTGCAAGGCCCAAATTCCAAATTTCATCCCTAATTGGATCAGTCGTTTTACAATCACCACCGCGGGCGGTCACGCCGCAGGGAGTCAGTTTTCATCCACCGAGGTGTTCATACACACAACAGGAGTCGCGAGTTATTTTGCTTTTAACACAGTCGGTATGAAAAAAATGGAATTTCAACCCTCGTAGGGTGCGCATCGTCGAGCGTATCGAGTCAGTCGAGTTTTCGGAGACTCTGACCGGAACAAAAAAGAAAGAGAAAACGATCAACTAATTCGAAATATTTATGTATCTATCATATTCAAAGGATATTCCAGTGTAATTAAAATACGTGTAGTTTTGTACAACAAGTTACCTTGCTGCTTAAAAGTTTGGTGGTGACATGAAGAGTGTGTTTTAGAATTTGCATTACAACTGCTGTCAATATACAAAGCTTGACTCTGTGATTAATAAAAAATAGATAGGAAAATAGGTGAAAATATAATAAAAAGAAAAAAACTGTAAACAACTAAACCAGTGCTTTTTATTTCTCCTCTTTCGGCAACGTGCGTACGGAGTAACAAGTGTCGGGGACTTAAGTGAACCTAGTGCCCGTGTCCAGAACAATACTTACAACCCCCACATACGTACATATGTTTGCCTCACGAGGTATTCCGAAACAATAGACCTGTGGCAATATGTAGCCACAGAAAATTTAATATATATTTAAATGCAAAATTGATTACCTGGTTCTGGGGGAGGACTGCTTCCGTGGCTCCGAATTGAGAAGCGGCTGTGTCTCCGAGATTCCAGGCTTTATGCTTGCAGCTGTTGCAGTACACGCCTTTAATTAGGCTCCTCAAAGGCGTTTCCCAACAAATTAATTATTTAAGATTCAGTTGCGTATCAAGAACAATATGATTGATAATTATCGACGTCTCACTCGGGTTTACAACCAATGTTCGAGGATTAGGATTGTATCAGAAGCTTTGATATAGACAATACAAATTCCACTGTTCGGAAGTTATCTCAATTCGTTTTGTTTTATTATTCTTGTTTTTTACTTTTGTTTTTCTTTCGACATTCAAACTTTTACAAATTCTTTTTCTCTTTCACAACCAGCGATCAACAACTTGGACAATCTCACTCTTTTCTTCCTTTTACAACTGCACAAAAAACGTTTTTCTTTTTCTTTGTCAAAAAACCCGTGCACAACGGAATTCGAAACCGTATATCAAAACATTTACCCACCGTCTCTCTCGCTCTCCACTCACGTCCACTTCGAAAACCGAATTGGAACTCGAAGAACTGCACGATCCACACCCGAATCGGGGCGTGTTCAAAAACTCACTTCTGGATCGTGCAATTCCTCCACCACCTTACCATCATACTATCTTAAAACAAATTTATATTAAATACAAATTATCAAATGATGGTGGTGGCCGACGTACGTGACATACCCCCCCCCCCCCAACAAGACTGCGTGGCATTCTTAGGAGAGGAATGTCACGCCGGAGAGTGGACGGCGGAGAGCAAACAAACAACCAATCAGCAAACCAATCAACAAATAAATAAATAAATAAATAAATAAATTAGTCGACATGCTTAAGTGTTAATGTTAGTAAGGATTTTAGGCTACCTATATACTAGGGTTAGTAACAATAAATAAATAAATAAATAACATTTAATAGGGGAACACTAACTACACAGATTCCCATCTATCGCGGCGGGCCCGACACTGAAACGATGGTCCGACCGAAAGCTCGACCGCCCACACGATCCGGTTAGGACCCCCTCGCTAAGGCGAGGCGATCCCCTCTCGTCCAACCTCCGAAATGTCACCCGGCCGGCGAAAGCGTCCCGCTCCTATATATTTACTTTAATTCTCCTCTTTTAGACTCGGTACTTGCCCCGGTCCATGGGTGGGTAGATCGGGGGGTTTGTCCCGTTTCGGCGGCAAAACCTACCATCACCCGACATTATAGTTCGCTTTCGCACTTGCTATTTGTGATCCAACCCCCAGCACTGGGGTTTGCCTCTGCAGTCTGCGCTGGGACTGCGCCCGCAGCATTAGGCCTGGCCTTAAAAACCTTTCGTCAGACTCTCAAGTTGGTATCCCTCGACGAAGGTCCTTTACAAGAACGAAGATTCCGGAGGGTAACCAGAGTCTGGCCAGCTAGGATCAGGGGCTCCAAGTTACAGGAAGGCTCATCCTTTCCTTATTTTTTTTTTTATAAAAGGTGTTGTCTATAACTATGTTATCAACGTCCGCTGTTCGGGGTTCATCCAGATGACCACGTGGGTAGCACGTGGTTGAACAGCTTTTCGCAGCCCTCCCCTGCCGCCGTATCGACCTTAACAGGTCCCTTTGGCACGTCTCCCCGTTTGGCTGCCACACGCTCAACCCTTCCCGTCCCATTGTTGACAAACTGAATGGAGAATGGCACGGGGTTTACGGTCGTTCGGGAAAAAACCAAACAACCACCCGGCCCGTCTACCTTACAATTCCGAGACAGGAAGTCGTACCCCAACAATCCGTCTTCCTCCAAACCCGGCAAGGAGTCTACTATTTGGAAACTGCAGGGAATCTCATGGTGCAACTTGAAATTCCCAGTGCTGCATCCCCTCGACTTACCTTTGACAAACAGCGCTTGGAGCGTTGTAGATTTATGCACATCCATGCCATATCTAGGATGGAGTGCCTTCAGCTTCAACAGGCTGATCTCAGCGCCGGTGTCCACGATTAAGCGCGTAGGGTTGCTACGGCCAATGTCTAAAGAGAGAGCGACAATCGGGACCTGAGTCGGCGAAAACTGAGAACAGCTGGAGCTGGGTTTCGTTTTTAGTGCGGTCGGGTAGGATCTTGCCGACCCGACCTTGGGGAGTTTCCCGAACTCTCCCATTTTGCCTTATGTCGACACTCTGCCGCCTTGTGAGTGTGTCGACCGCAAAACTCGCACAATGTTCCGTTCCCCCGTTCAGGAATATTCCGCTCGGGAGTCCCACTGGACTACGAACTAGCGGAACTGGAGCTATTCTTTCTGCCCACTTTGGGCCCAATGCGCCGGGGCTGCCATTCCCGGCTCCCCGCGCTGCCTGATGCGGCGTCATGTCTCGCATCCGTTTTTGAGGATTTCGAGTCCATGGAGTCGGGTCGCTTACCGCCACCGCTCGACACGGACGATAGTCGCCCATCATCTCTACCTACTTTCCGGGAATCCTCACTCTCCGCGCTACTATTACCGGCCTTCCGATTTCGCCGACGCTGCCTCCGACGCTTTCCGCGTCTATTTCTCGCGCTTGCCCCAGTCTCCACACGGGTGTCTTGCTCTCGGCTCGCAACAGGTGCTGTTCCGGCGTGCCGCTTATGGGGAGAACCCTGGGAACTCTGTTGTTGTTCCCACCTTTGCCTGTATTCGCACCCGCGCAAGCTATGACCTTGTCGGCCACAAAACTCGCAACAGCACCGGACGCTGAATACTCTGGGGCCTGATGTCGCCGGTCCGCCGCCCGTAGACGGGGGCTGCGGCTCTGGTAGGGCTCTCCGCTGATACTGTGGTCGCCGATAAGGCGGTTCTTGCCGTGCGAAACCGCCCTGCTGACCTCTACCCCTGTATGTAGTCTAGGGACCGCGCGTCCTCGTCGGACGATCCGGGCAGTCCACTATGTCGTGGCCATACCGCCAGCACTCGCGACAGAAAGGAGTGTTTCATCTTTGTAGACATTCGTCGTATACGTGACCTCTCACTTTGCAGAAGCTGCATGTTGTCTGGGATTCTAGGGGGTGAGCCGGTCGACCAACCGAATCCCGGACCGGATTGTCCCGACCCGATCGATCTCGTGGCACGTACGTCCCCTGGGCCAAACCCTGCGACCCTTCACTCCGACTCGAGGAAGACACGGTATTTGACCACGCTCCCTCGCCAGAGGACGCCGGAGCATAGGCACCAGCATCCCGTCGATAATTGAGAGGTCCGCACGACCGCTCCCGACCGAAACTATCCTCCTCCCGTTCACGACTATCAGGCTCTTCGGCCGGCAACACGAATGACACCGCCCGGGGATTTAAATGCAATAAAACCGGCGCCGGCGCCGCGGTGCGATCCCTAAAAGTGGAGGATGTGTTTTCTATAAAAGTTGAAGAGCTTCCTAGTCCTACATCTAATGATTCTGACGCTGGATCGGCGATTCCGGGCCGCGCATCCACAAACAAGTCGTCCTGCCTCAACATTTCCTTTTGAGCTCGCTCAAATCCAGTTAGGTGGTCCACCAGGCTCCGAAAAGGGACATTACCCAACGCGAGAAGGAAGTGCTTTAGTCCTTCCTCCCTCAGACCCCTTACCAACACCGGTTTGGCCATGCCCTCAAGCTGGCTGGCGAAGACGGACCTACCCTGTCGACCATAAAAGCGCTCAGCTGCCTCCTCGGAAGGAAGTTGTCGCATTTTGGAAAGTTGAGCACACAACTCCTCATACGACACCCGGGGTTCGTAGGCCTCTCTGAGACGCTGTTCCGCTTCAAGGAATGTCGTGGGTGGTCTCTCCTCGAACATTCGATAGGCCTCGCCGCTCAGCCTAGAGGGCAGCCACCGGAGGAAGGTATGTTCCTCCTCCACCGCCAGCCCATCCAAGGTCCTTCTACAGCCCTTGAGAAACGAAGAGAGTCTCTCGGCTGTATCCGGGCCTTCCTGTCTCGAAAACATGGGGACCGCCTTCGACACAAGGTCGAAAACCCTATCTGTGCCCAGCATGGTCCGTACAGGACATGGTTGTGGGCCCAGTTTAAAATACGAGGGCATCGGCGTGTCCTCCATGCTCCCGACAGGCTGTTTACCGACGGTGGGAGGGGGGCGCGTTGGCGATCGGTCGTCCACAAATTCGTCCCTCGAATCATGGAATGCCTCCGGATCCACCTCGTCAACCGGCGGCTCGGGAAATGCCTCGGGCCGTGCCCGGGCAGGGGCGCCCTCTCGGACATCCCTTTGTCGCTGCCTTGTCTGCATCTGCCGGCTGTGCAACTAAACCTAAAATCCCAAGATATTAAGACCAAAATCGGAAACTCAACAAACCCTATGGCAAACAGTAAAGCCGGGGAAAAACCACAAAATTAGTGGTAGGAAAAACAGTCTAACTCCGAGATCCAACAAAAACACAACAACAAACACAACTCGTCCAACGAGAGAACCAACCCGAACGCGACAGAACCAATCCGTACACGAGCCGGCCGGATATCGGATACCAACCCACAACGTCTATTCCGATCAACGTTTTATTTCGAAAGTTCCGATCGCTAAAAGGCCGCACACGAATCGAGGGGGCGCGAAAAAAACAACAATGAATACAACCCCCACAACAGACAAATAAACACTCCTACAGGGGACAAACTCTTCTCCCAGCCACAAGATCACGCGAGAACAACACAAATGATCACTACACCGCCCGAGAAGAGAGAGAGAGAGACAGAAAAAGGAAATAAAAACCTCAACGCGCCACCCGTCGCGTAGAAAAATAACATCTACCTCGCAGCTGAAAAGGAAGAAAAGCAGAATCCCGATTCCAAACGAAAATCCAGAGATCGATAAAGCCAGCAATGAATATCTCTACTATTTAACCGAAGAAACTTAGTAATAGTAAAACTAGTTAATAAATAAATAAATTAGTTGGATAATAAGAAAATAAATGCAACAATAAAGAATTAATAATAACAGCAAACAACAGCTTAACACTAAAACCTAAACAATCCTACAAATATTTGGTATACAAATTCCAAAACTTTGAAATATATCCACAATCAAATTAATTAACAAATCAAAACAAACAAAACAAAAAACAATTTCTCCGCTACTCCCGACAGTCGTTCCTGTTCAAGTATAGGGACGTATGGAGCCTCTGGGCTCCACCCACCAATGGTCGTGCACCTCCGTGCTAAATGTGCTCGAGGATTTAAGGCAAAATGCCAGTGCAGATCCAACTAATGGGCACCGGCTGCGCCACTGTGGCAATATGTAGCCACAGAAAATTTAATATATATTTAAATGCAAAATTGATTACCTGGTTCTGGGGGAGGACTGCTTCCGTGGCTCCGAATTGAGAAGCGGCTGTGTCTCCGAGATTCCAGGCTTTATGCTTGCAGCTGTTGCAGTACACGCCTTTAATGAGGCTCTTCAAAGGCGTTTCCCAAATAAAATCGTAGAATAGGCATCTTATATTAACCACACGAGATTCCGCTGAGCACCGCAAATAGTTACTGACCAAATTATTTATTTAAGATTCAGTTGCATATCAAGAACAATATGATTGATAATTATCGACGTCTCACTCGGGTTTACAACCAATGTTCGAGGATCAGGATTGTATCAGAAGCTTTGGGATAGACAATACAAATTCCACTTGTTCGGAAGTTATCTCAATTCGTTTTGTTTTATTATTCTTGTTTTTTACTTGTGTTTTTCTTTCGACATTCAAACTTTTACAAATTCTTTTTCTCTTTCACAACCAGCGATCAACAACTTGGACAATCTCACTCTTTTCTTCCTTTTACAACTGCACAAAAAACGTTTTTCTTTTTCTTTGTCAAAAAACCCGTGCACAACGGAATTCGAAACCGTATATCAAAACATTTACCCACCGTCTCTCTCGCTCTCCACTCACGTCCACTTCGAAAACCGAATTGGAACTCGAAGAACTGCACGATCCACACCCGAATCGGGGCGTGTTCAAAAACTCACTTCTGGATCGTGCAATTCCTCCACCACCTTACCATCATACTATCTTAAAACAAAATTATATTAAATACAAATTATCAAATGATGGTGGTGGCCGACGTACGTGACAGACCGACTGAAATATACGCCGATGACACACTCATATATGGACACATTAGGCCCACAAAACAGGCCCTTAATATTATTACTGATCATTTAAAAGAAGTTTCAACCTTTTACAGACGATTGCGTATATGCATTAATACAATTACATTAAAAGAAATTTGCTTCAGAAGCCTGAGCGACAAATGCCCGTCAGGCACCACTAAGGAAAGGAAACAACTTAATTTGATAATCGAAGGCTTCAATATACCAACTGGAAGGAACGCAGCATTTTCGAGCCTTGAAATGTTGCACACGGTTTGACCCCGTTGCTAAGGAGCAAAAGTGTCATTGCATCGGTCAAGCTATTCCTATATAGAACTATCATAAGCCCTATTCTGCTATATGCTTTCCCAATATCCTTCACGATTTAGTCCAAAGTGTTTGCGAGAGAAGTACTTATATCCTGCACGGGTATACACTATCAACCCAGAAACAAAAGTATTCAAACAAAGAGATATATCTCTCCTTAAAGGTTACATTTCAATAAATAATAAGGTAGTGAATAGCTACATAATCGAAATTCAAGATTTGAGACCAACGCAGGTTTATTTCACAACCTTTTTATACCGGTCTTTTTGAGACATTTTCAAAACTTATTTCAGTCTGCATACTAAATGCATCAAATGCTTTTAAACACTCGACTTCGTGAGCCTATTCAGTGTCCATCAAAACCATGAACCTTTAAGATTATGCTTCCTTCAGGTGTCATTAACTTTGCTATCATGTCGTTAGTGCTTCCGTGTGATTTCCTAAAGTCTGTTCCATGACGAAGGATCTATTGTCAATGACATACGTGAATTATTGTCATTAAATGATTTTTGAAGAACACAAAAAGAAAACCAATGAGTGCCTGAGACCACGTTAATGATTTTATTCACTGCTATGAACTCAAATCACTTCCTAAGTCAATTTCTTAGGTCAAAACCAAGAAATATCCTTCTATATAATTTACTCAGCCGACTTATTTTGTTCACATCCTGATGACATTCGAAGCACATGTAAGCACTCCTTGCATAGCATTCGATAAATACGAACGGAAGAAGTGAACCGAACGAAAAAAAAAACCCCGACACAGAAAAAGGAAGTAGAAAGCGTATTCGACTGCCAAAGGAAAATAAAAAAAAATAAAAACATCCTTAACCAAAACGTTCAACACTCGTCCTGATGGAAGATTTCTCGTACTTTCTACTTTTCGTCAGACTTAAGAGGACTTGAACCCTGAATTCGTTGAATTTGTATATGTTATTGCTGTACATCCTCTGCATACGAATACGTCCGATGGCTACGTACTCTTGTTGCGATGTACAATATCGGGCAAGGGGAGTAAAGAATGTATGCAGTGCAATATAATGCAATCTAGTGATCTGTAACCCGTGAGGCAAGAGAATTGGCAACGACGCTGTCATACCTGGAGAAGATGAGATTTTTCATCCCATACATACGTGATAGAGCATTCTGGGCGTGAAATGTAACCAAGAATAGCAAAGCGGAAGCGACCGGATATGTTTTATTCAAATACCCCGCTGTCGGTTTGATGCATTGTTATTTTGCCTTACACTTCACTGAGCATTGAGATACATAAAAATATGAGTAGTAGAACACACAACTCATCGCCTAGCAGCCAACAGCTAACAGCAAATAGCTGACATCCAGTAGCCAGCAGTTAGTAGTCGGCAACAGTGGCCAGAAGATAGCACCCAACATCGGACACTAGCTGAAAAGTCACCGTAAAGAACTTGCTGTTAAAAGGATACTCCGTAGTACACGAAACCGACAATCGACAAACGGCAACCGGTAACCGGCAAGCAGCATCACACCAGATGACACTTATCACCATACGTTTAAGTGGATTGCATAGCCGTCGCCATGGAGATGTATCTTCTTGAAGCCATTTAAGGATGTACTCTCATTTGTGTATATATACTCGATGTGCAAAAGAGTGGGCGCAACAAATTCAAAATAGAACCAAAACCAGTGGATCCTTGCTAACAAACAAAGGAGTACACAGAATGGCGTATTTTTATGAGCATGTTTGACGACATGACGATATCATGACAGGCGAAGACGATAGGCAGTTTTAAGGACGGAAGTCGTCTTCCACCAATTAACGTTTAAGTTTTCCGAAACATATCATTGAATAAATATTGCATTCGATGTCATCATTTGTCGGCGCGAAAACGTCCTGTTCTGTTGCACTTGCTTTCTACTCTCTGCAGTTTGTTAGTTCGACGATCGTTCTTGTGCTTTCACCCAGCCTCCCGTTGAAGTATCACTCCACCGTACTACAGACTTCGTAAAATGTTTGATATAACTTCCAGAGCTTGGCTGCTGTATCGGTTGAAAAAGCTGTAAACGACGGAAAGTTGATCGAAAATCTACCCCCCGCCCCAACATTACCCACAACAGTTTCCGCAAAATGATCCGGAGAAGTCCTTGACCATGTCTCGGAGCCCTTTGCGACAAATCATATCTCTCGACATTGATCTCCTCGAGCACTATCCGAAGGAGGATCATATGCGACTAAGATGATAAGAAACCAAATTGCCACCTCAATGGCTCAGGTAAGTGGTAAGAAGTTTGTGTCATGGGTTTGTTTATATGTTACTTCAATCTCTTTATTAAATTAGCGCACCTCCAGAGCCGAACCCGTCATATGACGGGCGTTGTAGTCTTGCCCGGTGCTTGCGTTGTACTGGTTGTACTCGCCAACTGCCGCTGCTTTTATTCTCCCTTTTGTCCCCGTTCCCCCGTTCGCATGTTGTCACAGGAACAAAGAGAGCGACTGGTATAAATTGCCGATCCTCAGTCCGCCAGTCGGCAGTCGTGTGCTGCTCCGTCCTCGGCTTCATATGTTACGTCGCCAACAAACGATATGTTCATATATTGTGCAAAAACAAAAAATTGCCTCCATTCCCTCTCCATTCTGTTCAACCATGCTTAGAACATGGGGTACTTTCCCCAAGCTTGGAGGCACGCTATTATTTGTCCAATAGCAAAAGTTGGGAAACCAACGTATCACCCCTCAAGCTTTCGCCCTATCTCACTTCTCACTTGCATCAGCAAAATATATGAAAAATTCATATACGAGAAGCTAAATAACTTTGTCAGTGCCAGGCACCTAATACCTGATTTCCAATTCGGATTTCGAAGAGCGTACAGCACCACTATGGCTCTCAATTTATTTCAAAACCACGTCTGCGTGCGGCTCTTTAATAAGGAACCCACCGTTGCGGTAAGCCTAGACATTGAAAAAGCTTTTGATACGACTTGGATCGAAGGTCTCGCTTTTAAACTACTAAATACTGGCCTCAGTAGAACGCTATGTAGTATCATCTACCAGTTCGTTCGAAACAGAACCTTCCAAGTTAGAGTGAATGGAAAGCTTTCCCGAACTTTTCACGCCGCTGTAGGCGTACCACAGGGCTACATTCTAGGCCCCATCTTATTCAATATTTACACCTCCGATATTCCCCGCCCTGTGGGCGGGAAAGTAAATCAGATATGCTACGCGGATGACGTCCTGGTGTACACGTCAACCAAAGGCCCTAACCTCGCAACAAACCGACTCAACCGTCACTTGGACGAACTGTATCAGTATTACAGTCGATGGAAAATCCGACTTAATCCATCCAAAGCAGTAGCCATAATTCTGAGTAGTAAACACTCCCAACCTGCTTCTCGATATTCACAGAATATTCGAATAAAAATGGGAGATACTACGATTAGACCACAGGACAAGATGAAATATCTTGGGGTCATTTATACCTCAAAAATGAATTTCATCAAACATGTGACCCACATTCTCCAAAAGGGCCTCGGTCGGTCTAAGCAACTGCACAACATTTTGAAGTGGAGCAACAAAGTTGGCACCAAAGTTAAGGTCCCCTGCTGTAAGCAGCTAATCCGATCTGGAATATCGTACGCCTTTTCCATATGGTCCTGCATATCTTCGGCCCAAATAGAAAGACTTCGGGTTTTCGAAAGGAAACTCTTCAGAAGATGCACCAATCATTCTAGAAGGCCTGACGGTCGTCATTACCCCAACTCTCACCTATACGAAGGCGCCTCCATTACCCCTATCGACGACTACTTGCTTCAATTAGCATATAAGTACCTCGAAAACATTCAGAACAGCGAGAACCTACTTGTACGGGACTCTTGCGTTCTTGACCCTTCTCTCTCTCGATCTCTTCGGATCAAACCCCCACAATTTCTTCTTCAGTACAAAACTGAAGAAAGCACCCTTCCCAACAACATTCCCCTCTATAATAGAGGATTCCTGGACCCATCCCATAGGGTATACTATTAACAAACGACACACACACGGACGCACAGTACAAGACGGCACAAACACAAACATACACACCGACCAAAGCGCAGATTATCAGACGCCAAAGATCTGCGTTCACTACCGCATCCAAGACCTACCGGTCTTGTACGATTTCTTTCCCACCATCCCTCTATAAAAGTAGTTAGAGAACACCTGAACTAACACTGTCCACACTATCCTTGGATACCCCCCTTTTCTCTTTTCTTTTCAGAGATCGCGAGACCGAGCCCAACATCCTCACGGATGTGGGTGATTCTGGTTATCGCAAGATGACCAGAAGTCAGAGACAAGATGAAGGACACATATGTCCTTGTCTCGCTAATTTCGGCCTTCTCGCCACAACTTTTTTTTTTTTTTTAAATTGCCTCCTACGAAATTTGTCAACACAATTCATTTCTTAGAATATTCCTCGAGCAAACATCTTGTTACTGGTTGTACGTCGATGTTATTCCCAATCCCCATCAATGAAACTGTGGCCAAGTCCCCGGCAACTACCAAGGCACGGAAGGCCATTCCGTCATTAATACTCTCCAAATCAAAGACATTACCATAACTCATCCCAAGGCCAAGAACCGTTTCAAATTCCAAGGCCGTACCAGCAAAGACGATCGGCCTACCTGCAGCCGCGAAGATGATCTTTGCACGAGACCTCATCCTCAAGAAGTTCGTCGATAATATGGACCGATTAGGAATCTTCAATTTTAAGGCGAAATTATTAAGCCCATCTTTAAACATAGGGAAACCTATCACAAGGTTAACGATAATCTTGAAATCAAGGAGGTAAATTACCGTTTGGGGGTTCGTTCACCTTACGCAAAGAACAACCCACAATTCCAACCCCAACTCCCTTTGTAAATCTGCAAAAGTTTCCTTCACCAAGGACATTTAATGCATTTAATGTATCACCTAAAATCCCCTGTAAAGAATTCATTAACATTCATGCAAACAATGCTCTCTTCAAAATACCCTGAAAGAATTCTTTACACCATACATGTATCATAAATTTGAAAAACTTGTCGGCGCCCATGTCGGCCAGCGTAATCTGCTGCACACGTGCACAGCACATTTTCCTGGCTTATCGAGGGTCTCGGCGGCCTTTTGTCCAATCGACAAAGCAATTTACACATCTAGCGTCTTGCCGCCAAGAATCGATTTCTTTAGCATATAAGCATGCATACAAGAACTCGACCTTCTCCGACAGCAAGATACGGTGCACCATTGTGTACCGAAAATCCTTTTACCATCAATTTTCTAATTGCAATGCAAACTATTTATGCAGCTGCATCCATGTCATTTATTATGTCCTTTGTTCCTTCCTATTTTCTCAGTTTCGTTTTCTCATAAGCTTGGGACTGGATGGTATCCCTAACGCTGTAGTGAAGACTGCTTTAACAAAAAAGCCCGAAGTCTTCAGCAGTCTCTTCACAACCTGCCTTCAAACAGGACAATTTCCCGAATGATGGCAAAAACAGCGACTTGTGCTTATACCAAAAGGAGTCAAGAATCCAGAGGCGCCGTCGTCTTAACGCCCATTTTGCATGCTGGACACAACAGGAAAACTGCTTAAGCGAGTAATTGCCACTCGCCTGGAACAATCCACTGAGGAGACATCGGGGCTCTCTGAATCGCCGTGTGGGTTCCGGAAAGGTAGATCAACCGGTAAGGCACTATCAGGGGTGTGCGACATCGCTCGTAATGTGATAGCTGGAGCGCGATGGCTAGGTGACGCTTGACATTAAAAATGCGTTTAACTCGGTGAATTGGAATCGGATTCTAGAAGTGTTGCGCGATCTACAAGTCTCATCCTACTTGGTGCGTATACTAGCAAACTATCTATCGGATAGAAACCTGCTCTATGACGCAGATGAGAGACCACAGGAATATAAAATGTGGGTGTACCTCAGGGATCTGTATTAGGTCCGCTGTTATGGAATATCATGTATGATGGTGTGCTCAGGGTCAATGTACCTGAGGGGGTTAGAATCATTGGGTACGCAGATGATTTGGCAATAGTGGCCGTAGCTAAACATCTAGATGAACTGGAGAATATTTGCTCCCAAGCAATCCAAAGCATTAAATGCTCGCTAGATATAGCCGGACTGAAGCTAGGTGGACATAAGACGGAGGCAGTTGTAATAAGCAACCGTAAGAAAGTTGAACACCTTGATTTGGAAATAGAAGGAAAAATAATCACATCCAGTCCGTATATTAAATATCTTGGTGTTATACTCGACAGCAGGTTGAGCCTCAAGGAACACCTGAGGAAAACGAGTGGAAAAACAGCAAGAGTATGCAAAGTTTTAGCGAGACTGCTACCCAACGTTGGAGGACCCCAGCCACACATAAGGAAACTCATAACCAGTGTCAACACCTCCATTATAATGTATGCAGCTCACCTATGAGCAGGAGCCGCACAGTATAAGTCGTACATGAGGGGAGTGAACTCAGCGCATAGGCTGCCATCATTAAGAGTATGCTGTGCATTCCGATCGGTATCCGAAGAAGCCATAAATACTTTGGCCGGGAGGACACCACCTGACATTGCAGCTTAAGAAAACCCTGCATTGCATAAGGTCTCCCAAGAGAATCGTCGGAGAATGCGGCCACAATTAGAGCTCTCAAGCCTAAGAGAATGGCACCGAAGGTGGGATTCTTCCACCAAAGGAAGATGGACCCACACCATTATACCTGATATAGAAACATGAGTGAAAAGAAAACATGGCGAGCTGAATTACCACTTGACTCAGCTTATATCAGGACATGGATGCTTTCGGCAATACTTGCACAAGTATAAACACGTGAATCACCCATACTGCTTGTATTGCGAAGGCACAATAGAAAATGCGGAACACGTACTCACAGAGTGCGTGAGATTCGAGACCGCACGAACGATTTTGGAGAGACATATAAGACGGACAGTTACTCCGGCTGAAGTAATAGAATACATGCTGAGTTCAAAACAGGCATGGTCCGTAACAAATGGTATTCTCTGTGAAATGATGCAGCAGTTGCGATACGACGAGCGGACTAAGGGGTAAACTCCATCCCGTCCCGCGATGGAATATCTAAAAGAGTGTACCGCGGGGATCAACGGGAATGCGTGCCTAGCGGGAGGTGGTTTTAGTCGGTAAAAACCCGGTATGCCTCTGGATCGGTCCAGACGTATCTTTTGAAGATTTTCACCTTCCTACCGATACCAAAAAAAAAAAAAACATTCAGTTATATTTGAAAAATGTGTAATGTATTCATGTAAACAATTGTATCACTACAATTATAAGTTAGCTGTAGTACTTAATGTAAAAATTGATTATTGATTAAAATTATAAGTTAGCTGTAGTACTTAATGTAAAAATTGAATATTGATTAAAAAAAAGTTGATTTTCAAAATAAAATTCGATGATCTCACTTCAAAGAATTGAATGAATTGAAATTTAATTGAAATTTAAAGCATAACAATCACCCTGTGGTTGTGTTTAAAAAGAGGAGTTTTCTGGAAAAAACATACAAACTCGCCCCGTGTCTGGTTGGACCAAGCAGACCGAAAACTCTTGACCCCGCGAACGAGCAAACTTATCTCACGAAGGTGACAAGGACGATCTCACCTTATTACTGAAGCTCTATCGGCGAACTGCGATATAGTAAAAGGTTATGTTACGCTATTTTAATTTTGTGGCATAACTCAAATTATTATCAATACTCAACAGTTGAAAAATGCAAACAGTACGCTGAATGCCACTAATAATAAACAATATAAAAACAAAGGAGAAAGAGTGAAAGTTTAGGCGCCTTCGAGCAGCCACTCAGTGGCGTTCAACAATGTTGACGCAATTAAATAACGATTTCTAATTGCTGATCCAAGAAGGCCGCAGTTGTTCTGTGGCGGTTCTTTAAAGTCTTCTCCAAGAACCACCCACTTCCTCAACTCAACCTGTCTTTTCCCTCAGTCCACAAGCCACTATACTTACCTGCAATCGAGCAGCGTAAGCTGTCTTTCAGTAGCTTTCACCTGAAAGTAAGACCTCACCAATGGCATACATAATTCTGAACTGTTCTGGTTCATACTCCATGAACCAGTTTACATCTCCTATCGGCTCAGCATGTCAGCAATTATAATCGATAAACACACGCTGGCCAGCGTACTTGTTGACACAGCTGCAGCCGATATTCTTCCTACGGTTCATAATTAAATATTGCTCCTATACCCTTAGGTTCGCAATAGTTGCGACCAATTCCTTATTACCGCCATCAACCGATCATGGGATTTGGGCATGAATACGATTGCTGTTTAGACAATCTTACCCATGATCATGCCCTATGATGACCCTTCTAAAAACCAAATTAAAAACACAGTACCACACTGTGTTTATTTTACTTACCAACCGCTGTCCATGGTCCCCCTGGGTGAGACGTACGCTTGCACATCTGCAAGTCAAATTCCTCACCATCATACCCATGTTCCATTATATTAGCTCAAACAATAGCCACCACAGCCTTGGACATAGGCGAGCAAACCTTCGGTTTGCTTATCGCCACGGAAAAATCTATTGCCTGCAATGGCATAAGTCTGGGCGATTATGTAAACAGCCGACGTTCCCATGTAGTATCGGCTATATCACAAATAATGTGCATCGCATCGTATGACCCTGGAAATAGCGTTTCTGTTTATTTAAGACACAGAAACCTATTTCTTCCTTCGGCGATCTTCGCTATCGCTTATCTCAATGATTCCTGCAGCCCCTAATACCAGTCCCCTTGTTTGAACGAGCATAGATTCGTTCGTGTTCGGTATTTCCGACCAAAGTGCATCATATTTGACCGTACGGTCATATGGTGGATTGCATCGAGGAGTCAGATTTGAATCGCGCACCAGACCACACGTGTCGAGCACGTTGCCAGGGAGTCAAAATCATCACTTATCGTGTACACACACGAACAAAAAGTTGAGTTCATTTCCCCGAGGTGTTTATACATGTTGAAGCGCATCCAATCCGTCGGTTGTCGTTAAAATTGTACTTTCGATTTTCTTTCACAGTCGTGCATACAAATTGTCAATTCGGTTTCTTGGTTCCCGGCCTAATAAATAGTGTGAATGCAAAACGGCAAGTGCGAGTGCGAGCACCGTATTAAACATAGCATCTTGTTAGAACTAAAGTTTAAGTGATCACTAAATTAATGAATCTAAAATTGTGGAACTAAACATATTCGAAAGAAACTTGTGTAAAATAAAACAAAAAAGGAATTATTAACAATAAAGCAGTGATCACCAGCAACCTCCAAGTGTTTTAATTGTTCCTGTTCTCCCTGGTGCGTACTGATCCATTGACATTCTACAGTGACGACGAACTAAGTTGACTTCAATCGCAAGGACCACAGTCAATCGTAGGGCCTCAATATTAAGTGGGATTTAAGTGAATCCTTGTCGTGCCAGACACACTACTTAAAATCCCCACAGTTCCAAACTTCGAATTATATAATGTTCTACGTGCTATTCGATATGATCCGCATTCAACAACGACACAACAAGGTAAGTTCTTTTTATTAAACCACCTTCCTATATACATAAAGAAACGTGATAGTAAAGCCACTCTAACAATTGTCAACATGCAATCGCTTCATGAATCCCAAGATTAAGATAGCTCCTTAATTTTGATTAAAATCAATTTTCGAAAATCTTAAAATCTGCAACAAATATCTATTCTCCACGATGAGGATATTTCTGCAACATTTTGTTATTAACTATCATGGTCATAATGTCAACTAAGATACACGTCCTCTGAACCTTAAACTCACAATATTTCGGGACGATCCTTTTCCCTGTATAGAATGCTCTAGTATAATCACTATAAATTCCATCCAAAGATTACATCCGAATCAAAACTACCTGAACCCCATCTCCGAAGGATATGAGCATTAAACTTATGCACTATGTTCGAATGATCAAATAAATAGAAACGACCATAGAAAAAGAAAAAGGGTAACTGACAAAAACGGGCCAACAAGAAAATACAGTAGAAGAGCAAAGAACAGAAAGAAAATAATGTTCATGTAGAAAGGATCCAATGCATAAACCAACAAGGATCGGATTTAAGGGGAAACAAACTGCCACTACTTGACTTTGGGCGGGTCGCAACTTGTCGCTTATCCATTGCTCTTCGAAAATCCAATTTATCGCTGTCTGAGGACACCAGGGAAACCATTCGACGAACCAAAAGTCATATAGTACTCCATTCTCCCTAAATCCCGAGAAATCCCGATCCGATGGGTCTAGTGACCGTATAACGGTAACGGTAACGAAGCCTGCCCCTTTCTTTTAGTATAATCCTAAAACAAAGAAACAACAAAACATCAATATGAAATCATGGACAGCAAAAATATAATAACAACTATAAGAACAACTAGAGCAACAAAAACAACAGCAACAACTCCATACACATCTCTCTATATGTGCAACACACAAAACTAGGAAATAGATATTTAGACCACCGGCAATAGCGACGGTAGGGAATAGCATTGCCCTCACATACAACCTATCGAATAACAAGGACTCAATAGATGTCCACAAAGGCACAGCGAATAAAAAGTATCACAAACAACGGCGATTAAGGGATATATTTTTATATGAAGTGTTTGTATGGAATGTACATCCTCACCATCGCAAGGATATTGCTGGCTGACTAATATAAACAGAGAAATCACACTGATCCGGGCCAACAGGAAGACCACCCGCTAACGCCTCCTCCGCTCCACCAGGGATGTGGTGCCGGATTTATCTATTCATGCATTCGCGCGACTCAAGCACCCAAGGACGACTATTTGATGTCATTTCTGCTCATCCCTCTGTGTCTCCAATCCCGAAACCAATGTCCAGCATCACCAAATAAGTTTTAGCCTATATGCCCATTATGGTATTCATCGCCGTACGTCACGATTGATTTGATACTGGCTAAGGACTGTAGTTTCATTAAAATTCCAACAGCATAGTGTGCATTATCCTGTGTGCAGGAGCTTACAAAATCGTATCAAACAAAGTAACGAAAAGAAAACTTAAAAAAGGAATTTCGCAGCAAAAAAAAAGGAGTGGAGAAAAGGATAAGAGGAAGAAGAAGGTGAGATTCCGATGAAATTCTATTTCTTCATGCCAATGCTCACGGGATATCCTGTATAAATCCGCATACATATAAACGGACCCCAATTGAACGGCAACACCAACCAACCTTCGTCCTGTAAGAAGGACGAAAATATTATTGCGGCTACAATCGGAGCTTAGAAGACGTCAAGGATTGAGGAGACATTTTTGCGATTACCGTCGAGTTTAGAGTTTGTTGTGCGGAACAAATTCCAATTGTATGTGGAATTTATTTTGGAAAGAGCGCAATCAATGGCGTGATTTTGTGGCGCATCAATAGATGGCCTGGATACTGAGGGTGCCAATTACAGTGGGCCTAAGCAAGGTAGACTTGTCCCAAAAGTACGCAATTTCATTGGACACTTCATGTGGAACGAGGCGCAACCAACTTTGGGAAGCAAAGCACATTGTTTGGCGGTTATTCTGTGAAACCATTTTCAAAAAGGTGCCGGTTCGGTGTGATATTAACATTTTCCCCAACGGAGAGGAAACCAATGACAATTATTACCAATTTTGTGTCCCTTGTTGGTTTTTTCTTTCTCTTAATACTTTTTCAACTCTTATTGCCGGAAGCCACCATTAACGAAGCATAGGTCTATTATAAATCACCCTTCATTTTTTATTCATTACATGAATTTCGATTGGTAAAAGAATATCGCAAGATTGAGCTTTAGCTCTTGTTTGTTTATAATATCACAGCTCCTAGCTATTACCCAGTAGGGTCAGTTTCCCATGCGCTGCACAATCTCTCCAGCCACTGACTTTTGATAACAAGTAGTACTTATGACACTCGCACACATGAAAAGGACATTTCAACTTTGAGAGGACTGTGGACTGTCGATTAGGCAATGCAACATTTAACCGCGAAATAGGCCTAAATTTCGGGCTGATGTTCTTAGCATACGCGATGACTTCGATTCCGAAAACAGGAGACAGCCCTTAGAAGCAACAAGTGCAGAAAGGGACTGAGATATCGCTTTTCTTCTCAATACTTATTTGAAGTCTTTTAAAACCGAACTGCAATTTAGTAGTTAAGCGTAAACCCAGACAATGGCACCGCAAACAATTGCACACAATGTATCTGGGTCGACGGAAGTTGTTCCTACGAAAACAAAGTCGAAACCCAGGACTAAAGTTAGAATTAGGAATATTGTAAAGATTTGTAAATATATGTAAATAATTGTTAGAAAGAGAGGGAGATATATATCTGTAAGACAGACTAGGTTTCTAATGCCCACAAACCTTACCTGAAATTAAACAAAAAGGCAGCTGAAATTGCCCGAGGGTTGTTAGAGTGATGTCTTCCCTGCATTGTTTAGATACTCCTGTGGGGGTTTGTAGGGGTTTCTCTATCCTATAGGAGAAACAGCCCACAATTCCAACCACAATACCTACCCATTTCCCTTGATAGGTATTTACCAGCAGGACATGTCAAAGGGACGCATAGCTAAACTCATTTTTCTATGCAGATAATGCATAATTGAGTTTAGCTAAAATCAACAACATACGGCAACACTATTGCGCTAACCATGGGATTTCCACCGGAAATTCCATTCGTATTGGTTAGCAACAACCAAGCCAAACCAAGCGACGCGGTTACGTCATAGTCCATAGGCTTGGGTATTATTGAACATTCCACAGAATGGAATTATATCCCCAGCCGATGCGGCGTCCTATTGACTTTTCCCAGATCACCCATTCGCTTGGGACGAATGATCTCTTTTTGCTGGTGAATAACCTTAGCTATGTTTGCCCTCTCTCTCGTATTTCTGTCTTGCTATAGTGCGTTGACCTAAGTGATAGTCACTAGGTCAGTAGACCAGCCGTATACACGGCATTGACGCACACACACCTAGCCAGATCCACCCTGGGTTATTGTGCTTTCCCTTTTGATTTCTCCATTCTGGCTACGCCCATCGACGTCGAACGAATACACAAGTACGTTTCGACCTGGATGAGTGTGGTGAGTTGGGGAACACACAGGAGAGCATGATTACCATTGGCAGATCAATGTGTAAAAGGCAGAAAGTACGATTTCCACCCTAAATAGAGTTAGTCACATCTCAACCACCATCGCGCATAGCCACGCTGCCGCTCAGGCAAAAAGTAATTCAGTACATTTTAAAAGAGTCGGGTGTAAAATTGTCGCGAAAGTTTTCACGGTTTTAATTTGTTGTCGCCAATCGTTTTGTGTCGAAGCACAAATATTCTAATTTTTGTCTTAGTGTCGGAATTATTTTTAAATCAAATTAAACTAAAATAAAGAACATAAAAAAAACAACAAAATAAAACAGTGCGTTTTTATTTATTCGTGCTCTTTGTGGAACGATTTTCGACGGACCAATATCATTGGGGGAGTTAATGGGATACTTGCCGTACGTCGGCATCAACACATTACCCCCACAGGTTCTCTACACCACATGGAGAACCAACCCACAATTCTAACCAACCTTGACCGCTAACAGCGCGTCACCTTAACCCAACTCCCCTTGCAAAATCCGCAATAGCATACATTCCAAACTTCGCAGTAAAACACACTACAAAACTCCTAACAGAATACAATTCAACAGAATACATTCTAAATCATCCCCGCATACATTTTCCCAAAATTGTTTCGGTAAATTCTTTACTTAAGTCATATTCCCTCCTTGCGACCAAGCAATCTTAATTTCCCCGAAATTCGTACGTTGTAATAAAACGCATATTCAAACCTACAACGGAACATTAACCATCACCACCAACTATACCGAGCCGCATACATTTCCCCGAAATTACTTCGGTTAATATCTTATCTAAACGATATTCCTTGCTTGCACCCAAGCAATTCCAATTTCCCCCGAAAACCACTTCGGTTCATTTCCTCCGTAAATCATACTTCTCGTCTGCGACCAAGCGACACCTAATTTTCCACGAAACAATCACAACGATCAAGACCCTTGATCATACTTGGCTATGCCCATTTCCCGGTATACACAACCAACGAATCCAACTCAACTTTATACCGCGAGGATTCGCTGGAACTGAATTCCTATGCAAGCATAGCAACTCTTCTCGAAATTCCTCGTAAGTGGCAGTGAGTTTATTTTAGCTATGACTCCACTGCCATGGCCCGATGAACTTTTTCCGTCCAATAATTAGTCAGTCGAGTTTTAACAACCAATCGAGAAGCGTCCGAATTCTACGCTCGAGGAGCGCGGTCGGGTGTCTTAAGCATTTCACGTTTGTCCGTTGCATTTCAACACCATAGCTTAACAGAACAGAAATAGAAACAGAGTGTCTTGAGCATTTTACGTTTGCCCGTTGCGTTTAAACATCACCACTAACAAAATAAAAATATAAACAGTGACATTTCGGAGCTTGACCATAATTTCCCCGCTACACGCGTTGGTTCGTCGCGTATAAACGCTAGTTTAACAAAATAAAAACAGAAATAGTGACATTTCGGAGCTCGACCATCATCTCTCCGCTACGCGCGCTCGCCCGTCGAGCATAAGCATTAGCTTAAGAAAAACAAAAGTAGAGACAGTGACATTTCAGAGCCCGACCACTATCTCTCCGCTACGCGCGTTTGTCCGTTGCGTGTAAACACTAGTTTAACAAAAATAAAAACAGAAACAGTGACATTTTATAGCCCGACCACCATTTCCCCGACACGTGTGTCTGTTCGTTGTGTTTGGACGGTAGTTTACCAAATAAAAAGGGAGGAAAACTTTATCATAACCAAGGTGTATTACAACTTATAAATGAAACCCAATTGCAATCAATTAAAGAACCCTTTTACTACAAACCATTCAGTGTGTTTTATTTGACATTTTGGCGAGCAGAGTTCGGAGTAACATCGGTGAGAATTTACTGAACCCACGCCCGTGCAGGCGTAAGAGTTGCATCCCCCACACTCCCCCTGTCAGGCGTAAAGGGTGCTGAAGAATTGTTAAAGGGAAGGTGCTCCCGCATAGCTTAGATACTCCAAAAGCTTTTCCGCTGCCAACAATTTCAGGTACCAGATAATTCTTTTTTGTTGTACTATAGCTCGATGATTTTCAATAGCCCCTCTAGGGAAATTCGCTGCTCTTCTCGTTTCCGTCCTTGCCCAGTTTCTTATTGACCTCCTTGTACTGTTCTTCGATCCTTTTATTCAGTTCAATATCGTCACCCATCCTGTCACCAGATTGTTTCCTTTCATTATGCTGGCTTAGTTCCCCCTTGAGTATTTTCTTGAAGTCGGCTTGATACTCGTAGTTTGTTCTGTCATTACCAACGTGGCGTTGATATCGTTGGTTGTTGTTGTTGAGCAGCGATCTGTCGTTACTCTTCCATAGCGACTTTGATTCAGGGAGAAATCCCTGGCCATCCTTCGGAGCTTGGCTGATGGACCGATTCGAGAAAAGGTAAGTCGGCCCCAAGGTGAGATACCACCTCGTCACGCTGTACATTCCGCGATATCGTCGGGATAAATCTTCGACTATATTTCGGATGTATGGCTGATGGCCCGGATTGACACGGAGATGAGTCATGATGGTACCCTCTGAGATAAAGAATTCCGGAGGTAAAGTTGCTTCCCATTCGGATCTCGGAGGGTGGGGGGGCTATGTCAGGGGCAACATTATACAAATATTATGATAAATAACCAAACTTTAAGAAATTCGTCATAGCGTAATCAGACTCTTTCTCAAGGCTATATCGACTGATAATGGCATTTAGTAACATCAGGGGCATCGGTTTCACCAAAATGAGTATAAACGCCATCTAAAATATTTGCAAATAGCGAAACCTGATATCCTTGCCCTAACTGAGACCCCGGTTGATTCGTCAACTGATTCGACATATCTTCGTTGCTCAGGATACGACTTGTATTCGAAATTCCATTTTAAGGGTGAAGTCTGCGTCTTCACTCGGTAGGACCTGGATGGAGGCCTTAGAACCCAATAACCTGGACATCATGTAGTTGAAGTTCGTGCTGAGGAATTCTGTAAAATTTTGTTGTTGCCTTTACCACTCTCCGAATGATGATCGACCAGTGACATTTTCGAACATCTTTCACGTACCGTCGACTGGATACAGATCAACCACCCGGCTTCTGAAATGATCACCCCTGGCGATTTTAATGTACACAACGCGGTGTGGTTTGTACCCTCTAACAGAACCGACGATGCTGGGAGGCTAGTGGCAATTTGACTCAACTCGTGGAGGAACCTACGCAAGTGTCGGATTCCCGAGGTGATTATGCGAACACCCTGGATCTGTTTGTGACATCCGAGCCGATCATTTATACAGTGGAAGTTGCTGCGCTAATGGGAAACTCAGATCACTGTTTGGTATCGGTCACGCAACCACTTGTATTTCGAGCGATTAACCGATATAAGCAGCTTCGCCATGTATGGAGGTATGGGACTGCTAACCGGGACGATATGTGAGATTTCTTCGCCTCGTTTCCGTGGTCGGAGGTGTGCTTTGGAGACTCCGATGTTAACACATCCGCGGAGTCGGTCACGGAGATTATTCTTCTCGGAATGAAGACATACATTCCACATTTCATCAAAAGAAATTTATCTGATAAGCCTAGGTTTGATAACAAATGCGAGTAGATTGCACCGGAAAAAAAACGGAGCTTTTGCTGCACCCAGACGATTATTACCGCGAAGAAAGCTTACAACGACAGAGTGACCAATAAACTCCCTGAACTTCGCTTCCCCCTCTTTTCTTCCGTTAGGGACAGACAGCGGGACAGTAGTCACAAATTCAGAAGATAAAGCTAATGTGTTCGCGAATTTATTTTCCGCGAATTCAAACCTCGATACCGGTCTTTTGAAGCCGCCTGTGATCGCGCCAGTACGGTATTCGTTGAGGGATGTGAGGTTCCGTCCACGTACTATTCAACGCATTCTACGTGGACCGGATTGTAAGCCGGCAGCCGGGCCGGACGGCACACCGGTAGTAGTCCTTAAGAACTGTGCTCCAAAACTATCGCCAGATCTTTGCAGACTCTTCCTCTTATCTTTTCATTTCATTCCTGTTGGAAGGTGGCTCGAGTTCAGCCAATCCTAAAGAAAGGGAAAGATTATCGCTCGCAAAATTATCGTCTGATAGCATTACTGTCTATGTTATCTAAGATGATGAAAAAGGTCATCAATGCCGAGTTAATTAATTTGGAATACAACGGACTTCTGAATGATCGTCAATACGGATTCCATGGCAGGCGGTCCACGGGAGACGTTTTGACCCTTATAACCGATATATGGACATCTGCGATTGAGGGGCATGGTGAGTCAAGGGCGGTCGCATTGTATATCTCCAAGGATTTTGACCCCGTCTGGCAGGGAGCATTTCTGGACAAGCTTCGTTCATACGACCTTTCCCACCAGCTTTGCGACTGGACGAAGCACTTCCTCGAGGATCGATCGATCCGGGTTGTTGTAGACGGCGAGTCTTCGCATCTGTATCCTGTTAGTTCCGGCGTGCCTCAACGTTCGATTTTGGCTCCAACCATGTTTTTTCTTTACAAGGATGCTTTGTTGGAGTCAACGGATAACAGGGTGTTCAGTTTTGCGGATGATAGTACGCTTGTTTTCTCTTTTTCGAGAGATCGGCCGATTAGTGCACCATCGTCGTTCCAGCTGAGATGTGGCCAGATCGACTCTCTGAATCGGGATCTGGATAAGTTCCCGCAGGGGGGAAAGGCCAATCACGTCGACTTCAATGCAACCAAGACACAATATACAACATTCATAGGGAAAAATGAAATGGCGGTTCCACAGATAATGATGAATGGCCATGCCCTCGAATCTGGGGAAAACATGAAATTGCTGGGCGTCACGGTCTGTGGCAATGTATGGTGGCATAAACATATGTCGATCGTCATCTCTGGAAAACGGAATTATCTCTAGTTAGAGCGAAGAAATATTTTACTCCCACTCAACTTTATCTCCTGTATAAATCTCAAATTAGACCCGCGCTTGAATATTGCGCTCATGTTTGGAGCTCTGTTCCTAAGCATACCTTCAACCTACTTGTGAGCTTACAGAGACGAGCGACCCACCTCATCCGGGACACTGCGCTGACGTCGGGACTACAGTCGTTATCACATCTGTTTTACAGATATTATCACGGGCACTGTTCGTTGGAATTTCGTGATATTGTTCCGCGCAATTCGGTTTATATACGCTGCACGAGGCAATTCGACGGATCGCACCAATTTGCGGTTCATCTCCCGACGACGCCAACATCACTGCTTCACAACTCGTTCCGTTGCAGAGTGGGAAAGCTGTGGAATTCCCTCCCCGCGCAGGTGTTTCCGGAACGTTACAACCTGCACCTGTTCAAAATGAACTACAACAGTTATTTGGTGGCATCTCGGGGTGGCAATCAATGATGAACACGGAAGAAGAAAATCACGCAACAACAAACAAAAGAAAAAGTCACACGAAAAACACTATTGTGACGCGAAGTAAAACCGTGAAATTAACAATGGGGAAAAAAGAACAGCAAATGGAGGAGGACCGTGAGTTGCCCTCCCCCTCCAACTTTAACATGTGCGGGGCAAACAACTTATTCGTTTTTCTTCCATCGTCAGAATCTGAGGATGAAGAAGAGGAGATAAGCGAATTGAAGGCGAAGCTTGCGGTGACAAGAGCGCGGCTAGAAGAGAGACGCCGAAAGCAAAATATAGCTGCGCTCGAACATCAAATGCCACCCAACAACAACAACAAACGCCGAAGCCAAAAGTCGGCCAACAGCAACAATCTCAACATCAATATCAACATCAACATCAACATCAACATCAACATCAACATCAACATCAACATCAACATCAACATCAACATCAACATCAACATCAACATCAACAGCAACATTAACATCAACATCAACATCAACATCAACATCAACATCAACAGCAACTACTAACACCAAATCGCCCACAGGAAGAGCAAGCAGCAGCAAATCAACAACAACAAGAGAAAAATAAAGTTGCCACCAATCAACACCATAGATATTTGTAAGGAATTGGTAAGTCTCTGTAAGGTAGCTATAGGAAACAATTTTGTAGTTAAAAGACTGGCAAGTAACAGGCATGCCACTCAAACCTAGGCGGTGGCAGACCACGACAAAATTAAAGAGGTCCTAAAAAAAGCCACCGCGGAATTTTACTCGTTCACGCCGAAACAAACGAAGAGCGTAACAGTTCTATTAAAGGGCGTCGACCCTGAAACGGAACCGGAGGCTCTGCTCAAAATACTTCAAAAGCTGAAGCATGAAGATCTCGAGTTTACCGCGAAGCTACCCTTCTTTTTGCTCTAATTATCACCGACCAGCAGAATTGGTGGTCTACGGAAGGTTACAGTCCTGGATCATCAAATTGACACATGGGACAAATTAAAAAAAGGCTGAGACATTCTGCAAACCATTCGGAGACCCAATTTTCGAATTCTTCGCTGCTCAGCCAATGCGTATCCCACCGATGAAAACAAATGGTAGTCGGAAGGAGCCAAGTCAGGTGAATACGGCCGGTGGGATAACACTTCCCTGCCGAGAGCTTTTATTGTTTCTTAGATGGGTTTTGCTGTATGACTCGGAGCATTGTCATGCAACAAAATTTCCTTTCCGTGTCTTGTGGCCCATTCTGGTCGTTTTTCGATCAATACATGGGTCAAATTAATCATTTGTTGCCGGTAGCGTTGCGCATCAACAGTTTCGCCAGATTTTAGAAGTTCATGATACACCACCCCCTTCTGGTTCTACCAAACACAGAGCATTGTCTTTTGTCCGAACCGATCAGGCTTTGCAGTCGATGTTGACGCTTCTCCTGGAGGTACCCATGATTTTTTGCTTTTAAGATTTTTAAAATAAATCCAATTTTCATCCCTAGTCACAATTCGATGCAATACTGACTTCCTTTCGTGTCGTAGAAGCAACGTTTCACATGTGGTTTTTCGCTTTTCCATCTGCCTGTCATTCAATTCATGTGGCACCCAGTTTCCACACTTTTGGATCTTTCCCATAGCTTTTAAACGGTCAGAAATTGTTTGTTGTGCAACATTTAACATTTGTGCCATTTGATTTTGACTTCAAGTGTCATCTTGATCCAATATTGCTTGCAATTCGGCGTCTTCAAACTTTTTTTGTGGTCTTCCACGTTCTTCAATTCGCACATCAAAATCATTATCTCTGAACCGCTTAAACCATTTTTTGCATGTTGCTTCCGATAGAGCATGATCACCATGAGCCTCGACAAGCATTCGATGCGACTCTGCAGCACTTTTCTTCAAATGAAAACAAACAATTAATGCTCTCTGCAAATCAAAATTCGACATTTTTAACAGGATTGAAAAAATGATGTTGTTTGTACAATGACTTGATGCGTACTAAATATGTTTGATAGATGTCATAGCAACCAAATAAAAAAATATAAGGGCCCGTTCACAACAAACGTTTCCTATCGATACATTTGTATCTTGATGCTCACTTCACACCGGTACACGTTATGCGTTACGAATTGCTGCTGCACCCACCATTTTATCCTGTTTGTTTTTCTGTTATATTTTTAGCTTTTCGTAAGGCTACTTTGAAAAGTTTGACAAATCATATTTTTCGGAAGAATAAAAGAAATGGTAGAAACATTAAGACAAGTGCATCAACCTATAAAGACATTATTAAAAAAAATAATACCAAAAAAATGTCCGTCTTCACTCCAGACACGGGTACTTTTTGATTGAACCATGTACAATCCGATCAGTAGCAATTATTAGTACCCCATCTCCATGCTATTCGATGCTGCATAAATCTCTATGGAGAGCTGTGGGCGTTTCTCTATTCTATATGAGAAACAACCCACAATTCCAACCACAATTCCTACCGAATTTCGACCGCCTTACAGCGCGTCAAATCAACCCCATTTCCCCCTACTTACCTGTTCACCTGCAAAGCATGTTTCCACCAAGGACACATAGCTAAACTCATTGTACCACGCAGACAATGCATAAATGAGTTTAGCTTCCCTTTTTTGCCATACGGCAACTCGTGTCCATGTCGATTAGCGACAACCAAATCCAGCCGGACGAAGTTGTCGCATCATTGCAGAACCGCTGGGGAAATTTATCAAAACATTCGATTGAATCACGTGAAAATATTTCCCTAGTTACTTTGGCTTTTCCCCAGACACTTCATTCGCTGGGGATCAATGCTCTCTTTTTGCAGGTGAATATCATCAGCTTAATTCTCCTCTCTTTCTCAGTTCTGTCTTCGTATAGATCAATGTACACTGAACTCACCATACTACCGAATCAGGTCAATGGGTTCCGCTCAGAACTACATTGATTCATGCACATACAACCAAATCCACCCCAAGATAATCGTACAGCGTGTTTCTGTTCTCTCATTGTCCCGCTATCTTCGATCATCAGATTACCGATGTAACCTACCACACATCGAAGAACGTGGCAATGAGAGAGCAGAAGTATGTTCTCTTTTGGTTGTATCCAATTTCTTCCCTTTTCAAGTTAGTCGATTAACGAGATTAACAAGAGGAGGTTGTGTCGCTAACCACCGCCGCGTGTGCATGCTTATGCACACGCTTGTCCGCGAAGGTTAACTGTTTTCGGGTAACAGGCTGACGCTCCTCGAGTGCCTTAAAACATTCTACTTAATAAAAATCAAAAAAACAGTTAAATAAAATTTCCAACAGAAACAGTGAAATTTTTCAACAAAAAAATAAAATTACTAATCAATTAAAACTAGTTCGATTTCAAAATTTCAAAATTCAACTCGGTTTCCTTTAGTCAAACCGTGTCGGATAAAAGCTATTCAAAATTAAGAAAAATAAACAAAACTGTTATAACAAGGAACACCAGTGTCTTTTATTGAAGATTAACCGAATCGTCAGAGCAACATCGTTGGGTAGTTAGTGGAATACTTGCCATACGTCGGCATCTACACTTCACCCCCACAGAGGTGTAGCGGTTCCGCCAAACCCCACTGTTACCTGAAGAACCCCCATAACTTCGACCCAACCTTATAAGTTTCGCTAATGCAATCGCATTAGCACCTTAAATGCTTTACGCATCTAGGTTATCTAAGGTATAACCTAAAAGTCCCTATAAAAGAATTCTTACCTTTCATGCATCTCTTCGCATACAAATTTCCTATAAGAATTCTTTCCTAACTTATCATGAATCCCAAAACCTATCCGGTACCTTCGGTTGCCAGGCAAATTCCAACCTTCCACACCTGCACCGCAATCTCCCCGCAGCAACAACATTTCCTTCCCAAGGATAATTAATGCTTTCTATGCATTACCTGGAAATACCTGCAAAGAATTTTTCCTACAAGGGCATTCATACATGTGTCAATGCATCTCTGCATTAGCGACCAAAAACCGAATTTGCAATTAGTGTGGATATTCACACTAGAGTTCGATCCTGGCGTCGCCGTAGATGCCATGCATAATTGACACAGATGATATACACAACCGTCATTGTGTAACCATCTAAATTACTTTCCGAAGACTTGCAACTATTGATTCAGCTGCAAGTACTTCTCACTGAAATATTTCTATGTTTGAATCTTCAAACAATCACCGAAGTCGCGCTTAGCCGTCGGATTGGATTCAATAGCATAAACATATGCAAACAAAAGAATCCGATTCTCCCTCCGACCCAAGATACGATATCCGACCTCCATTGTATAAAGTATCGCAATCCCTTTTAGCATCTAATGAGTGGCTGCTATTTACTCAGCCGACCCTCATTACCGGACGATGCACTCGGTCGCTACTTCCTTTGTTCGGCATCACTTGTCTAGGTTTCGTTTCGCTTTTGACCTGCAAGCGTTATGTAAACAATCTGATGTCAACGATCGACTTCACGCACACCACTACAGGACCTCACCAGTGAGATCCTCTTTCCTCGTTTTCACTACGAGAGGAACACTTTCTCTCTCGGGGAAACTCACCACATTAGCGAGTCGGCTCTGCACGAGCCGTTTATCGCTGAGTCCCTTTCCATCACCAGACCGAGCCGGTCGGGTCTCCACTACGCTACCGTATCGCTGCGGGACGCGTAAATATGATGGGCCACCTTTTTACCATGGAGGGGTGCGATCGGAGTTCGCACCCCTGTGAGTCGTGTGTGTGTAAAATGGCAAACGCCAATATCCTACGTCCTGTCTGTTGGATGTGACATTTAAATCGCATAAAGTAAAATAACTCCCAATTATGAACAAAGTGTAATTTCCGTAATAAGTTTGATGTGTAGTCTGATAAAGTGTGATGTCTACATTAGCGGTGACATTAATAGTGCTTATCTTTAAAGTAGTTTGTTTTGCGCCAGCCATTAAAGGAACAAATAAAGTGATGATCTAATTAAGAGCTTAAATCAGTGCGTTTGACTTTCTTCCCCGGTATACGTCTCGCCTTGCGGTTTGGAACTTTTACTTACCAGCTGAACTATCTTGCAACGGAACCTTGTCTTCGTTAAGCTGGTGGAAGGAAGTGAACCGAGTGCTCCTGCCTGGCACAATACTTCCTCCCCACAGAGCCTATAGCGTTTGTTACGATAATGAAGAACGTGTGATCCGAACTGACGCTATGACGGTTAGAATCACAAAAAAATGGAACCAATGCGTAATACATCAGGCTACTGGCCGTGTGTACGAATTAGATTTCTAAGCTCTGATGTGGAATTGTTTGTTATTGCTAGGGTATACGGCTCTGATGCATTTTCTTATTCGATTTTCGTTCGGTGTTATTCACTATTTGCTTGTGTATTGTGTGTGTATCTGTTAGAAACGCCACAAGGCTACTTAAACCCTCCGCGAATAAAATCTTCAGAATTTTAAAACCAATATCCGTGGGTGGAACATTTTCTTATCCTGACGGCTGTCACCCGCATTGTACGTAAATATTTAAGAGTATCACAAAACATCTTTCTGTATCTTCACACAAAACAGGGATACACATTGTAAAGAAGCACAACCAATCATCACACCGTAAATGAGCCCTCAAGGTATTAAATGACAATCGATTTGAACACAGTGTCTCTATTAACCACGAAGTAACGTGTAGTCGGGGACCGGGTTTTGATGCTATATTTGAAACAAGAGGATTTGGTATCAGAATGTATATTGGAAAATTAAAGAAGAGAGCATCGACATGCTAGAAGGAAAATCGTAGCGCCATGACTTATGTAGTGGATATACATACGGACACTTAAATATCTGTACAAGTTTTTGAAATAGAACACGGTGAAAAGACCGCTTTTTCATAAGATAATATGTTACATAGAGTTCCGTCTCTCATTCGTCCTACATTGGAAATTAATGGAAAATCTTAGCCGGTGCCTTCGTTTTTATTTTTATTTGAGCACAGGAATTTCCTGTAGATATGATTATTTGTATTTGCTGTTCATGGCAAAACTCGTTTCAGAAATGAGAAACTTATTTATATTGACGATTACATTCGGCCTACGATAAAATGGTTGGGGGGCAACAAACAGAGCAACGACGTATAACGAGTAATTGAGAAATTAATTTTAAAAGTGTACACAAAAAGTTTTGAAGGTTCCATATACACCGTCACCAAGGATATATTCAATTACGTTGGACTAATCAAACACCTTTACCAAGTTAATGTGCAACAGTACGACTACTTAGTCTGCTTTATAAACTAAATTTATTTGAACATGAGTTCTGGTATACATCTATCCATCAATACCGACACTGAAGGTGAATCTACAACTTCTCTTCGTCGAAGGTAAATCGACATTTTTACCTAAATGAGCCATTTGATAAAATTACGTTCGAAATAAAACTGCATCCTGGGATTAAATCGCTCGACTTAGCATAAGTGTAACAAAAAATTGAACGTTTGTAGTTGAAATCACATCCAAAAACTGTCAGGGAGTTGGGAAGAAATTTGAAATATCCTGTTTGGCGCGTCTTACAACGTTTATGGCGTATAAGACAGATTACTAGATTACCAGATTACCAGAAGACAAGAATAATGGAAAGCAATTTGCGCAGCACGTCAACACATGCAGAGGTGAACGGTGGCATCCAGCAAACAGCGGAAACCACGCATACACTGTGGAAACACCTTTCAGAATGCGAACCTCGTACAGAGTCTACCTATAACGAGCACGTCATGACAATCAAAATACTCTCTTTCGATATTAAAATCGACCTCGTCTCCTGGCGGAAGGAGAACCGTTTATCACTGGTTCAGAACGGAGGATATCCTGTTCCAGGCCGATGCCGAGATCCAAACCGAAGACCAGACTCTGATTCAAATTCGGATTCACAGCCTACAAACTCAGGACTACTATTTTCTTTGGCACATCTCTGAGTCATCCGACGTGTTCACACGCTCGAGTGGATATTAAAATATGAAGGGATAATCTCCTGCAAAGTAAGTGGAATATCGGGTAATATATGATAAATGAATTTCAATTTTTGGTATAACAACAAGCCAGCGAAATAAGGAGTCGCTGTACACACAGCCGCACTAGGACTTGGCGTGCAAATGCAAACAATATTAGGCCTTTTAAAATAAGCAACCTGCTATTGTTGAGTTCATGAAATGAATCCGTAATGGAGACGAACGAGAAGAAAATTGTAAAAGGAGACCGTACGGATCGAACTGAGCCCAGGAAGGAACTAAGTAAAGCACAAAAAAAAAAAAGGAAAAAGAACTAACAATAAGTAAGGAGCAAGGAGCATACAACATGAACAAAATCGACGGTTAATTTCATTTTTATGTAATGAAGTAATCCCTACACAATTTTAATGCAAGGATAATGCTTTCAGAGGCCTCGTCTCCCCTTTAAACGAGCGGCAGCATGTGCATAATGGGGTCCTGACGAGATCCTGGGCGGATCGCCTGTTCTTTTTGTGGGAGCATACATTATGTGTAGGTGGCATGTGGTGGTGCAAATTAATGCCGAGGCATCAGCATCATCGCAGTCGACAATATGTATTTTTTATTTATTTCTCCATTTTTCTGCTTTTAGTATTTTGTATGTGTGTGTGTATTTTTTTTTTGTTCTCCTTTGACTACTCAATGTTAAATACTACTGGGGAAAGGGATTATGAGTTTGGTACAAGCGGAAAGGATTCGAGCAACAGGAAAATTAAAGCCAGTAAACTAGACGTTAATTTGGCCCTGTAAAAGCGACATGACGACGGCCTCCCAGCAGGATAGCGGGTGGTTCTCCCTCATTTCCGTTTTGCTTTCGACAAGATATTTCGAATGCTGGTTAGTTACTTCATCCCACCCATCAACATTCCTTGACATTTCCTTTCATTGTGCCTTTTTTGCGTTATGGACAAATTCAAAGGCGGAGACGGCAGGGTGTGAGGGGTTGCTTGGGACCCATCATCCAAAATACAAAGCCTATTACAAAAGGGCACTGTTTAGGTTTATTTAGAATACTTAAGTTTTAAATATTGTGTACCTCTTGGAAATTAATTTTTAACACACAGAACTTGCAGGTCGTACAGCGGAAACACATGCTATGTTTAGCAGAGAACGCACTTCATCTTTTATGTACGGGAAACAAGTTCCTGAACTTTACTTGACATGACCCGACCTCAAAGAACACAAGTAATACGAGGGTTGCCTCTTATGTTTCGGGATTTGGCAACCCTAGCGTTGCAATCCGGCAATTGACAGCTCTGTCGTAAAGTTGGACATTTTTGAGGTTATACGCACTCAGAACGTTTTGACATACGAGCGCTATTTGTGTTGTTTACAGTAACTTAAAAGATTCATCTCGGCCCAGAAATGGAATTAAATCGTCAACATTTTCGTGCGATTATTTTTTACAACTTTCGGCGTGGATTAACTCAGCAACAGTGCATGGATGAACTTAATTCAATTTTTGGCGATGAAGCTCCATCAAGGACCAATGTTTATCGATGGTATGGTGAATTCAATCGTGGTCGTAGTTCACTCCAAGATGAATTTCGTGAAGGTCGTCCAAAATCAGTTGTTGTTCCGAAAACCATTGATGCTGTGCGCGAACTGATATTGGAAGATCGTCATGTGACCTATCGTGAGATTGAGACAACCTTAGGCGTTAGTGGGACCAGCATACATTCATTGCATAAACATTTGACTGTCAAAAAAATTTGTTCGCGTTGGATCCCACACAATTTGTCAATCGCCCAAAAAAAGGCTCGTGTCAATTGGTCGAAAGAAATGCTCAAAAAATACGGTCGCGGTGATTCGAAACACGTCTATGACATCGTGACAGGTGATGAATCGTGGATTTACGCGTATGAGCCCGAAAGTAAACAGCAGTCGACTGTCTGGGTGTTTCAAGATGAGCCAAATCCAACAAAAGTTGTTCGCGCACGAAGCACTTCCAAGCAAATGGTCGCCTGTTTTTCGGAAAAACTGGACATGTCGCAACCGTACCACTAGAACAACGCAGAACAGTCAATTCTGAGTGGTACACAACCATTTGTTTGCCAGTTGTCTTCCAAGAAATCAGGAAAACCCACCGCCGAAGACGGATCACTCTTCACCACGACAATGCGAGCTCTCACACATCGGCTGCGACAACTGCATTTTTGAGCACCCAAAACATCGATTTGATGGGTCTTCCGCCGTATAGTCCTGACTTGGCACCGAATGACTTCTTTTTATTCCCGTACGTAAAAAACAAACTGAGAGGTCAACGTTTTTCGACACCTGAAGAAGCGGTTGCTGCATTCAGAATGCATGTGTTGGAGATACCTCAATCAGAGTGGCAAAAGTGCTTCGACAATTGGTTCAAACGCATGCAAAAGTGTATAGATTTTCATGAGGAATATTTTGAAAAACAATAAAGTGATTTTCGATGATCAATATTTGTTTTTGTTCTCTAATCCCGAAATATAAAAGGCAACCCTCGTATATTCGAATCATTCTCCTGTGTTTTATTGGAATGAACGTAGCTGAGTTCATGGGAATATATCTGAAAAGAACTAGGCCAAGGTACCTAGAGTTCCTCAAGTAGAACAGATACCACTCGAGTCGCATTCCCTAACCTTCCATAACCTTCCGATTCAATCAGTCTTAAGGAAATATAGGATTTTTCAATAGGCACTTGACCACTTTTTTTGGTAGTAAATTTTTATAATTTGCAGACGTTGTTCGTTCATGTACTTAACTATGATAAAAAACGTTGAGTTTACTGAATAAACTGACAGTGACAGTTCGATGATTAGTGAAAGGGTGCGTTCACAAATTGTATAACCCTAGGGTTTTCCAATAGGGACTTGACAACTTTTTTTCGGTAGTAATTTTTTATAATTCGCAGACGTTGTTCGTTCATGTACTTAACCACGATGAAAATGTTGAGTTTACTGAATAAATTGACAGTGACAGTTCGATGATTAATGAAAGGGTGCGTTCACAAATTAAATTCAAAGTTATCAAGTCCCTATTGTATAACCCTATAGTTGTTTCAACAACGATCTTTTCTTACAATTCCGTACTGTGTGATTTTGCTAACGTCCTCCAAAGTCGATGGTCTAAGATTTTTAACAAGCTGCGTACGTTACAAATCTCTGATCTCTGAGATCACTTCTTCAATATCTGTTGTTTTGATTTTGGTCTCTTGATTCCGGCTCCTTGACTCTAGTTTCTAGTCACTGGTTTCTGGACTTCAGTTTTATATCTTTGAGTCTGGGTATCTGATCTCTTATCTCTGGCTTTTAGTCCCTAATTTCTGATTCAAGGCCTCTCGCCTCCCGTTTCTAGTCAATTGGCGTTGATCTCTGGGCTTTAGCTTGTTATATCGGATCTCAGGTATCTGGTCTCTTGTCCTTGGATTTCAATCTCTAGTTCCAGATGTGAGCTATCCAGTCTCTTGCTTGTATTACCTTGATTTAAATCCTTCAATTCTTTAGCTTTCATCTGAGACATCTGGTTTCTGGTATCTTTGTTTCCTTTTTTGGTTTCAGTGCGAAGGTGGAAATCTTCAAAAGATACCGCTGGACCGATCCAGAGGTATGCCCGATTTTTACCGACTAAAATTACCTCCCAGCAGTCCAATATTCCCGTTGAACCCTGCGGAAATTTCTTTTAGATATTCCATCGCGGGGCGGGGCGGGGTTTACCAGTTACTCCGCTCGTCGCGTCGCAACTGCTACATTATGTCACATAGAATATTATTTGTTACGTACCATGGTTGTAACTGGCGCAAGGCTAATAACCTTGCCCAGAAACCAGATAATTATGGACAATTTAACAAGTCTCGGATAAGGACCGGATACCGGTGGAGAGACTTGCTAAATAAGGCGAAGACCGGATCCCGGTTGTGTGCCGATGATGATGATGATGATGGTTGTATTTGTAAATTAGCATGTATTTTGTTACTTCTGTCGACGTAACTACTCGTCTCATATGTCTCTCCAAAATCGTTCGTGCGTTCTCGAATCTCATGCACTCTATGAGTACGTGTTCTGCATTTTCTATTTTGCCTTTGCAGTACAAGCACTATGGGTGATTGACATGTTTATACTTGTGCAAGTATTGCCGAAAGCATCCATGTCCTGATGACAGCTGAGTCTTTCGGTAACTTAGGTCGCCATGTTTTCTTTTCACCCAGGTTTACACATCAGGTATCATGATGTGGAGCCATCTTCCTTTATTGGAGGAATCCCATCCTCGTTGCCATTCCCTTAGGCTTGCGAGCTCTAATTGTGACCGTATTCGCCGGCGATTCTCTTGTGAGACCTCATGCAGCGCAGGATTTTCCTTAGTTGCAATGTCAGATGATTTCCTCCCGGCCAAGACATATATGGCATGTACGGCTATCGTTCGGAACCAGAAACCAGAAACCAGAAACCAGAGACCAAAGACCAGAGACCAGAGACCAGAGACCAGAGACCAGAGCCCAGAGACAAGATACCAGAAATCAAAGAAGAGAAATAGGAACTCAGAGTCCAGAAACTAGAAACAAAAGACGAGACATTTGACACCAGAAATCAGAGATCAGAGACCAGAGGCCAAGGACCAAAAATCGGAACCGGGAAACCAAAAAATCACAGACTAGAGTCCAGAAATAAGAGATCCGACACTGGAGACCAGAAATGAAAAAAACTGAAACCAGAAACTAGAGACCTGGCACCAGAGATCAGAGACAAAAATCAAAGGTCGGATACAGCAGGCCAAAGCCAGCAGTCAATCTTAATGTATTGATACGCTGAAGTCCAAAACAGAGAACAACTGACAAGAGACTATAGACAATAAACTAGAGCGATGAGGCCAAAGATAAAAAACAACTGACCGGAGACCAAAACCAAGAAACCAGTGTCAAAAGACCGAACTCAACAGGCCGGAGTCAAAAATCCTGAGTCATGCGACCAGTGTGATATTTTCCACAGAAATACATGAATTAGCGAAGAACGGAAGAGCACCGAAAGGGAAATCGAAACATAAATCATCAGAACCATATACCATAACAATAAAATACATAATATCCCACGGCTAAATAGAACTTAAGAAGAACTTATAATTTTTTTTTACATGCGGACAGTTGTTTGATGAATTAGTGCTACACTTCTCACCAGTTACTTAGTGGGTTCAACCCCTCGACGCTCGATACCAGAATTAAGTGACCAAGAGGAAGAAACCAGGTCTTAGAAACCGGACCGAAACGAAAAATCGGATATCAGATACTAAATACCAGATGGCAGATACCGGATGGCAGTTATCAGATGTCAGATACCAGATATCAAACACCAGATATCAGAAATCCAATACCAGATACCAGGTATAAGATAGTAGATATCAGATTCCAGATATCAGGTACCAGATACCAGATACCAGATACCAGATACCAGATACGAATGGAAAAACGGCAAGTGTATGCAATGTGTTGGCGAGACTGCTACCCAAGGAAGGAGGACCCCGGTCCCACAGGAAGGAAACTAATAACCAGCATCCATATCTCCATTATAATATATGCAGCTCACATATGGACAGGAGCCGCACAGTATAAGTCATACATGAAGGGAGTGAACTCAGCATATAGGCTGGCATCATTAAGAGTATGTATGACCTGGTCTCTATTCTGGTTTCTGGTCTCTGGTTTCTTGGCGCAAAGCTAATAAGCTTGATCGTAAAAACAAATTATTATGGAAAATTTAACAAGCCTCGGGACTTGCTAAATAAGGCCAAGACCGGATCCCGGTTGCAGTGCCGATGATGATGATGATGATGATGGGCTCTGGTTTCTAGTTAGATGTCCTTTTCCAGTAGTGCGTTTCTGTTGAGTTAAACTTTACTTTAATCTTAGGTTTATACTACGAGGAGATTAAATTAAGCACCTGGTCTCTGAATTCTAATATCTGGATATTGCAGTTCTAACCTTTTTACGCACCTTCAGATTGGTCCCGTGCCTCTGTTTTCCTGTCAGTGATTTCGGCTACAGACTTCGACTTTTTTGTATGGACTTCTGACTTTAACACATGGCCTATGGTCACTGGTATCTGATATCTGATTTCTGGGTTTAACTCTTTGGTATATGGACACTAGTTTCCGGTTTCCGTTCTTTGGTTTCTGACTCCTGGTTTCAGGTTTCCCATCTCTAGTTTCTCATATTAGATCAGTGGCTTCTGCCTTCTTATTTCTGGTCTGTAGTCCTTAATCTCGACTATGGAGTTCTCGTCTCTGTTTGTGATTTATGTTTCTGACATCGGGTGTTTGGCAGGAGACTTACGTGGAACTATGATGAAAAATGTATACTTCTTTTATTTCAGCTTTAATCTCTGGATTCTGGTGCGTGCGTTCCGCAACATTATTCCTTGTTTCTTGTCTCTGCTCTGTGGTCTTTGGTCTTCGGTCTTTGGTCTTTGGTCTTTGGTCTTTGGTCTTTGGTCTTTGGTCTTTGGTCTTTGGTCTTGTCTTTGGTCTTTGGTCTTTGGTCTTTGGTCTTTGGTCTTTGGTCTTTGGTCTTTGGTCTTGTCTTTGGTCTTTGGTCTTTGGTCTTTGGTCTTGTCTTTGGTCTTTGGTCTTTGGTCTTTGGTCTTTGGTCTTTGGTCTTTGGTCTTTGGTCTTTGGTCTTGTCTTTGGTCTTTGGTCTTTGGTCTTTGGTCTTTGGTCTTTGGTCTTTGGTCTTTGGTCTTTGGTCTTTGGTCTTTGGTCTTTGGTCTTTGGTCTTTGGTCTTTGGTCTTTGGTCTTTGGTCTTTGGTCTTTGGTCTTTGGTCTGTGGTCTTTAGTCTTTCGTCTTTGTTCTTTTGCCTCTGAATTTTTGTGTCATGTCTTTTGTCACGGATATTTTATCTGCGGTATCTTTCGGGCTTTACATTCATTGTCAGCTGTCTTTGGTCCCAGGACTTCCGTCTTTGATATGTGCCCAGTTGTTACTTTAACATATTTCTTTGTCATGAGTGAGAACAATTATGGTTACAACCACTAAGGTATTTTCAGCTCGGTGATGCAGTTTACAAAGGGTTGAGCTTTACGCATGACTGTGTTTATGTTCAATTCACTAGTCTAACCTAATGAATTATTAGACTCAGTATCCAGAATTTGCGAGACCTAATCTAAATTTAGTTTGGGAGATTGGCCCCTTACAAGAGTTGCAATATTATGGCATTTAGGTGTCCGTCTATTACATCTGGATCAACAAGTTCTAACGTGGACCTGTTTGAAAATTAAAAGTTTATTAATGCAATGATTTGGTATCGAATTCGGGAAGCAAAGTACATGAGAAACAATTTGCCAGGTGAGGGGAATTAATCACTTGCACAATACATCACGGCACTTAGGACAATTTCACAGGACACACTTATCGTGGCAATTTGCCAGTTCACCATGTAGACAAAGAGGCTTAGTAGCGATCATCCGATATGACGTAAAGCCGCAGCTATGTGGCAAAACAGTGTTTCACGGCCGAGTTATCTGGCATTCGTCTCCGGCTTTTCTCGCCATAAACAGTGGGAACGTCTCTTACATCAACTTTGTGCCCCAACTGAATTTGTTCCAATGTGGAGACGTGCTTCATACCTTTCGGCTACCCCTTTAGCTGTGCCATACGACACAAAATGGACCACCGGTCACCGGTCATCGGGTCTCTATGGATAAACTGGTCATAAAATTTACCTCATCCCGCCGTTGCATCGCATAGCCCTCTAAGCGTTTTCATACCGCATTCCCTAACGTTTCAGTGAGCTTTATTGCCATGGTCCGCGATAGCGTACATTCCTTATGATAACAGAACCTGAACGAAGCATGTTTTGTGTCTCCGCGTCATCCGTATTCTAGGCAACTGGGTTAAATGGCACAATAAGCGCATCCATCTATTTAGCTAACATCCTGCCGTTGTGATAAATAGTATCAGTCATAATGCCTGCAACCGTGGTTAGGGTAGCCTACACACATCTATCTGGTGGCACGGACTACAACGCAGAATGGTCGGGCGATAGAGACATCGAGCCTAAAGAAAACAGCGTTTTCTGAATTCGAATTTAAACAGGACGCGTTCATGCGTCTTTTGTGTGGTTCCTGGCCACTAGTGGACAATGTTGTCTGCGACCGTGCTCATCAGCATAGTTATCATTATCAACGTCATTGTCGCAGACATCCCTGCTGCCGTCATCGTTGTCCTTGTAGCATCATCATCTACCTTGTTAGTGTCCTAGATGTGCATTAGTCGAACAACCTATTCATCATGTTGTTGTTTTAGGCCACTCCGCGTGTGTTCACCCATTGGGCTGAAAGTTTACTAAACAGGGTACGCGAGTGGAAATCCTTTCACCGGGAATGCCTGCAATTGGATACCGATAAGCAAATCACATCAACTAACGAGAACTTTGGCGCATTGTTCTCTGGGTGGCCCAAAATTCATATCATTGAATTGCAAATTCCTCCTCCTGACCGTTATGTATTTTTTGAGAAAATTGTGTGCATAATTAGAGCATAGCCTTCCACTGTTTGCTACATAAAGTTGTTGCCAATATCGACCTTAACTTTGTGATCTTCGCGAAGTGGAATCCATTGAATTACGTTTATATGTAGCCAAGTATTTCAAGTTCGTTCTGATTGTCTCTTGTTACGTTCTAAGATGCTCAATGCTCCTGTAGTATTCTCCGTCGTGAAGCGAATGTGAAATTCGAAGGCGTTTTCCTTTACCATTGTGGTACAGTTAAGATATATATTCTTCGATTAACTTTAACGCAATTTTGTAGTTAATTTTTACTAGTTAGTAAAAGCATATTAAGCGGTACAAAAATCAGTGAGAAATAATGAACGCAATAAATATAAAATAACATCGAAATGAATTTTTCGGTAAGCTTATGTTTGCTTGCCGACTAGTGGCACTTGCATGGTCTGCTCCAACTAAGAAGGATGTAACACAAACCCCACAATGACCAACATCTTCGAACTTCGTTATCAATCAACAAGATACGCTTAACTCATTGAATTTGGACCTCAAAAAAAAAATAGAAGATATATTGTAGCGATTCTAACAGATACACACAATTCACAAGCGAAAATAGTGAAGAACACCGAACAAAAAACATCGAATAAAAAAAAATACATCAGAACCGTATACCAAGCGATAAATAAAAATAATTCACACCAGTGGAATATACTCGAGTTTGGAAACCAAATTCTAAACACGGTCAGTAGCCTGGTGTGTAACGCTTAGGTAAATTTTTTTTCGTGATTCGAGCTGTCATAGCGTCAGTTCGAATCACACGATCTTCTTCACTATTATTTCAAACGCTATAATTGGTGACCCCGACGTGATCTGTACACACACGCAGCATACACTTCCCATAGTAAAGCAGAACTTCACACACGGTCACGACTTCCGCATAGAGCACAGCCTCCGATGTTTCCTCGTTTCTCTCGTTCGTCCGTCGTCCGCATACGAATCTGATCGTAACGAAGTTACTGCCGCGGGAGTGGTGTAGCGATTCTAACAGATACACACAATTCACAAGCAAAAATAGTGAAGAACACCGAACAAAAAAAATCGAATAAGAAAAATACATCAGAATCGTATACCAAGCGATAAATAAAAATAATTCACACTAGTGGAATATACTCGAGTTTGGAAACCAAATTCTAAACACGGTCAGTAGCCTGGTGTGTAACGCTTAGGTAAAATTTTTTTCGTGATTCGAGCTGTCATAGCGTCACGATCTTCTTCACTATTATTTCAAACGCTATAATATCTCCAGGGGGTTCTCTAACCGACTAAGATTTAGGGCCTCTAAAACCCAGTGCTGCCTATGGTCGCCCAAGATGAATTTCCACGTGGGCACACTATTCAAAGCTAGTCTAGTCAAAGCTACGGAACAGTTAATTTTTGATACTCGAATTACTTCAGCTTGAGGCGACTCTACGAATCCTCAGGCGATAATAGTGCAAGGTGCATCAAACATAAACCAAATTTATGACCCTCTTTGAGTTAGCGCCTACTGGATTTTCCTTCATGGAAATCTTGACATTCTGAAAGAGCATTAAAAAAGCATTAAGGCTGGGGTAACGCTGTTTATGTATAATTTCCAGTTACAGATTTAATAAACAAATCATCGGTGTCATTGGAGGTAACAATCCCAGCCAAGAGAGTTATCATGGGTGTTATCAGAGTCGATTTTTTTTTATATTTCTCCCAGGAAAGGGGAAATTATAACAAGTATTTAGCACCGTGAAATGCTATTTGACAGTTGTTTGAATTTATTTGACGAGATGGAGGTCATAGCACGCCTACTTCATCGTCCCACTTATCGTGAGAGCACTGTCAAATTTCCAAGACGCATGCACGAATTGTTCACCATAGTGAACATCGCAGCAAACAAGAATTCTGTACACCAGAACAATTCACATAGCAATCACACAGATTATGTAACGCGTTGAAATGGCGTCTTGAACATGCGGCCGTGGTTCACTTTTTCAATTATTTTTTTATGTGTTGATGCTTTGGTTCTAACCTTTTCACGGTGTGGGATTGAATCGGATTCCTTACCACTTCTTCATAAAATATTAAAAATGTGTAATCCAGCTAAATTTAAAGTTACGGAAATGTCTAGGATTTGAAAGATATGGAGTATACCACCTCATTCGACCTGGCCACATTTTAAGGCATTCATTTGTCCAGAACTAGAATTTAATTACCGTATGTGGTCATCCGGATCCAAAGCAGCCCCGCAATGGCCGATTAGAAGCGAATTCGAGCTTTAAAGAATAAGGCACAGGCCTTTGAATTCAATCATTAGAAGGTATACTGTCTATAACGTTTATTCATACGTATTATAACAGTCATTCTCCAACTAATCATGTTGAATTTATATTTTCCAAATATTTTTTCCATAATATCAATTAATATATTAAATATTATCTTCAGACGTTTGGATAAATATAGGTAACTGTTCTTTGGTCGAACCGCACAAATGTAGAGTGCTCTGCCCGATCACGTGCTTCTTCATCTTCGTTGTCATACCTAGGCATTCAAAGCTGTTACATGATTAACAAGCGTTAATTACCCCCCCCCCCCCCCCCCTTGTCATTACGAAACTACCGCTGTGCTTATCCCAAGAAAAACACATCACATTCCTAAAAACAACATTTTCCTCCATGCAATAGTCACATTTCTAAAATCAAATCATCCCCTACAACACAAAATCCCATCCCAACAATGATAATTGCGGTCAAAACTTTCCGTCGTATTTTACATACAAAAACTTTCGACCCTCCATCCATAAACTCGCACGTGTTCAAATTTCTGCCCTAATAGGAATTACAAAATGCTCTCAACAGGCACCCCAAATGTCAAATTATAAAAAATTCCTAACACCACCCTAAATCCATCATTTACCGCTACAAGTACCGTACACTTAACGATGTTTTTGCATAACGTTGGATTTGACGAGATCCAACCCCAAACGTATCGAATCGCTAGACGGTATAGTGGAGGTAAATCGAATCGATATACGAGGGTTGCCTCTTATGTTTCGGGATTTGGCAACCCTAGTGTTGCAATCCGGCAATTGACAGCTCTGTCGTAAAGTTGGACATTTTTGAGGTTATACGCACTCAGAACGTTTTGACATACGAGCGCTATTTGTGTTGTTTACAGTAACTTAAAAGATTCATCTCGGCCCAGAAATGGAATTAAATCGTCAACATTCTCGTGCGATTATTTTTTACAACTTTCGGCGTGGATTAACTCAGCAACAGTGCATGGATGAACTTAATTCAATTTTTGGCGATGAAGCTCCATCAAGGACCAGTGTTTATCGATGGTATGGTGAATTCAATCGTGGTCGTAGTTCACTCCAAGATGAATTTCGTGAAGGTCGTCCAAAATCAGTTGTTGTTCCGAAAACCATTGATGCTGTGCGCGAACTTAGGCGTTAGTGGGACCAGCATACATTCAATATTGCATAAACATTTGACTGCCAAAAAAATTTGTTCGCGTTGGATCCCACACAATTTGTCAATCGCCCAAAAAAAGGCTCGTGTCAATTGGTCGAAAGAAATGCTCAAAAAATACGGTCGCGGTGCTTCGAAGCACGTCTATGACATCGTGACAGGTGATGAATCGTGGATTTACGCGTATGAGCCCGAAAGTAAACAGCAGTCGACTGTCTGGGTGTTTCAAGATGAGCCAAATCCAACAAAAGTTGTTCGCGCACGAAGCACTTCCAAGCAAATGGTCGCCTGTTTTTTCGGAAAAACTGGACATGTCGCAACCGTACCACTAGAGCAACGCAGAACAGTCAATTCTGAGTGGTACACAACCATTTGCTTGCCAGTTGTCTTCCAAGAAATCAGGAAAACCCACCGCCGAAGACGGATCACTCTTCACCACGACAATGCGAGCTCTCACACATCGGCTGCGACAACTGCATTTTTGAGCACCCAAAACATCGATTTGATGGGTCTTCCGCCGTATAGTCCTGACTTGGCACCGAATGACTTCTTTTTATTCCCGTACGTAAAAAACAAACTGAGAGGTCAACGTTTTTCGACACCTGAAGAAGCGGTTGCTGCATTCAGAATGCATGTGTTGGAGATACCTCAATCAGAGTGGCAAAAGTGCTTCGACAATTGGTTCAAACGCATGCAAAAGTGTATAGATCTTCATGGGGAATATTTTGAAAAACAATAAAGTGATTTTCGATGATCAATATTTGTTTTTGTTCTCTAATCCCGAAATATAAAAGGCAACCCTCGTATAAGCTCACGAATTGGCAAGAGGGTAGGAGTTGAGTAATATTGAAATGTGAGTCGGCCGAACACATTTCGTCGTGTGGTTTATTTTAGTTCTACAAAAATCCGAACTTGGCCAGCGATTTAAGTGTTGACTGTGGTGTTAAAATTATGTACTCCCAAACTTATAAAAAATAAGTCAACCAGTTAATATTTAATAAAACTATATAAACAGCTGGAATATTACCAGATAAATAATATTACAAATAAATAAAAACAAAGTGTTACACATAGCAGTTTCATGTTTTTTTTCGGATTTTCCAATTAAACAGTTTCAAAAGTTCGTAGAATACGTTAGATGTTACAAGGAGAAATCGAAGCAAACACTTCATAAGGAGAACCCGGCACACTACTACCAATCTCGGTTTAAGATCGCTAACGAGATAGCACGTGCGCTTCTGCCTCGGGATCCATACCATCGGATCAATTGTGCAATCCGTTTTGGGAATCTTAAATACTCGTATACACAAGATACTCAATTGCACTATCGGTTCGCGTGAGAAGTCTTACTGTGGGATCCTAAACAAACAAACGGTTCTTCACACATGCGTCTGAGTGCAGTACAAACTTATCTGTGCGATCTTATGCAAATAAATGGACCTCCACACACGCGCCTTAGTGCTGTGAAAAGTGCGAGGTTATACACACGAGTGATGTGCAGTGCGGGAAAACCTTCTATTCATTCCATCCCTTGAGTCTGTTTTCCTTTTTTTCGCACCTCTGTTTGCATCGAAACTCTCGATTGATTTATAATCTTTGGAGAGTTTTTGGTGGCTGAGTAGCATAATGTCCGTCATGGAAGGGATGTGACCTGGATTTCGGCACGGATCTAGTGGGGCACCTACTACAAGGGCATAACTCCTGCTTTGGCTTATCTATTGCTGGTCCCGACTTGCATCCTTTCCCGAGGCGGTATTGGTTTTCTGTGTAGGGCCATTTTAATGGAGCGGCAATTTCGCGTTGATTTGTGTAACATTCGCGGCTTGAGATGCAATTTCTCTTCTGTGTCTGCCCATGTTTCTAGCCAGAAACCAACTATCCTTACACACACTGGATCTGTTTCTCACCTCCCACCAAAACAAATCCCCAATTGAAGCTTCTTCGCCCTATGGCACTTCAGACCACTGTGTCGTGACAGCTAAATTTCCTCTAACCACCAGTAACGTTAATGAAAACGCTCGCAAAAGAACAATATGGTTCTACGATCAAGCCAACTGGGAAGGTCTGAACGACTTTTTTGGGAGGTTAAATTGGTCGTTATTTTTTCTCAATAACGATGTTGACTATATAGCGGACAATTTCTACTTGGCATCCGGACCTATATTCCACACAGAGTAAATAATATCAAACCTAAGAGAAATATGTGGTTCGTTTCCGGGTGCAGAGAAGCCATTAAGGCTAAAGAGCCGAGCTTCCGGTTGTATAAATCAAACAATACTGAGGAAAACCGGAAAAGATTTAAGAGAGCTAGAAATGACTGCAATGCGCATATTCAACGTGCCAAGTTCTTGCATGACCAGAGAGTGAGACAAAAAATATTACACTCTCCCACAGGTAGTAGAAGCTTCTGGGCATTCATGAAAAACATTCAAAACCCGGTCTCTTCATCCATTTCATCTCTTATAGTCGATGACAGACCAGTCACCACTGCAATAGAGAAGGCTAATTTACTTGCTGCACAATTTGCAGCGAACTCAACTGATACCACCTCAGTTCCACCTCAACTTGAGCAGAAGCAGCACACCATGAGCCAGATTCACTTCCGAACGCGTACTGTTGCCCGTGCACTCAAAGAGCTAAACGCAAATAAATCCGCTATTCCTGGTGGCATTCCCCCAATCCTCTTGAAGAGATATTCCTCTTCACTCGCTAAACCGCTGCGGAAACTCTTCCATTTGTCTTATTCTACTGGCCGTTTCTCAAATAAATGGAAGTCAGCGAAGATTCAGCCAATTCCCGAAAAGGGTGGCAAATCGCCCCTTTCTTCTTATCGACCCATAGCACTAACTTCTATTCTCTCCAAGGTGATGGGACCACTTATCAACCGTCAACTTTCGAAATATCTGGAATCAAATAATCTCCTCAATGACCGCCAATATGGCTTTCTGATGGCGTACCTTACCGAAAAGTGGAGCCATTTCATCCAATACCTCGGTGAAAGCAAGGTAGTCGCATTGGATATTTCAAAAGCCTTCGACAGAAGCCAGCCCTCTTGTCCAAATTGCATTCCTATGCAGTGAACAATTCTCCGATGCAATGGATAAAAGACTATCTTTCTGGCCGCTCAATTCAAGTGGTTCTTGATGGTGCCAAATCTGTCTCCCATCAAATTAATGGAGGTGTACCCCAGGGTTCGGTACGCTCACCCACTCTCTTGCTCATCTTTATAAATGATCTCTTGTCAATTACTCACAACTCAATTCACTCGTTTGCTGATGATAATATGTTGAATTTCTTATATTCATACAAACACTCCCGTCCAAACTCTTCTAACGTAACTACGAACCAGCAACTTATGCTTGATGCATTGAATTCAGACGTCAACAGGATATATCAGTGGGGATTATCTAACCGAGTAGAATTCAATGCCCTAAAAACACAGTGCTGCCTCTTGACGTCAAAGGCGAGCCCCAAAGTAAATATAATGTCGATGAAAGCACTGGGGGATGGGAGCGAACATACTGGGCAAAGTCTCTGATTGCTTTCATGGAGATCATGGAGATCGGAATGACTGGTTTTATGATGAGTGCAAACGAGCGACTGAACGTAAGAATGCTGCATTCCGGGCAATGCAGTAGTCTCATGGGGCGCGGGTACGCCGGGAGAAATACAAAGACCTTCAAAGATCTAGAAAAAGACTTCACAGACAAAAGAAATGTGCTGGGGAAAACACATTGTCTGTGAAATAGAGAAAAGTAGAGAGCTAGGTCCGCACCAGGAGCGGAAGTTCTACCAAATAATCCGCAGTATGACGCGGTACAGCGGTATACCCGCCTGTCACCCGGGAGACCGGGGTTCGAATCCCCGTCGGGGAGCCTCTGGCGCAAGACTAATGACCTTTCGCAGAAAAAATAAATCATTATGGAAAATTTAACAAGCCTCAGGACTTGCTAAATTAGGCCAAGACCGGTTCCCGGTTGTAGTGCCGATGATGATGATGACGCGGTACACACCACGCTGCACTTATTGTAAGGATAAATAGCGTAATCTCATCACCGATCCTGAAGGCATTCTGGAGCGATGGGAAGTGCAGTTCAATGAATTGCTAAATGGCCAGCTAACAGAAGAATTGGAGGCTCCACCAATGCAAGATCAAGACCAAATGCTGCCGGCACCAAGCATTGAGGAAACATTAAAAGCCATAAGACAGCTCAAATCAAATAAAGCCCCTGGAGCTGATGGCATACCAGCTGAGCTGATCAAACAAGGACGGACAGCGTTACATCACGCAATTCATGAGATCGTGGTGCACGTATGGAAGCAAGAGGAGATGTCGGAAGATTGGCGCCGTGATATAATTTGCCCCATCCATAAGGAGGGAGATATCACACTGTGCAGCAACTATAGGGGTATAACATTGCTGAGTACCGCCTATAAGATACTCTCCACTATCCTACAAGATCGGATAGCCCCATACGCTAAAGCCATCATTGGTCAATATCAGTGTGGCTTCATCCCAGGCAAATCAGCAATTGATCAGATATTCACCCTTAGGCTGGCGATGGAAAAACGTCAGGAATTTAAGATTCCATTATATCATCTATTTATATACTTTAAGGCCGCCTGCGACAGCATAGCCAGGGTAGGACTATATAATGCCATGAGAGAGTTCGGCATTCCAAACAAATTAATACGACTTTGTAGGTTGACCATGACCAACGTAACTAGTCAAGTAAAAATAGCGGAATCGCTGTCCCAACCAATAAACATCATTAATGGACTCCGACAAGGGGACGGTCTGGCCTGCCTCCTCTTCAACCTGGCGTTGGAGAAAGCAATCCGTGACTCTGGCGTCACAACTAGAGGGACTATTGTCAGCAAGTCCAGCCAGATTCTTGCCTACGCAGATGACATCGACATCATCGGTAGAACCGAATCAGCTGTACGGGACTCCTTCACCCAGATCGAGCAGGCGGCACAAAAACTGGGACTGCACTTTAATGAGGGGAAAAGTAAGTACATGGTGGCAACTTCTGCGAAGAGAAGACCTAACGTTGGTCAAACTATCAGGGTAGTGTAGTACGAATTTGAAGTTGTAGAATCCTTTAACTACCTTGGGTCAATAGTATCAGCCGATAACAATATTGAAAAAGAAATACGCGAACGGCTGATCAAATCCAAAAAAGCTTATTAGCTCTTATTAGCTCTTTAAATCACGAGATTTATCTAGAACATCCAAGCTACTACCGCACAAGACCATGGTCTTACCAGTACTGATTTATGCATCCGAGACCTGGGTGCTCAATAAAAGGCACTCTGAACTCTTGGCCGCGTTCGAGAGGAAGGCCTTAAGGAGAATTGTTAGCCCCGTATGCGAGGAAGGACGATTCCGGAGACGCTACAACCATGAGTTGTACGCGATCTACCTTGAAGCTAATATTGTAAGAAAAATTAAGCTCGGAAGACTCCGGCGGGCGGGACACCTAGCTCGAATGAGCGAAGAGGAGCCTGCCCGGAAAGTTCTTTGTGGCAGGATGTATGGAAGGAGACAGCGCAGCAGACCTCGTCTGCGATAGAGGGATGGCGTAGACCAGGACGCCTAGAGCCTGGGAGTGTCAAACTGGATGACATCGGCTCGAAATCGGGATCGGTGAAGAGATTTGTTAAATAAGGGCAAGACCGCATCCTGATTGTAGTGCCGATGATGATGATGATGATGATGATGATGATGATGATGATGATGATGATGATGATGATGATGATGATGATGATGATGATGATGATGATGATGATGATGATGATGATGATGATGATGATGATGATGATGATGATGATGATGATGATGATGATGATGATGATGATGATGATGATGATGATGATGATGATGATGATGATGATGATGATGATGATGATGATGATGATGATGATGATGATGATGATGATGATGATGATGATGATGATGATGATGATGATGATGATGATGATGATGATGATGATGATGATGATGATGATGATGATGATGATGATGATGATGATGATGATGATGATGATGATGATGATGATGATGATGATGATGATGATGATGATGATGATGATGATGATGATGATGATGATGATGATGATGATGATGATGATGATGATGATGATGATGATGATGATGATGATGATGATGATGATGATGATGATGATGATGATGATGATGATGATGATGATGATGATGATGATGATGATGATGATGATGATGATGATGATGATGATGATGATGATGATGATGATGATGATGATGATGATGATGATGATGATGATGATGATGATGATGATGATGATGATGATGATGATGATGATGATGATGATGATGATGATGATGATGATGATGATGATGATGATGATGATGATGATGATGATGATGATGATGATGATGATGATGATGATGATGATGATGATGATGATGATGATGATGATGATGATGATGATGATGATGATGATGATGATGATGATGATGATGATGATGATGATGATGATGATGATGATGATGATGATGATGATGATGATGATGATGATGATGATGATGATGATGATGATGATGATGATGATGATGATGATGATGATGATGATGATGATGATGATGATGATGATGATGATGATGATGATGATGATGATGATGATGATGATGATGATGATGATGATGATGATGATGATGATGATGATGATGATGATGATGATGATGATGATGATGATGATGATGATGATGATGATGATGATGATGATGATGATGATGATGATGATGATGATGATGATGATGATGATGATGATGATGATGATGATGATGATGATGATGATGATGATGATGATGATGATGATGATGATGATGATGATGATGATGATGATGATGATGATGATGATGATGATGATGATGATGATGATGATGATGATGATGATGATGATGATGATGATGATGATGATGATGATGATGATGATGATGATGATGATGATGATGATGATGATGATGATGATGATGATGATGATGATGATGATGATGATGATGATGATGATGATGATGATGATGATGATGATGATGATGATGATGATGATGATGATGATGATGATGATGATGATGATGATGATGATGATGATGATGATGATGATGATGATGATGATGATGATGATGATGATGATGATGATGATGATGATGATGATGATGATGATGATGATGATGATGATGATGATGATGATGATGATGATGATGATGATGATGATGATGATGATGATGATGATGATGATGATGATGATGATGATGATGATGATGATGATGATGATGATGATGATGATGATGATGATGATGATGATGATGATGATGATGATGATGATGATGATGATGATGATGATGATGATGATGATGATGATGATGATGATGATGATGATGATGATGATGATGATGATGATGATGATGATGATGATGATGATGATGATGATGATGATGATGATGATGATGATGATGATGATGATGATGATGATGATGATGATGATGATGATGATGATGATGATGATGATGATGATGATGATGATGATGATGATGATGATGATGATGATGATGATGATGATGATGATGATGATGATGATGATGATGATGATGATGATGATGATGATGATGATGATGATGATGATGATGATGATGATGATGATGATGATGATGATGATGATGATGATGATGATGATGATGATGATGATGATGATGATGATGATGATGATGATGATGATGATGATGATGATGATGATGATGATGATGATGATGATGATGATGATGATGATGATGATGATGATGATGATGATGATGATGATGATGATGATGATGATGATGATGATGATGATGATGATGATGATGATGATGATGATGATGATGATGATGATGATGATGATGATGATGATGATGATGATGATGATGATGATGATGATGATGATGATGATGATGATGATGATGATGATGATGATGATGATGATGATGATGATGATGATGATGATGATGATGATGATGATGATGATGATGATGATGATGATGATGATGATGATGATGATGATGATGATGATGATGATGATGATGATGATGATGATGATGATGATGATGATGATGATGATGATGATGATGATGATGATGATGATGATGATGATGATGATGATGATGATGATGATGATGATGATGATGATGATGATGATGATGATGATGATGATGATGATGATGATGATGATGATGATGATGATGATGATGATGATGATGATGATGATGATGATGATGATGATGATGATGATGATGATGATGATGATGATGATGATGATGATGATGATGATGATGATGATGATGATGATGATGATGATGATGATGATGATGATGATGATGATGATGATGATGATGATGATGATGATGATGATGATGATGAACGGCACTTGCATCGACGGAGCTAAGGAACTATCAGTCCTTGGCACTCGAATCAATTTTACTCTTAATTGGAATGGCAACATATTTGAAGCTGTGAAAAGTGCAGTCAAAAGTATGGGGTTCCTTAAGGGGGTATTCTGGTCTAGACGCACGAATTTAACGCAATTTTTGAAGTGAAAAAGAAGAAGAAGAAGAAAAAAAAGCAATCAATATTTTTACTATTCATTTTTTTATAGGATGTTTATTAATATTTCAAGAATACAGTAAAAAAATTGAAAGTAAAAAATTCAAAATTCAAAAAGTTAGCATCTGATGAAGTGGGGGATCTCTAAAAGTTGGCACGCGACCATACCCGCGATTCAACCCTTCTAGCAATCTGAAAAAAAAGATTATTAATTTACAGAAATGCCTCTATCGTTGGAACTAAAAAAAGTTGAAAAAATAATTTTTTAACAAAATGGCGACTGCTTGAAAAAAAAATTTATTTTTGTACCACTTTTTTTTAGTTTTTCGAATTTTTTAAAAATAGTTAACCTTGAAATTTGGAGATGAGGATAGTTCATGCAATAGAAAAGCCTATAAAGAAGACATATACTAAATTTGAAGTAAAGCGGTTCAGTAGAACTTGAAAAATCGTGGGTATTGTTTTAAAAAAGACAGTTTCGAGAAAAACGCGTTTAAAGTTTCACGTAAATTTTCTTACGGTCTAAGTCATGAAATGATATTTTAGACTTATGTTTATTCAACCTGCCATTCCTGCTGCATACATTGGACCTTCCTCGACTTCGAAATAAGCATCTTTCGCGCTTCTCTCTTCCAACCGAGCAGTTCTGGCCTCCTTTGATGCGTTTGATACACTCGTAAAACTGGTGTCTTCCTCTACCATGATCTATTACCGTGAAATCGCATTTTTTACTTCGATCCGGACGCGTAGTCCTTTTCGCTGAAGATTTTCGATCCATTTCACTTGAAATCACTTGAAATATTTTTATTTTACTCTCAGCACATGCGTTCACTTGGCTTGAAGGTTAGAATTCAACTTTTTTTTTTCTTATAATATATCATTTTTTATTTCTTCCTATTGTTATAATTTACTTACTTGCTAGACAAAAATGATTAAACTCTAGCTTATGTTATCTTATTTCTTAACTTACTGGTCCCTTGCGGACTCTCTAAGTTACATGCATACGCTTAAAGCATGAAAATTTGTCTTTCGACATTATGGTTGTTTTGTTTACATGAATTTTTAGGGAACTTAATTGGCTACAAAGAAAATGAAGAAAATAAAAAACTTTGTTTCTACTTTTCTTCATTCGGTCAGCAAAACAGCCATACCTCCGAAAATAATTTGAATTTTCTAAAATCCTCTTAAAGACATATTCGTAGAAGGTTAAGCTTTGAAAATATGAAAAAAAAAAGATTTTTTTTTTTCAAATTTCTGGACCAGAATACCCCCTTAAGAGATGCAAAAGATACTTCACTCCATCCAACCTGCCCACTATTTACAAGGGGTATATTCGTCCCAAAAGGGAGTTCAACTCCCATATTTGGTCAGGCGCGTCCAAAACTGCACTACACGTGCTCGACAGGATGCAAAAGCGACCAGTTCAACTTATTAGGGGCTGAGTCGTAAGTCGACCAATTCCGTCGTTAGAACACAGGCGCAACGTATCATGCCTATCTCTTTTCTATAGGTATTATCACGGTTGTTGCTCAACCGAACTGGCTGAATGTGTTCCGCCCCTTCAGACATTTTCCCGCGATACCCGTCAATCTGTGAATGCGCATCAGTTCACGTTGAAAGTGGATTTCAGGCGCACAAATAAACATAGAGAGTCATTCTTTAGCCGAACCACACGAATGTGGAATGTTCTACCTGATCATGTGTTTCCTGGTCGTTGTGATGTCCAGACATTCCAGACCAATATACACCTCCTTTCCTTATCCACTTCCTCTCCATCCGCTTGCACTGTGCTCTGACATTTAAGGGTACTTCAAAATCCCATTTTGTGCGCGCGTTAGTGTAAAAAAAAAAATACAATCAGCTCAGGTCAGACGAGCATCACACGGTGAGTACCCCTTTAACCAAAATTATTATATTTTAATTGGGTGAAAGAAGAAATTTGCAACAAAATCAATGTATTGTACATTGATAAATCTTCTCTTTGTTTCTTCTCGCACCGCACTTTGGCATTTAAGGGTATCCCAAAATCGCTTTTGTGCGCAGGTTGTCTTTATTGAAGGTCTTTCAAAGTCATTTCCGTAAACAATTGCTTGGCTTGCTAAATATCTAATAACCGAGTTACCCAGATATCCGTACACGCAAAGCAAGTTTTTAATTAAAGCGGCCGCGTAAGAAAGCCTTTTTCAGAACCAAGTCGCGTTCATTCGAAAGTGCAAGCGTTTGTAGTTTAGCAAATGCTCTAATAACTAAAATATTGAAAACCACACCTAACATCTGGACGATATGTGTTCGCCGATTATAATATACCCGCAATTGTAAATGTTAGGCTGAAATGGATGCGGCTTGTCCTTATCCTAAACTGGAGCACGTCCTAGCGCAATCCCGAATGTATAATCACCAGCTAAAACCCAATTTGGTAGTCCCCTTTGACACGAATTGCCTTTCAATTAGCTCAACGTAAATATTTCAAAATGTGTAATCGTAAATCAATTGAGCTTTCATAACAGGAAATCCAACACCCGGAGGGAATAGACCGTGCATTTTTGCTTCGTGCTGCCCACCCCTGCCCCGTCTATCCATCCCACATCCAAGCCGGCGTGGCGCTTTGTGCACCTTTTTAATATACCAACCCAGTCGTAATTCTGCCCCGTTTCTGACGTGGTGGCAGTCATCACGGCTGCCATCAGGATTCATGTCGTTAACTAACTGGCTGGCCGAATAAATTATGCCCAAAAGTCCGGCTGGATCCATACAAGTTCATACAGCACTTGTACGAACGGCCTAGCACCTGAGCCCCGCGTTTACGTAGGTTAGCAACCGGCAAGGCCATTGCGTGGTATTATCGTGCCTGATTGGACCTAGTGCTGTAACAAGCTATCAATTTGTAATTGACTTTAAATTATTTTATTCGGGTGGCTGTTTGATGCAATATATTTCAGCTATGGTGCGTCAGCTTAAATCTGTGATGATGTTAGTTCTTTAATTCCTTTTACAGGAGCAGGACTCACGACTCGTACTCCTCGTGATAATGGAAAAGATGATGCGTACAAGCGTTTGTGTTTGTCCAGTCATAATCCGATCAAATTTATACACTGAATGACGATTACTGATACACAACAGGAGGCCCAGTGTTGTTTTGGATATAATTACTTGTTAGGCTTACATCTTGTCGGCATTTTAGTCATTTGTTCATGGAGATGAATGGCAACTGCCAACTGGCCACTTCTACTTTCTGCTACCGATGAGTATTCCGAACAAGATAGTAAATATTCGCCACAGGGATAATAATGGACGTTGTCATGATGAGGACTTTTAATGTGAAGTACTGAATGAATTGGTAAGGATTTCATTATTACTCGACGGTGAGTAGTCCTACAGACATTTGTGAGTACTGTAAACTTCCCTTAGTCCACAGTGCACTTGACTGATTAAAAGTTGAATTGGCACTTAAATCTAGAGAACCTAGAGATAGTACAGTTGCGAAAGTGTACGAACAAGAAAATACAGCCACAGGAAATTGAATTTCCTTGTTGAAACGTACAACCGATTGTGATTAAGCATCACTACGAACATAAACGGTGGCTCCTTTATTGAGGACAAATTCAGGTACCGCAGTGTGGTCAGGAAATCCTAAATGCGAGATGTCAACATACAGGTGACTCTCCATTTCGTACTGTACGAGAATGACTAGTTTAGAGTTTCGGGTGTAGCAGCATGTGGCCAAAGGGCTACTTCTATGATTGGGAAGATTGCACGCCGAACGTGAAAACACGCATTGCTACAAACCGACATCGATGCTAAGCACAGATTGGACACAAGATTAGCGGAAGGGTTTCCCTAGGTCAAGTAACACAGTCTGATAGTGGGATATTTTATACCCGGTTTAGTAGATTCCACCTCAACGCCCAGCCACCCGGAGAGATATCGCTCCTCCATGTCACAGAAATTCTGAAATGATAAGGATCCATCTGACCATATTTCGGAGCTTAGCTAAGAGAGTGGTTGAAAATTAGGTAGCAAGTTGGTACCAATTCTGCTTCTCCCAGTGAGTTACAATCACATCACATTATAGGTTCCAAGATCAATCTTTGACTATGCCTCAAACCTGGGTAGATGGTTCTGTCTTAGGTTAGGAAAATTATATGATGCCTGAAATAAAGAATTTCGGAGTTAAAATAACACCAACTCAGAACCAACCGTGATTATCCCAACAGGCGCATACGAACACGCAAACCTGTGACCTTGTGAGTAGTGCGTTAGAATACCCCGGCCCAATTTCTTCACCTCTACAAATTACAAATTAGACTCGGACTAGAATACTGTTCACGTGTTTGGAGTCCTACTCCTAAGCACACCATCGACTTACTCGATAGGATGCAGAGACGACTGTGGCGATTCCGCCAGATCCCACGGCTCGCCTTCCTGAAAAAACCCCCATAACCATAACCCGGGTCTGCACCAGCTTTCGCTAATGCAATTCGTATTAGCATCTTAGATGCTTCACGCATCAAACAGACCCAATTATTTTAACCCTAAAATCCCTATAAAGAAAACTTACCTTCATGCACCCCTTCGCATACAATTTTTCATAAGATTTCTTTGTTTGCTTATTTGGTATTCTGAACCAATTCGGTACCAGACAAATACCATAAATATCGCGCCGTCTATTTTCCCAGCCGCGCCATATACCTTTTCATATACATTGCCTGGCAACCTTTTTTGTTTGTCTTACCAACAAACAACCCAAGCAGCTGCATATAATTAGCGCAATAGACGCTGAAACCAAATTCTCCAGCATTTCCTAATGCAAATATGAACCCGGTTTCTATTGCAGCCAGAGATGCCATAAACATCCAATTTGCTTTTAGCACCTTTTTCTCCTAACGTCGAAAATAGCGACGAGGCATCGTATAAACATGACCCTCATTAAAGAGCGAACCATTTGGTCGCCTTTTCTTTTGTCTTTGCCGCCTGCCTGTTTCGCTGTTCCACTGCACGTGTGAATAGCATTGATCTCAACGATCCCACACATACCACCATGACCTGTATTACAAGATCTGGTTTCCTATACCACCAAGAGAGACTTTACGTTTCCCTGGTGGTAGGTAAAAAACGATATCCTTATTGGAGAGGATATCGTTTGAGTCGTATTACAACCAGCAAGGCGGTCGGGTCGCCTGCCATCCACCGGTACCGGAGGCGGCCGCCGACAGCCATGGTCGTCGTATCTCTCCCGTACCCGTTTCGCGCACGGGGATGTAGATGTTCGAGTCGAATAGAGTGATCGGGCTATTAACTAAAAAGTAATTTAGTTATACCAGTAGTGTACACTGTCGTATATTTACTTTTCTAGTGCATCCGTTCGTCGTCCGTATAAGTTTGTGTTTGAACTATAAACTAATTAAGTGTAGCCCGATTAGCCTTAAATAAAAAGAACCTTTACAGAATGAACAAGGGTGTATTTTACGTGTTTACTTTTGGTGTTCGTTTTGTTGGTTGTTTCCAAACGTGGCGTCGTTTCGTTCCTTTGCTTCAGCGGAATTGTTTAGTGCTCGTCGGTGGAACAATACATGATGGAGGAGGAAGTTAATCAGCGCCGTACGCCGGTGCACTTACTTCCTACCCCACATTGGTGACCCCGACGTGATTTTTTTTTTATTAATATAAAAAAACTTGAACACGCGATCTCTGACAAAAGTTGACTCGATGTAGTGAATACGCACGTACCCCGTTGAACAGTGACTATTCGGTGCTGCGACTGTGTCAGTGACAATTGTGGCGGCAATTGCCAAAAATCAATGAATTGGCAAACATCGCCCCAACATCAGCACCAGTTTCCATCACCGGATCATCACTAGCAGCACAAGGTAACAACATGCGCTGGACCACAGGTTTCCCTTTCTCTTTTTTATACAGTTCGCAAATCGCCATTTCCTTCTTGGGTGAGCCCCTCCGAGCCACCAAATATAAATAATAAATTCTGGCAGACTTTACATACCGTCTGGAAGGAAGAAGGTCGAGCTGGTCTATATCGGGGCTTAACGACGCAACTAGTCCGTCAAATACCAAATACTGCAATAATGATGGCCACCTATGAAGCTGTTGTGTATGTACTGACTCGCCGATTCAATAGTGGTTTCTTTGATGCCGGTTGGTAAAAGAAGCTTTGCCATAGACTCGTTTTTCTGTATCAGACTATCACATCAATCAGAGAAATATTTCAAAAGTGCACACTGACATCGTCATCCCAATGTAGACATGCATAGTGTAGCTTGATATTTCCATCGTACTTATTCGACAACCAGCAAATCTAAACCAAAAAAAAAAAAAAATTAAAAAAAGAATAAAACCCAAAAAAATAAAATATAATAAAAAAATCCGCATTTTACAACAACACACAATTAATTACATTTCATTTTTCTTTCTTCTTTATACGTTCTTGCTATACTATTTTCAGAGGAAAAACAACCCATAATTTGTGATCAAGTAGATCTGTAGGATGCTTACGGTTCTTACGTAAATTGTGTGTATTTAAGTTATTTACATTTATGTGAATTATTTTCTTCTGTTTTTATTATTTAAGCTCATTTGTTTTGGATTAATTTAAAGTTTTACAAGTTCTTATGCACACATTATATAATATAAAGTATACAGGTTTGAACAATATGAAATATTATAAGCTCTTGCGAAAGTATTTAACATATTGTAAGTTTATACGTAAGGGTAATAAGTTTTTCATTGTAAAAATATATTAACTTTTTCTCAGCCTCAATATTTGGAAAGTTAACATAAAACAAAATTTTAAAAAAATCAGTAAGAAATTTCACTAACTGTTTATAATTGGCTACTACAATATTTTGTTAAAAGAAAATTAAAATATATAATATATAGAAAATAAAGTAAAAATACATTAAAACACAAAAACAGACGCGCCAATCAAAAAGTTCAGTGCGTTTTTAAAAGTCCAAACATTCGAATAATTTAATATCGATAATATTTTCGTTGTTTCATAATGATAAATACACCCTTATAGATATGAATTTTCGAAACACTTTCAAAAATTACTTTTAAGCTCACTTATTGTGTAGTTACTGAGAAAAACAAAGTGTATTAACACACATGAAAAGAACTATATATTAAAGTAACCTAAAAAAAAAAGGAAAAATAATTTAGCTCTTTTAACATAACCTCAATTCAGAAATACCCTAGAGCTTCAGATATTCTGTCACATTGTGCTAAAATTAGTTAAACAAGTTCCAGAAAGTCAATATAATTTAAAAAAAAGTAAATATAAACATAAAGCAACATTGTTTAAATTAAAAATAATTCACAAGAGGCAACAAGACAACATATATTTTTATATTTTCCTTTAGTTTTGCTGTTCTCCCCAAATTTCTGTTTTTTTTTTCTGTCGCTCAATTTGATATTTTACATATTAAACAGATACACTTATCTTGATGCAACAAAATTTACTTAACCTCAGTTGTTGTCAATTTCCTGCCTTTATACTTTTTAAGCGTGCTTATATATTGTCAGTCAAAACAAACAATTAAAACAAACTAAAATACGAAACACCGGTATCATAAGTATTCACAGATATACTGTAAACCTTACCGAATATAAAAACGGTTGCTGCAAAATTTTATACATTTTTAAAACAAAATAATAATCATTGTAAGCCCCATCTGGGTACATACCACAGCACAACCGTTTCAATAACATTCGCAACTCTTTTCAACTCTGCACAATTTCACACGACTCGCTCAACTCCATTTGACGTCTTTTGACTCCGCGCTCACACATTCGACGATTCGACTCCATTTCACTTTTTTTCGACTTTGCTCGACTTTTTTCCGTCGTCTCTCGACTCCATTCATTCCTTCGACAACACTCACCCACGCGACTTCACCCGACTTCGCTCACCCCTATTTAACCCTTTTAAACACTACTCGACTCCACACGGCTCCGCTTACTACTTCTCTTGATCCTCTTTCGACTACATTTAATTTCTTTTTCTACTTCACGTCGCCAACATTCAACCCTTCTCGACTCTGCGTGACCTCTAACAACTTTTTCTGCCTCTGTCCAATATTGGCGTCCATGCACGCCAAAGACAGTTATCACGCGACACCGTTCCTCAATGCTCGACCTTCTACCCGATTTCAGCAAGCCAGCTTCCCTCGTTACCACAGCTACTACGCGTAGCATCTATCAGGGCACCTGGTTTTGCCCCTTTATTTAAATTTTAGGACATTCGTCCTTAGATCTCCTACGTCTCCCAAATATCTCAGCAACACCGGTCCACAAATCAAACCGATACCACCGGGCTGAGACAACATACCTGGTTCCCCAATCTTTAGCCACCATGGCTCCCCTTTAGCGGCAACTAAAGGCTATACACGCCCCTCTACGCCGCCTCAAATACCTAGGTGCATAATACTTCGGAGAGTGCAGCAGTTACTCTAGGCCGCCTTGTGGTTAGACACAATCAACCATACCCCAGGAGCCCCGTAATCTAAGTCGCCCAACTTAAACGAGCGCGATTGGCCGGCCCTCCCAACAAAGCGCCGCTTGGTCGAGGTTGCGGTCGCCGTTTATCAAGCTCCGGGGTCGACACCGGAGCCGATATATCGGACCTCCCTCGATCGGTAAGCCGCGCAACTGGAGCGCCCGCCCCCTTTTTACCAGTCACAGCGGCAAACAATTTGCCATACAAACGTATGGACAAAAGACACCCGCTCTGGACTTGGTCCCTTTCCATTCCGCACACGGCAACCCGTCACTGCGGATGGGAATTACCCTGGGATAAGTTCCCCTCCTTCTCGCACACACTATTTCGTCACTGCGGATGTGAGCGGATTTCCGATAGGTTCCGACCTATTCGGGCGATAAGCCTGTTGGTCCACGAGACCCATAACAGGCCGATGGACCACGCCGCACACATTTGCCCTTGATGGCATCAAGCGGTAACAACTGTGTCCATCTTATCGATAAAGGCCCAAACAATAACCAGGAACTGGTCACAACGACAGTCCCGTAACATTACCACAGCGCATTCCGAAGCAGCCTCCCTATCATCACAGCACCCACCATCGAGCATTCCCTCGCCCCTACCTTTTTTTTCGTGACTACGTCACTGGGAGGGGAGTACTGTGGCGATTCCGCCAGATCCCACGGCTCGCCTTCCTGAAAAAACCCCCATAACCATAACCCGGGTCTGCACCAGCTTTCGCTAATGCAATTCGTATTAGCATCTTAGATGCTTCACGCATCAAACAGACCCAATTATTTTAACCCTAAAATCCCTATAAAGAAAACTTACCTTCATGCACCCCTTCGCATACAATTTTTCATAAGATTTCTTTGTTTGCTTATTTGGTATTCTGAACCAATTCGGTACCAGACAAATACCATAAATATCGCGCCGTCTATTTTCCCAGCCGCGCCATATACCTTTTCATATACATTGCCTGGCAACCTTTTTTGTTTGTCTTACCAACAAACAACCCAAGCAGCTGCATATAATTAGCGCAATAGACGCTGAAACCAAATTCTCCAGCATTTCCTAATGCAAATATGAACCCGGTTTCTATTGCAGCCAGAGATGCCATAAACATCCAATTTGCTTTTAGCACCTTTTTCTCCTAACGTCGAAAATAGCGACGAGGCATCGTATAAACATGACCCTCATTAAAGAGCGAACCATTTGGTCGCCTTTTCTTTTGTCTTTGCCGCCTGCCTGTTTCGCTGTTCCACTGCACGTGTGAATAGCATTGATCTCAACGATCCCACACATACCACCATGACCTGTATTACAAGATCTGGTTTCCTATACCACCAAGAGAGACTTTACGTTTCCCTGGTGGTAGGTAAAAAACGATATCCTTATTGGAGAGGATATCGTTTGAGTCGTATTACAACCAGCAAGGCGGTCGGGTCGCCTGCCATCCACCGGTACCGGAGGCGGCCGCCGACAGCCATGGTCGTCGTATCTCTCCCGTACCCGTTTCGCGCACGGGGATGTAGATGTTCGAGTCGAATAGAGTGATCGGGCTATTAACTAAAAAGTAATTTAGTTATACCAGTAGTGTACACTGTCGTATATTTACTTTTCTAGTGCATCCGTTCGTCGTCCGTATAAGTTTGTGTTTGAACTATAAACTAATTAAGTGTAGCCCGATTAGCCTTAAATAAAAAGAACCTTTACAGAATGAACAAGGGTGTATTTTACGTGTTTACTTTTGGTGTTCGTTTTGTTGGTTGTTTCCAAACGTGGCGTCGTTTCGTTCCTTTGCTTCAGCGGAATTGTTTAGTGCTCGTCGGTGGAACAATACATGATGGAGGAGGAAGTTAATCAGCGCCGTACGCCGGTGCACTTACTTCCTACCCCACACGACCAATTCTCGTAATAGAAAAAGTAGCTCTAATATTAAGGCTGTAGTCATTGCCTTGTCAGTTGGGCTTTCGAATATACTTACAGCTACGCCGGCTTGTCGTAAGAGGCGACTAAAGGTCGACTGGTGGGTGGGGTCTCAACGTCCTGTCGCCCGGAGAAATACCACCCCATCAAGCTATACGCGCCATGAATTGGTCGGGAAAAATCCTTGGCCATTTTACGGAGCTTGGCTGATGGACCGCTTCGAGAAAAGGTGGGTTTAGGTGGTAAGTCGATCCCACGGTGAGATACCACCCCGTCATGCTGTATATTCAGCGATATCGTCGGGAGAAATCTTCGACTATGTTTCGGATGTATGGCTGATGGCCCGGACTGACACAGAGATAAGACATGATGGTACCTTCTGATATAATGAATTCCAGAGGTAAACTAGTTTCCTATTCGGATCTCCCGGGTGGACTATGTCAGGGGGAACACCATGCAAATATTTTGATAAATAACCGAAGTTTAAGAAATTTGTCATCGCATAATCGTACTCGTTCTCGAGGCTCTACCGACGTTCGACAACTAATAGCATTTTGTAACATCAGAGGCATCGGTTTCATCAATACGAATGTAAAAGCCGTCACCAATATTTGCAAACAGCGAAACCTACCATCCCTGCCCTAAATGAGACTTAGGTCGATTCGTCAACTGATTCGACATATATTTGTTGCTCAGGATACGACTTGTATTCGAGATTCCGTTTTAAGGGTGGAATCTGCGTCTTCACGTGGTCCTACCTTGCTTGCCAGAGGATGGAGACGTTAGAACCCGATAATATGGACATCATGTGGTTGAGGATCATGCAGTGGGGAAAGGCCAATCTTGTCGACTTAACGCAACGAAGACCCAGTATACAACATTCACAAAGAAAACTGGATCATCGGTTCCACAGCTGATGATGAATGGCCGGGCCCTCGAGGCTGGGGATAGTTTGAAATTGCTCGGCACACGGTCTGTGGGAATGTATCATGGCATAAACACGTATCGAGTATCGTAACTGAGTTATCTTTTTAGAGCCAAGAAATATTTTACTCCGGTCCAACTTCTTCTCCTATATAAATCCCAAATTAGACCCGCGCTCGAATATTGCTCTCATGTTTGGAGCTCGGCTCCTAAACATACCCTCGACCTACTTGAGAGCGTACAAAGACGAGCGATCCGCCTGATCGGGGACTCGGCGCTGACGTCGGGACTACAGTCGCTATCACATCGAAGGCGCGTAGCCGACCTCTGTCTGTTTTACAGATATTATCACGGGTGCTGTTCTTCGGAGATTCTTGGCATTGTTCCACGCAATTCGGTTTATATGCGCTCCACAAGATAATCCGACGGATCGCACCCGTTTGTGGTTCATCTCCCAACGGCGCGAACATCCCTGCATCAGAACTCGTTTCTCTACAGAGCGGGGAAGCTGTGGAACTCCCTTCCCACGCGAGTGTTCCCGGAGCGTTACAACCTGCAACTGTTCAAAAAGAACTGCAACAGTTATTTGATGGCATCTTGGGGCGCCCACTCGACGCTATAGGTTCGCCTCTGCCGAGAGAAGTCTAATAAAAAAATAAAAAAAAAATAAAAAAATAAAAAGAGCCGACGAAGTTGACAGTCTGACCTAGATCTTCGCTCTTAACCGCAATTTGACTCAACTCGTATGAGGAACCTACGCGAGTACCGGGTGACCAAAGTGATTATACGAACACCCTGTATCTGTTTTTGGCATCCGAGCCGAGCATTTATACCGTGGAGCTTGCTGCGCCACTGGGAAACTCAGATCACTGATTAGTATTAGTCGCGCAGCCACTTGCATTTCAAACGAATAACCGACCATGGCAGCTCTGTATGGAGGTATGGGGTGGCTAACTGGGACGAATTGTGAGATTTCTTCTAATCCTTTCTGTGGTCGGAGGTGTGGTTTGGAGACCCTGATGTTAACGCATGCGTGGAGTCGACCACAGAGATTTTTTTTCTCGGAGAGATCTACATTCCCCATTCCATCAAAAGAAATTCATCTGATAACATTTGGTTTGATAAAAAATGCCAGCAGGTAGCAGCGGCAAAAAATAGAGTTGTAAACTATCGCACTCCAATCTCACCGATGTTAACACAAGGAATTTTTTTACAATCAGAAACGGTTGCATCCAGGCGATTGATACCGCGAAGAAGGCCTATAACGATAGAGTGACTAACAAACTCCTGAGTCCCCGACTGGTGCGTCTCCCTTCTGTGCAATAGCAAGGGTTGTCCCCAGTAACTCCCCCTTCTCCTCTTTTGCTCCGTTGGTCACGGGGAGCGGGACGTTAGTCACAAATTCAAAAGATAAAGCTTATGTGTTCGCGAATTTATTTCCGTCTTTTCGAGCCATCTGTAATCACGCCGGTACGGTCTTCGATGTGAGATGTGAGGTTCCGCCCGCGTAATATTCAACCCATCCGAAGTGGACTGGACTGTAGGAAGGCAACCGTCCCGGACGGAATACCAGCAATAGTCCTTAACTGTGCTCTAGAACTATCGGCGGATCTTCGCAGACTCTTTCGCTTATCTTATGCACGGAGGACATTTCTACCTGTCGGAAAATCGTTCGAGCTCAGCCAATCCCAAAGTTGTAGAAAAGGTGTCAGAATTACCTGCCGAGAGCATTACTGTCTATGTTGTCTAAGGTGATGGAAAAGGTCATCAATGCCGAGTTAATTAAGTATTTGGAGTGCAACGCATTTCCGAATGATCGTCAATACACATTCCGTGGCAGGCTGTCCACGGGTGACGTTTTGAACCTTATCACCTATATATGGACATCTGCAATTAAGGGGCATGGTAAGTCAAGGGCGGTCGCATTGTATATCTCCAAGGCTTTTGACCACGTCTGGCACGGGGCATTGCTGAGCAAACTTCGTTCATACGGAGTTTCCCACCAGCTTTGCGACTGGACGAAAGTCGATCGATCCGGGTTGTTGTGGACGGCGAGTGTTCCGATATGTATCCTGTTAATTCCGGTGTGCCTCAAGGATATATTTTGGCTGAAACCTGGACTGGACGAAAATCGATCAATCCGGGTTGTTGTGGACGGCGAGTGTTCGGATCTGTATCCTGTTAATTCAGACGTATCTTAGGGTTCTATTTTGGCTCAAACCTTGCTTTTGCTTTACATGAATGATTTGTTGGACTCAACGGATAACAGGGTGTTCAGTTTTGCGGATGATAGTACGCTTTTTACCTCTTTTTCGAGTGATCGGCCGATTGGTGCATGAACATCGCACCAGCTGAGATGTAGCCAGACCGACTCTCTGAATCGGGAATTGGATGAATTCTTGCAGTGGTGAAAGGCCAATCTTGTCGACTTCAATGCAAGACACAAAATATAATATTCACAAAGAAAAGTGGGTCATCAGTTCCACAGCTGATGATGAATGGCTTGAAATTGCTCGGCGTCACGGTGTATGGGAATGTATCGTGGCATAAACACAAATCGAACATCGCCATCTTCTCATCGTTATCATTTTAGAGCCAAGAAATATTTTACTCCGGCCCAACTTCTTCTCCTGTATAAATCCCAAATTAGACCCGGGCTCTCATGTTTGGAGCTCTAGTTTCAAGTTTAGTGAGGGCTGAACCCTCATTTATTTGGCTTAATGCAAGCTTAAATTAAATTATTATAAAACCTTACAGGCTATCTTAAAATCTAGAGTAGTAGTAAGGCATTATTAAAAACGAAAAAAAGGGAAAAAAAACAGGAAGGCGAAGATGACTAGGCGATAGAGGAGCTAGGAGGCTAGGGAAGAGCGAGTGTATGTGGGGGCGGTACTCGTAAATGCGGCATTTGTGAGACAGTGACAGTGATGGGGATGTGTACTCTGCTCCTAAACATACCCTCGACCTACTTGACAGCATACGTGTGATTGGGGACACGGCGCTGACATCGGGACCGACCTCTGTCTGTGTTAGAGATATTGTGGGGGTATAAGGGTTGATGTCCCGACGTACGGCACGTATTCCTTATATCTCCCATCGATCCGTGGGAAGAATTTGTTCGAATAATCACGTCCGAAAAGAGTTGCTCGTAACCCCAGGTTTGTCGTATAGCCATTCGTCTCTCAAAATGCGGCATCGATTTATGTTCATCTTTATTGAGGAATGTGTAATTGTAAACATTTATGGGACGCACGTCCACTTCCTGGTTGTACCGAATCCGATGCGCATATTGGACGACATCTCCTTCGAGTGGATAGATAAATAAACGATTGAAGTCTAATTCGAATAAGTGAGTTAAGACACCAAAGTAATCAATAAAAAAGATAACAGATAGCACTGCCAGCAAGCGTTTTAATTTATTGAACTTGATTCGGTAGTATGGTGGGTTCAGTGTACATTGATCCATACGAAGACAGAACTGAGAACGAGAGGAGAATTAAGCTGGTGATATTCACCTGCAAAAAGAGAACATTGATCCCCAGCGAATGAAGTGTCTGGAGAAAAGCCGAAGTAACGCTACGGAAATATTATCACGTGATTCAATCGAATGTGGTGATAAATTTCCCAAGCGGATCTGCAATGATGCGACAACTTCGTCCGGCTGGATTTGGTTGTCGCTAATTGACATGGACACGAGTTGCCGTATGGCAAAAAAGGTAAGCTAAACTCATTTATGCATTGTCTGCGTGGTACAATGAGTTTAGCTATGTGTCCTTGGTGGAAACATGCTTTGCAGGTGAACAGATAAGTAGGGGGAAATGGGGTTGATTTGACGCGCTGAAAGGCGGTCGAAATTAGGTAGGAAATGTTGGTTGGAATTGTAGGTTGTTTCTCATGTAGAATAGAGAAACCCCCCACAGTACTCCCCCGCCAGTGACGTAGTTACGAAATAATGGTAGGGCGGAAGGAGTAGTTTGATGGGTGTCGGAAGGAAGTGAGGTTGGTGATGGATTGAAAGGATGGCTAGACGCTTGATCGATAAGGTAGGTCTTCTCGCTTCGGAAGGCGCGGTGGTGAGGTATTGGAACTGCCCTGAGTAACGAGTTCTTGGGTCGGTGGGCCTGGGTCGATACACGGAGTGGACACGTTGTTACCGCGTTGATGCCACATGGGCAAGGGGTATGCGGCGTGGTCCACTGACCTGTTATGGGTCATTTGGACCAACAGGTTTGTCGTCCGAATAGGTCAGGGCCTATCGGGATGGAAGAGGTTCGAGCCAGGGTTGATCGCATCCGCGGGAGTCCCTAGAAAGAAGAATTCTTGCGTGGGAGTAATGGTGGTAGAGACGGGCGTCCTGACTATTGTTTGCTACTCGGAGTAGCGGGCGGATAGCAAGGAGCCGCCCTGGGGAGTCGGGTATCCTACTGGTAGTTTGCTACACGCAGTAGCTATGGTTCAGTGAGGAGCCGAAGTTGTGAAAGGGCGTGAAGCCGAAAGGGTTGAATGGGGGCGTCGTGTGCCAGTATGCCACTACGGGCCAGTAGGTCGAACTGTGTCGAATGGTTTGGTCGGTGTCGAACGATGTCGACGGGGTTGCGTAGGGTTGAGGGACGGCGAGCTGGGTTACGTGGAGTCGGCTGGTGGGCGTCGTTGTGCCAAGGTCGAGAGAGAAGCCGGTTTGAAAGAGAGGGCGGAGTCCGAGGAGTGTTGCGTGAAGTTGGGAGGAGGAGAAGGGAGTTGAGTTGATGTCGAGGAGGTGTGCTAATGTCGTGTTGTGCGCGGGTTATACCCGGAAGGGGCTTACAATGGTTTATAATATGATTATTTACGGTCAGTTATTTTCTAGGGATTATATGCTTAATTACATACAATATCTTATTTATTAATTACCCTTTTTCTTAAATATAATAATAATAATGCAACAAAAATATTTTCTTTGATTATGAAATAAAATTAAGTAATGTTCACAGATGGGGTCAGCAAGTGCCTATGATCTTAGACGCTCTGGTCTATGTATTATTTAAAACTTGGTTTTTGAAGTTGTTCGACAGATTCAATTGAAACTAAATGTGTTAAAAAGGAAAGAAAAACCGTTTTCATTGACATTGTTAGTGAACAATTTATGTTGTATTGTATATATAGTGTAAAGAGAGCGTTTACTTGTATATAAAATATTCGTTATTGTTTATGTGTATAATAACCTTAAACTTATAGATTTCTCATAGATTTTCCAACATATATGTATATTTGTTTGTTTGTTTCATTGTTGGTATAGGTAAACTCTTTCCTTAGATTAATTGATGTATATTATATAAAAATAGATTCATTATTAATTAAAGTTATGTATAAGTGTTGATTTTAATATTTTAGTTTAATTTTTTTTATTCTCTGAGGGAAAAAGGTTTAACATTTACACTCTCATTTATTTCTTTTCCTCATTTACCTAAATATGGATTTCCTTAAAAGAGTTATTTCTTAAACTAGAATAATAATTTAAACTATCATATTCACCGTTATCAATTTGATTATAACAAAATTATATTTAAATAACATACATATATATAATTTTGTCGCTGGGTGCTGGGAATCCCATTGTTGTTTATGGATGTATTCTTCTTCTTCTTCTTTCGCCCAGCCTTCGCGTCACAACCATGTTGTAAGAATTTATCCTAGAAGTATGCATGCAGTAAAAATTCATATTCTAATAGTAAATTTGTTTAGAAAGTAACGTTGAGTTAATTTTTGATGAATTTGGAAGGCAATTGTAAATCCTTTAATGATGGCATTTTACATTAAATGTCTTGTTTTTCTCCATTAGAATGTTTTAATAAATTGATTTCTTCCTCCTTGGTGCGAACAATATGTTGCCTGGTTTCTGTCTGATATGTTGAATCTCTATGTTGCTTTATGCTGCCACCTCACTTTGTATATTCTTTCTTTATTCTCTTGTACGTTGCTTTGCTTTTTGATGAATCTTTTGTTAAATTTTGCTCTTAAATTCCGAAATCCATCTTGCAGTTTTTGTTGAAATTTCTTCACTATATTTTTATTGTTTTTGATATTTAGTTTTGTTTTTGAAATGTTATTGCTTAATTTCGTTTAATTTTGAACGTTTGGATTTTTGAATTTTTTGTTGATTAAATTTCTTGATTGTCTTTTTTTTTATAACTGATTTTGTTTAATTTCACTGAATTTTCTATTAAAATTTTAATTTAGCACTTTTTTTATAAATTTTTGTTCGTCAGAAGGCTGCGTGGTTCTATGTCCGGTCACTACTGTGGGGGTCATTTTCATTTTTACAACATTTTTTATTTTTCTTTTTATATTCTTAATTTCTAAATTAAAGGCTAGACAAAAAATGCTTAAATTCTAGCTTAATTATCTTATATAATAACTTACTGGTCCTTCGCAGACGCTCTAAGCTAAACATTACTTAACATTTGTATAATTTGCCTTTCAGCGACAGAACTTTGTGGCAGTACTGATAATTAGTTGAAATACAAAGAAAAATTTGAAAAACTTTGTCAATTTTTTTTTTTTCTTAAAATTTAACTTACTTAACTTACCTACTTTTTTTTTTTTTTTTTTATGTAAAAGCACTTAACCTAGCTTAACTTAAATCTTATACTACCCTAATTCTAGAAAAGCTAAGTCTATGTAAGCTAGCTGATGATAGTATGATTCTATACCGACTTTGGTACCCAGGTCTTTATATGCCATTCAACCACCAGAACTGTTGACGCTGTCTAATACTATCGTCCCGGTCTCTGTGGGAGGTAGCCCTACTGAAGCGCAGGAGCTCTTCTTCGGTGCGCGCTACTTCCCGCTCGTAGCACAATCTCCCGTTTGCAGATGATCTACTTACATGATAGATCAGCGGAATTCCGGATCTATCCTGTATAAGCCCTTTCATATCCAAGTCAAGGAACGCCTCTGGTGGAACAAAGCCGTTGCGACGCACGCTCTCATAGTACAAGGTGTTTGGATAATAGGCCCCGAAAATTAGGTCATTGGACGAGTTTATTGCTCTCCCAATATGTCCTCTGATTAATTTAATCATAAAATTATCCACCCTATTTATGTACGCTTCATTATATAAAGTCTCATTTGAGTAATACTTTTTATAGTCCGATTCCGGTGTCCGGTATAATCTTAGACAACTTCTGAGACACTTTCTTTCGAACACCCGAATCTTTTCCATCAAATTTGGACCTATGTTGAACCATACTGGGCAACCATATATGAGCATTGGCCTGATTAGCGTCATGTAGCATATGACTTTTACCTTGCTGTCAAGTTGGCTACTGTGAAATAGCCTCCTTGTCATAGCAAAAGTTTTCCTCGCTTTGAGCAAAGCAGCCTCTACATGTCTGTTGAAATACAGATATTGATCTAGCCAGATGCCCAGGTATTTAACTAAACTCTTGGTTTCCAGTTTATCTCCATGCGGTCCCACGATAACTAGCTTTCGCCAGTTTTTACTTGTGTCGTACGTGGCTTTATATAATGGAGTTCTAAATAGGATGGCTTCACATTTCTGGAAGTTGATCTTAAGTTTCCAGTCGTCGCAATAGCGCTGCACTTTGTTGAAGTCTCGCTGTATTAACCTATTTATGATCGTAACTTTCGGAGCTGTTCTGTAAATTATGAGATCGTCTGCGTACGCAATAGCCTGCGGAAGTGCATCTAATAAGTCGCTAATGTAAATGTTAAAAAGAATCGGAGAGAGTACCGCGCCCTGTTGCAAGCCATTCTTGATATTAAACGTTTTATTAGAGGTCACATTACCACTTTTGACCACAAACCTCCTGTCCTTTAACATATCGTAAAGTACATATAGTAAAGGCTTATGTATGCTATGTCTGACCAGTTTGTAATATAACCCTTCGATCCAGACGGTATCAAAGGCTTTTTCCAAGTCGATCAGACAGGCCCCTGTGCATTGGTTCCTACATTTATTCCATTGTATGTCAGAGACCAGTTTAGCAGCGGCATGTGTGGTTTCATGACCCGCCTTAAAGCCAAACTGGTTATTTGGAATAATGCTGTTGTCATCTACCCATTTTACCAGAGCTTTGTTAATGGTTTTTTCAAATACTTTACTGATGCTTGGGAGTAAACTTATCGAACGCATGTTCATTGGGTTTGTGCAGTCTTTGCCCTTTTTTGCGATGGGCTGAATGATAGCCGTTTTCCAACGCGCGGGATAATATGCATTATTCAACGCGTTGTTAAACAGTACCGTGTATATATCTATTGCCTTTGGGGGCAGGTTCTTGAGTACGATGTTAGGTACTCGATCTATTCCCACTGACTTTTTGCTTCTAGATGAGTCGAAAATACTCTGGATTCCTTCCCTTGTAATTAAAAGGCTATTAGCCCCACCATTGGCATTAATGTCAATTGACAGATTATCGTCACTGAATTCCGTAAAACCCGGATTCTCCGATTGCCAATGTGAAATTTCATTCCGGAGGTGCAGGTGATTGAGTAGAACTCTGTCCTCCAGGTCGTGATTTCGGTGAATGCTTTCATTCACCTTGTACATTTCCTGAAAGACAGCTCCCACAGCGTTCACCTTTTCCAAAGGATCTTCGATCACGAAGAGCTCACTATTGGAGATAGCGTTCTCTGCATCTATGCCAATGTTGGTTAGCAACTGCTTGTTTACCTGAGTACGTGGGATTTGGAGACACTGAATCTCATTTTGATTATTTCTCCTGAATATTTTATTTATTTGTGGGAACATATTCGGGTTATTAGTTTTTATAGCTCGAATTCTGTTGTTCCAATACAAATTTGTTGCTAATCTATAATTAGCTTTAAGTAATTGTTGGAGGTTTTTTAATCGGGATTTCAGTGATATTATCTCCTGGTCTTGTCTGTCTTTAAACTGTCTGTGTAATTGTTTTAATTTCGATAGCAGTCTGCTCTTTTTTTTGTGGAGTGCGTTTATTGTTGCGTTTCTGTACATGTTAGTGTGATCTGTAACTGTTGTTTTGGGAATTGTTTTGTCCATTGTTCGTTTTACGGTTTCGTCCATTTGTTGAATGTATTTGTCGATTTCGACATTAGTCAGGTTTCTGTTTACTGGCAGATTAAAGTCATTCGAACGAAGTTCTCTTGTTAATGATCTGGTGAACCGCGGCCATCGCATTGCCCTGTAGTTATAGGGTTGCGGGATCACGAATTCCTCCAGATCTGCGAGCTCGTTCGGAAGCTCTATTACTGCCGTGAATGCACAGTGGCCACTGTCGTATTCAATTGTCCGTAAACAGTTTGCGTTTCGTCTGTTGGTGCTAAGTAATCTCAATCGTGAGTCGATTAGCAAGATATCTAAGAACGATCTACCTCTGGGGAACGATGGATCTTCCGTAGCTAGCAGGTCAGTTCTATATTCAGTATGAAACTGATCTAACCAGCCAGCCAACTGATTTCCTCTGGCATTAGATATATAATTTCCCCAATTTCTATGCTTGGCGTTCATATCTCCCCCTAGGATAAAGTAAATTTTGCCCAGGTGTAATTGTAAGCATCGGAAGAGAGTCTCGAGCTCTGCTATAAATAGATTATGTTGGTGCTCCTCAGGTGTGTAGACTGCAATCGCATACAAACCCCTTCCTTGCTGAAGGGGTATGCGTACGATACAGGCTTCCAGCACCCGGAACCTGCGCACTTCTCCACTATATGTAACTTTATGATTGATCCCTTTTCTAATAAAGATTGCGACACCCCCCCCCCCCCCCCCCCCGCCCTTGCGAGGAGTTAGGTCGGTCTCTTCGTATAATATCGTAGTTTTTATGCCATATCTTGTGTCTCTGGTTTAACTTTGTTTCCCCCGCCAGAAGTACATCAGGCTGTTCAACTTGCAACAGGTTGAAAAGCGTGGCTCTTCTCTCAGTTCTTATTAGTGAATTTACATTCACGACAAGAGCTTTTATTGATGTTGTGGTTAGAGGGTTTATATTGACTTTTTGTTTAGATTGGGCAAGTACGAGTAGATCTCGTTTATTTGATTTTGCAGCTGTGTCATCTGTCTCTGCAGATTAAGCAGAACCGTGACCACGTCTGCTTGCGATGTTGTTTCAGTCTGTGTGGGAGTATTTGTGGCTACCAATGTTGTAACCTGGTTTGATGGTCTCCCACCCGACGCAACTTGTGCGTACGACCGCTGCGATGTTACGGGCATTGTTGTAGTACGAGCTGGCTCTGTGTTTTTTTGCCGGGTCACACTTCTTGCCATTATTTCTCGGAATTTAGGACATCCTCGATAATTAGCGGGGTATCCCTCATTCCGGCACACTGCGCACTTTAGAAGGGCTTTGTCTTCTACTTTTTCTTTTCCCAGAGGGCATTCTTCTGCCTTATGGTCTTTTCCGCATTTTACGCAACGGTGCTGCATTTCACAGTTCGCCGCCGCGTGACCAAACCTTTGGCAGCGGACACATTGCAGAATGTCTCTGCCTTTTTTTAACTTGTCCCAAGTGACACTTTGATGATCCAAGACTGTAATCTTTCTTAGACCACCAATTCTGCTGCTGGGCGTTAGTTGAACCAAAAAGAAGGGTAGCTTGCGGTTTTCCCTTCTTGCCTTGGTTGTGGTGAACGGTTTTACGGAGATAAACTCGAGATCGTCGTGCCTCAACTTTTGAAGCATCTCGAGCAGAGCCTCCGGTTCCACCTCAGGGTCGACACCCTTTAATAGAACCGTTACCCTCTTTGTTTGCTTCGACGTGAACGAGCCCTTTTTAAGATCTCTTTAATTTTATCGTGGTCTGCCACCGCATAGGTTTGAATGGCATGCCTATTATCAGCCAGTCTCTTAACTACAAAATTGTTTCCTATAGCTAGCTTACAAAGACTTACCAATTCCTTACACTCAATATCTATGGTGTTGATTGGTGGCATCTTTATTTTTTCGTTGTTATTGTTGTTTTGCCGCTGTTGTGTTGCTTGCTGTGGTCGATTTTGTGTTGATTGTTGCTGTTGCTGTTGGCTGACTTTTGGCTTCGGCTTTTGTTGTTGTTCGTTGTCTTTTTCTTTTTCGAGTGCCGCTATTTTTTTCTTTCGGCGTCTCTCTTCTAGACGGGCTCTTGCCATCGCAAGTTTCGCCCCCAATTCAGTAATTTTCTCTTCTTCATCCTCAGACTCTGAGGATGCAAGAGAAGCGAACGAATTGTTTGCCCCATACATATTAAAATTGTAGGGGGAGGGGCGCTCTCTGTCCTCCTCCATTTGCTGACCTTTTTTCTCCATTGCTAATTTCGCTGTTTTACTTTGCGTCACAATGGAGATTTTCGGTGTACCTTTTCGTTTGTTTGTCACGTTTTTGTCTTCCTCCGTGTTCATGCTGGTTCTTTCCAGTTTGTTTTCATTTAAAAAAAACAAAGGCGACCGCAATACGAACCACGAAGTCGTTTTCTTCCGTACGCCGACTCGAACTCGGGTATCGTCGGCTAAGAGTCAGTAATCTTGCACTCGCGCCAAATGATGGTTTAAAGAGTCTTTAACTAGCAATATATTATGTATTTTAATTTTCACTTTTACGACTGAGGTAATATGATTTAATTGTCTGACGTTGTTTTTGCACCTCACTGAAGTGATTTTGTGAGCACGTTTTTTTTCTCTTTTACCATTTGTTTTGTTTGTTTGTTGTTGTTGCACTTTGTTTTAATTGTCACACACGTCACATCACTGTTTTTCTATTTCGTGGCTTCGTTCTTGTTTATGAATTGGATTATTTATATGAATACAGTTTTGATTTGTTCAATTTTATGCTAATTTGATATGCATCTTCTGTGTCGGGTATTTGTATTGACGTCGTCGGCGGAGGGGGTTTCGTTTAATATGCAAACAAGCCGTACATAAATTAGAGAGTTACTATTTACACAATATCTCTTAGGGTCAATGAATTTTTATTCAGCTTTTAATTTAGTACTTATTTAGTTCAGAGATACACGCATTGGAGGGACGTAAATAGACTTTATTAGTAGCCATGGATACACGATCTCGTCTCACTTAATACTCGACCACTGTGGGGGTATAAGGGTAGATGTGCCGACGTACGGCACGTATTCCTTATATCTCCCATCGATCCGTGGGAAGAATTTGTTCGAATAATCACGTCCGAAAAGAGTTGCTCGTAACCCCAGGTTTGTCGTATAGCCATTCGTCTCTCAAAATGCGGCATCGATTTATGTTCATCTTTATTGAGGAATGTGTAATTGTAAACATTTATGGGACGCACGTCCACTTCCTGGTTGTACCGAATCCGATGCGCATATTGGACGACATCTCCTTCGAGTGGATAGATAAATAAACGATTGAAGTCTAATTCGAATAAGTGAGTTAAGACACCAAAGTAATCAATAAAAAAGATAACAGATAGCACTGCCAGCAAGCGTTTTAATTTATTGAACTTGATTCGGTAGTATGGTGGGTTCAGTGTACATTGATCCATACGAAGACAGAACTGAGAACGAGAGGAGAATTAAGCTGATGATATTCACCTGCAAAAAGAGAACATTGATCCCCAGCGAATGAAGTGTCTGGAGAAAAGCCGAAGTAACGCTACGGAAATATTATCACGTGATTCAATCGAATGTGGTGATAAATTTCCCAAGCGGATCTGCAATGATGCGACAACTTCGTCCGGCTGGATTTGGTTGTCGCTAATTGACATGGACACGAGTTGCCGTATGGCAAACAAGGTAAGCTAAACTCATTTATGCATTGTCTGCGTGGTACAATGAGTTTAGCTATGTGTACTTGGTGGAAACATGCTTTGCAGGTGAACAGATAAGTAGGGGGAAATGGGGTTGATTTGACGCGCCGAAAGGCGGTCGAAATTAGGTAGGAAATGTTGATTGGAATTGTGGGTTGTTTCTCATGTATAATAGAGAAACCCCCCACAATATTATCACGGGTACTGTTCTTCGGAGATTCGTGGTATTGGTCCACGCAATTCCGTTTATATGCGCTCCATAAGACAATCCGACGGATCGCACCACTTAGTGATTCATCTCCCGACGGCGCGAACAACTCTGCACCAGAATTCGTCCCGTTACAGAGAGGGGAAGCTGTGGAATTCCTGTGGCGTTATAACCTGCAATTGTTCAAGAAGAACTGCAACCGTTGTTTGGTGGTACCTCGGGGCGCCGTTTCGGCCTCTCCCAAGAAAAGTGTAATTATAAAAAAAAAATACAAAAACTAAAGACGCGTAGCAGACCGTCACCCCTTTACAGATATTACCACGGGGACTGTTCGTCGGAGATTCGTGATATCATTCGGAGGATTTCAATTTATTTCCGCCCCACAAAGCAATCCGATGGATACCACCAATTTTCAGCTCATCTCGGAGAAAAAATCTATAAAAGTCCCTCCTGACGCGAATGTTCCCACTACATTTTTTAAAGCGCTCATCTACAACTGTTCGAAAACAACTTCGAAAATTATCTAATACCTTCTTAGGGCGCTGGCCTTTCTTAAGAGAAGTGTTGGTGACGCATCATTCCATTAGTAGGAAGACGCAGCTTCAACACAGGGCGCCAATTCCCAGGAAAACGCAACGCGAAATAAGCCTGTCAATTCCTGGAAAGACGCCACATCTAAAACAAGAGTAAATCAATTCTCAGGAAGACGCAACGTGAAACAAGTACGTCAATTCCTGGGAAGTCGCTTCGCAGCTTCACACGCGACATCGGTGTCAGCGAGTATAAAAGGCGAAGAAAAATTGTAAAGCACTAGAATCCCTTCTTTCCTTTGATCTCTTTTAATCCGACCACCAAAATTTCTTCCTCATTACAAAAGTGAAAAAAACACCCTTCCCAATTACATTCCCCTCTATAATAAAGGATTACTGGACCCATTCCATAGGGTATACTGCTGACATACAATACACATGCAAGTACACTACAAGACATCACAAATGCACAAATACACAGATCAAAGCGCAAAATATCAGACGCCAAAGATGTAATCTGCGTTTACTACCATACTCAAGACGTACCGATCTGGTATGATTTCTTTCCCGCCATCCATCCATCCAAGTAGTTAAAGAACATTTGAACTAACGATGTAGACTCTGTCCTTAGATACCTCCCCCTTTTCTTTCTCGAGACCGAGTCCAACGTTCTCACGGATGTAGATGATTCTGCTTGTCGCAAGATGACCAGAAACCAGAAACACGATGAAGGGCACATTTGTCCTTGTCTCGTTTAAATCGACCCCGGCTTATCTTTTTCTTAAAGCGATTGAGTTCTGTTCTGGAGCTCTTATATATTAAAGAATGTATATAGAATAGAAGATACTTGTGTTGTTTCGAAGGAAGTTGTTTCGACCCATTCTCTCTCACGCACTACCAGTGGTAAGGAACGCCTCGTGAGGGAAAGAATAGGTATAGATACCACGGCATTTTTAGAGGTGGCACGCAGTAGAATCGGTGATAAGCTTGTGGCGGTTCTTGTAAACGCCACTACTTACCTGCTCATCTACTATCAGGTAACCATTTTCATAAACGTCTTATTTTCATAAAGGGCACGTGCTTACCTGCAGTGGTAATACCAATAACCACGAAAAACCTGTGGAGCATAATGTCTGCTGATACGAAAAATATATCAGCAACAACAGACATTTCCTACAAGGGCATAGTTGTGCGAATCGCACAATGTACACCAAAGGCAAATCCGGTTGCATATGCAGCAATTAACACTGCCCAAAAGTATCAAAGAAATACCTCCTAATGTGTTTACCACATACTACAGGAGATATTTCTTCCTTTTTGTGGTCATCTATACAAACGAACGATCGACCACCCGTCCGACAAGCGAAATTGTTGGCACCAGCCAAATGCCCTTGAAACACGGATTGATACAACATCGCGTGTTCGATATGATTCCCTTACATTTTCCATGCGCATAAGACAAAAGCATTTTCGCACACACGCGCATGGCGATTTATACCAGGGGACGCCGGTAAAGCGCGCCCAAGCAGCGTGAAGCCCACACAATGATGTCGAGGGAACATATCCATTTATGGAAGTGGAAAGCACACGATCGGCAATAATGCCTTACGCACACGTTAATCGTGCAAATACTTCAACCCTTTTTGTAGTAGAGATACTCGCACCTGCTGCGAACTTTAAAGGGGACCTATGCTATGCCTGCATACTTGTGGACGCACACGATGAGCAGCAGGAGCAATCATCGTGTGTGTATTTCAACCCCTTTTGTGTTGAACAAAACGCAAAAGGGTAAATTACCAGATATGGTCATCGAGGCGATGATGAGATTTTGGTATCCTATCGCTTCGATGGACTTATTTAATCGCGCTTTGGATTCCGTGAGGGCGGGTTATGCCCTCACGTTAAAATACACATCTCTCGTGGGGCGTCCCAAGAGATTCGAATCGAGTCCTGGATTCCGTGGAGGCATGTCGGGCCTCCACGTTAAACTGAATATCATCGAAGTGAAATACTGTGCTTACGTTGTATATTAATAAAACCATTTTAACTAAATATAACCGAATCGAAATACTGTGCTTCTGTGCGACATTACGACTGCTATCGTGTCAGTTTATCGATAATTTCCATGATTTTATCGACATTTTCGATGCCGGTCCTTCCTGTGCGAGGAAGATCTTCAATATCGAAAATACCACAACGGAATTGGAAAACCCAAGTTTAGCGTAATTGGCTGTGACAATATCGGGAGCATACACACAATTCATAATTTCAGTCTTGCATTTTCGTATGAAATGTCACATTCCTAATGAGCCAATACTTTACGAGACGTGTACCAATATCATTTAACGAAAAAATTATGGGTTTCCCTTTCCCCAGAATTTTATTTGGCTTCTTATCGGATTTCGTTTCGAGTTCGACGATTTGCCAAAAACCAAAGAACGGAGCTTGAAACTGTGGCGGTTCTTTGGAGTCTTCCTCAAGAACCACCCACTTCCTCAACTTAACCTGTCTTTTCCCTCACCCACAAGACACCATACCTACCTGCAATTTTGGGCAGCGTAAGCTCCCAGCAGCATTTTTCATACCTGAAAGGAAATCTCTCCGAGGGCATACATAATTCTGAACATTTCTGGTTCATACTCCATGAACCAGTTTATATCTCCTATCGGCTCAGCTTGTCATCAATTAACGACAAACACACACTGGCCAGCGGATCTCTTGACACATCTGCAGTGAATTTTTCCGCCCATTGATCGCCCAAGCGACACCCGATCATCGAATAGGACATGACCGCGATCGTTGTTCAAATAATCATCCTAATGATCATGTCCTATGATACAGTTTTCCGAAAACTAACATCCATTGAATCGGACACGATCATGATTGCTATTTAAACAATCATGCCAATGATCGTGTCCCACGTACAGTTTTCTTAGCCCAACAATAGCCACCCTATCCTTTGGCATAGGCGAACAAATCTGCGGTTGGCTTATCGTCACAGAGAAATCTATTGCCTGCAACGGTATGATTCTGGGTGATTATTTAAACAGCCGACGTTCCCATGCAGCATTGGTTAAACCAAACAAATGCGCATCTCAGCGTATGACCCTCCGAAATAGCGTTTCTATTTACAGAACACACAGGAATCTATTTCTTCCTTCGGCGATTTTTCGCCACCACTTATCTCAACGATGCCTGCAGCCCCTAATATCAATTCCCTTTCATCGGTTATCAACCGATCATGGAATTTGGGCATGGATATGATCATTGTTTAGGCAATCTTACCCATGCCATGCCCTATGATGACCCACCAGCAAATCAAAGCAAACACACAGTACCTCACTGCGTTTGTTTTGTTTACTAACCGCTGGTCCATGGTTCCCCTGGGTGAGACGTTAACCATCAGCACATCTGCAGGTCAACTCCCTCCCCACCATGAATAATTTCCCGCCTTGTGTACCAGTACATTGACCTGAGCGGATATATGAAAAATCCATCTTTATGGCGGCTGGTGGAAGTTGATCTCGACGAACAACGTTGAGTCAGATTCCTATTACCGCAGCGGACAGTCGCACCTGCTTAGAGTTCGGCCTTTTACCAGCCCCGCTACTAAGTAGCCAATTTCGTTTATCCACCGTTTAAATATTCGAGTTGGAGTGCCGTTTTTCCTTGCTGTCAACTAGTCGCGGAATTCGTTTTCTTCGGTAAAGTGAACTTCGTCACCACGATCCTGAAGGAGTGCAGGCGCCCACCAGCTAATGGATTAAAGCATCATATTGTTAACTCCTAGCTACTAGATTAGTGAATTAAGTTGTGAACGTCCCGTGTTATGCGCATGTGCCGATGCCATAACGCAAATTTAAATAAGGAACACTTGCTAAGAAATACTTACGTGACTATTTATTACCATCGCTTGTTTGGAGTTGATTTGTTTCGTGGCTAAATTTCAGAGAAACCAATGGTAAGTGTTTGGGTGGTGAGTTGAACGAGTGCCCATGTCTGGTACAATAACCAACCCCTACAAAACCTTGTTACAAAAACTTTAAAACCAAAGCACCAACGAGGAGTTTCAACCCGCTACATCAAATGCGGGTTGCTACGTTAATGCTCTGGTGTACGGCTTTGATAATTTTTATTTGATTCAGTGTTGGTGTTATGGTCTTCACTTTTTTTTTTAATATACTTCTCTCGAGAGAGGCGAACCTATAGCGCCGACACGGCGCCTCGAGATGCCACCAAATAACTGTTGCACTTCTTCTTTAACAGTTGGGGGTTGTACGCTCCGGAAACACTTGCACGGAGGGAATTCCACAGCTCCCCCGCTCTGTAACGGAACGAGTTCTGATGTGGGGATGTTCGCGCACTCGGGACATGAACCGCAAACTGGTGCGATCCGTCGGATTGTATTGTAGAGCGCATATAGACTGAACTGCGTGGAACAATGCCACGAATCTCCGAAGGTGCCCGTGATATTACCTGTAAAACAGACAGAGGTCAGCTACGGGCACTCGATGTGATAGCGACTGTAGTTCCGATGTCAGCGCCGTCTCCCCGATCAGGCGGATCGCTCGTCTCTGTATGCTCTCAAGTAGGCCGAGGGTATGTTTAGAAGCAGAGCTCCAAACATGAGAGCAATATACGAGCGTGGGTCTAATTTGGGACTTATACAGGAGAAGAAGTTGGGCCGACAACATAGACAGTAATCCTCTCGGCTGGTAATTCTGACACATTTTCTCCCTCTTTGGGATTGGCTGAACTCGAGCGATTTTTCAACAGGTAGGAAATGTCCTCCGTGCATAAGATAAGCGAAAGAGTCTGCGAAGAACCGCCGATAGTTCTGGAGCACAGTTAAGGACTATTGCTGGTATTCCGTCCGGGCCGGTTGCCTTCCTACAGTCCAGTCCACTTCGGATGGGTTGAATATTACGCGGGCGGAACCTCCCATCCCACATCGAAGACCGTACCGGCGCGATTACAGATGGCTCCAAAATACGGAAATAAATTCCCGAACACATAAGCTTTATCTTTTGAATTTGTGACTAACGTCCCTCTGCCCGTCACCAACGGAGCAAAAGAGGAGAAGGGGGAGTTACTGGGGTCAACCCTTGCTATTGAACAGAAGGGAAGCGCACCAGTCGGGGACTCAAGGAGTTTGTTAGTCACTCTATCGTTATAGGCCTTCTTCGCGGTATCAATCGCCTGGTTGTAACCGTTTCTGATTGTAAAAAAATTCCTTGTGTTAACATCGGTGAGATTGGAGTGCGATAGTTTACAACTCTATTTTTTGCCGCTGCTACCTGCTGGCATTTTTTATCAACCCAAAGGTTATCAGATGAATTTCTTTTGATGGAATGGGGAATGTAGATCTCTATCCGGAAAAGAATAATCTCTGTGGTCGACTCCGCGCATGCGTTAACATCGGAGTCTCCAAAGCACACCTCCGACCATGGGAAGCATGCGAAGAAATCTCACAAATCGTCCCGGTTAGCAGCGCCATACCTCCATACATGGCGAAGCTGCCATGGTTGGTTATTCGTTTGAAATGCAAGTGGCGGCGCGACTAATACTAATCAGTGATCTGAGTTTCCCAGTGGCGCAGCAAGCTCCACGGTATAAATGCTCGGCTCGGATGCCAAAAACAGATACAGGGTGTTCGTATAATCACTTCGGTCATCCGGTACTCGCGTAGGTTCCTCATACGAGTTGAGTCAAATTACGGTTAAGAGCGAAGATCTAGGTCAGACTGTCAACTTCGTCGGTTCTGTTAGAATGTAGCAACCAGCCAGAATTGTGTACAATAAAATCGTCAGGGACGAGAATTTCAGAAGCCGGGTGGTTGATCTGTATCCAGACGACAGTACGTGAAAGATGTTCGAAAAATACCGATCGTCATTCGGGTAGTGATAAATACAACAAAGAAATTTAACAGAATTCCTCAGCATGATCCTCAACCACATATTATCCATATTATCGGGTTGTAAGGTCTCCAGCAGGCCAGTTCGAATCGCGTGAAAAGGCAGACTCCACCCTTAAAACGGAATCTCGCGTGCAAGTCGTATCCTGAGCAACGAATATATGTCGAATCAGTTGACGAATCGACCTAGGTCTCCGTTTACAGCAGGGATATCAAGTTTCGCTGTTTGCAAATATTGGTGGACGGCTTTTACATTCGTAATGGGGAAACCGATGCCCCTTATGTTACAAAATGCCATTATTTTTCGAACGTCGGCAGAGCCTCGAGAACGAGTCCGATTATGCAATGACAAATTTCTTAAACTTAGGTTATTTATCAGAATATTTGCATGGTGTTCCCACTGACATAGTCCCCCCGAAAGTCCGAATAGGAAACTGGTTTACCTCCGGAAATCTTTATCTCAGAAGGTACCGACATGACTTATCTCTGTGGTAGTCCGGGCCATCAGCCATACATCCGAAACATAGTCGAAGATTTCTCCCGACGATATCGCAGAATGTACAGCGTGACGGGGTGGTATCTCACCGTGGGATCGACTTACCACCTAAACCCACCTTTTCTCGAACCGGTCCATCAGCCAAGTTCCGAAAAATGGCCAAGGATTTCTCCTGACCAATTCATGGAGCCTATAGCTTGATGGGGTGGTATTTCTCCGGGCGACAGGACGTTGAGACCCCACCTACCACTCGACCTTTAGTCGCCTCTTACGGCAAGCCGCCGTAGCTGTAAGTATATTCGAAAGCCCTACTGACAAGGCAATGACTACAGCCTTAATATTAGAGCCACTTTTTCAATTACGAGAATTGGTCGTCTCTGCATCCTATCGAGTAAGTCGAGGGTGTGCTTAGGAGTAGGACTCCAGACACGTGAACAGTATTCTAGTCCGAGTCTAATTTGTAATTTGTAGAGGTGAAGAAGTTGGGCCGGGGTAAAATATAGCCTTGAAAAGATAAGTCAGTTTCTTGGAAGCGAACTTGGCGATATTGGAACTGTTCATATCACGTTACGTTTCCACTAATCTTGGCATCGAGAAAATTCATTCATTCCCTAAATTGAATGGTCGGACCGTTCATCATAAGCTATGGAACTGACAATCCTTTTTTTCTTGTAAACGTTGTTTATTAAGCCTTCGTTGTGTTGAAGTCGACGGGATTCGTCTTTCGCCATTTTGTCCAGAATGGATCTGGTTGCATCTCTGCCGGTACGACGTTGAAGCGTTGATCATTCAAAAATGAAAAATCTGAATATTACCGTCGACAAAGCCGAATTGTTGAAGAAAGTAAATCATTAATGAGCTTCAGTCTCAATGGTGAGTTGGTAAGGAGGTTGTGTCTTGCGTTTCGTTGTGCAAACGTAGGTTAAATAGACGATTCTTGCTATTGTGCAGTTCGGCACAATTACTGGGTGGTAGGTTGAGTCCCAAAGCCCAGCCGTCCGGTGAAATACCACTCCGTTAAACTATCGAATCCGTGAAATGGTGTGGAGACATTCTTGACCATCTTTCGGGGCTTGGCTGATAGGCCCAGTCGAGAAAAAATAACATCTCAGCTGACTCAACGCTATAGGTTCGCTTTTCCTGGGAGAAGTAAAATAAAAAAAATAAATAGGAAAAATACTTGACCCCAATATAGAACCCTGAGGTACTCCAGGATTAATATAAAAGAGATCCGATGAAACACCATGTGCAACATCCTGAATCAAGAGACTTCATTCAGTCGCAAAGTTGTGGGGAGGGTGTGGGGAGGAAGTATTGTGCCAAACACGGACACTCCGCTCATGTTCCTCTAAGAAATTGTTCGCCGAGTAAAAAAAAACGAAACGCCGCCACGTTTGTCCACAATTTTGCGTAAAACACCAGGGGAACAACGATTGGGTAAACACATCTGGGAACCAGGCACTGCAGCGCGGAAAATTAAGCACACGAATTGATAGGTGATCACCGACTTTTTATTACTTTACTTAGAACTTATTATTAATATTAGATTGATTTTTATAAATTTTATACAAGATGA